>CM076572.1:251660638-252031751 GCA_034641835.2 Pinus albicaulis | reverse complement strand
ATGTAAGTGTTTCTTCTACACTTCTGTAAAGTCCAATCCAACATATTTTGGGGTTTTAAGAGCCTTTATTTCAAACTCAATTGGAAAAATAAGCTCCTTGCCAAAAACAAGGTGACATGGTGAGTGGCCAATAGTGTTGCACCATGTAATGCAGTATGCCCATAAGGCTTATGGAAGTTTAGTTTCCCAATTCTAATGATTCATGGATACTATCTTTGTTAAAATTTCCTCTAGGACTTTATTAGTGCTTTGTATTTTTTTATTTTCCTCGGGGTGGTATGGATAAGTAACTATGTTCTTAATCTGATAATTATGGAGTGTGGCTGAAATCTTATGAGTTGTAAATTGTGATCACCCATTTGTTATTACTTCTCTTGGTAATATTTATTGCAACAAAATTTCAAATAAAAAGCTAATGACTTATTCTTTTGTGTCTTTTGGAAGAGATAGTGCTTCCACCCACTTAGTCACATAGTATGTGCAGAGTAGGATGTATGTTTTTTGGTTTAATGGTGGATTAAAAGGACCCACAAATTATAATTACCATCTCTCAAAGGTTTCTATTACCAATTGAGACTGCAGAGGAATTTTTTCTGATTGGCCAGGATGACCCATTTTTTTGTACTTGTCACAACTATGGACATACTTCTCAACATCTTTAAATATTGTGGGCCAATAATATCCCATTTCAATTACCTTATGTCCAGTTATTCTACTAACAAAATTCGCACCAAAGGGCTCATCGTGGAAGGCTTAAAAATATCATAGGCTTCATCCTCTTTGATGCACTTATGAATTTGAAAATCAGAGCATGTGTGAAAGAGATATCCTCCTATCCAGGAAAATCAAGCACTACACTAGATAATCAACTTCATCTACTCTGATGAGAAATTTGCTAGAAGCTTTTCGGATGCTAGGTAATTATCCACACTATCGTACCAAGGTGCCTTTAATTTCATGTAAAATAGATTTTTGGTTGGGAATTGATCATCCACTGGTGATGGATCAACTATTTTAGGTACTCAGGACAATAAATCTACAACGGATTTTATTTTCTTCGATGATCTTTTATGGTAATATTGAAATCATGTAATAACAGCAACCATCGATTCACATGACCATTCGTAATAAGTTTTTTAGCTAAATACCTAATGGCATAACGATCAATGTACATAAAAACTGGATATCCTGTTATATAATGTCAAAATTTATTGATAGCATATATAACATCTAGAATCTCCTTCTCTGTCACTATATAATTTAATTCGGTCGGTGTAAGATTTTTGTTGATATAGTAAATGGCGTATGGTTTATTTTCTTCTTGATATTCGAGGACAACGCCCACATTTGTATTTGATGCATATGATGAGATATGGACGGGAAGATTCCAATTCGGTCCTCTCAAGACTAGTTCTATTGAAACCAGTTGTTTAAGATCTACAAAAGCGAGATCACATTTGTTAGTCCACTAACACTTAGTGTTTTCTATTAAAAAATACAATGGTTTAGCTATTTTTGATAAATTTTATATAAATCTATGATAATATCCAGCATTGCCAAGGAAAATGCGTACCTCTATTTGTGTATGGGGTGCAGGTAAATTAAGAATTAGTTCAATATTTGCTGGATCTACTTGAATACCTACAACAAAAATATAATTTCTGAAAACTACACCTTCAGTCATCATCATATGGCATTTTTTATGGCTAAGGCATAATAGGGTAGAAATACATCATTCAAGAAATTTTTCCAAATTCTGTAAACCTTTATCAAATTCATCACCATATGGGGTAAATTTGTCCATGTACAATTCAATTCCTTCATTAATAAAATTACAAAAATTCTCAAGATCTCTCTTTGGAAAGTGGTTGGAGCATTACATAGTCCAAAGGATAAAATTATATATGCAAATGTTTGACATGGGCAGGTAAATATCATCTTATCTTGATATTAGGGAGCGATCTAGATTTGTTTATAATCGCTAAAACCATCTAGGAAGTAGAAAATATTTTTCCCAGCGAGAGTGTCAAGGACTTGGTCGATAAATGGAAGGGGAAAATGGCCTTTCTGGGTAGTCTTATTGAGTTCTCTATAGTCTATACAAATTCTCAACTTCTCGTTTTCCTTGGGGATGAAAAATAACAGAGAAACCCACTAGATCTCTGAAATGGGGTATATAAAATTAATATCCAACAATTTTTCTAATTAATGTTTTACTATGTCCCTGAGATGTGGATTAATCTTCTTTGGGGCGGCTGAATAGAACACACATATTTTTCTACATAGATATGATGAGTACATAATTTTGGTTTGATGCCCTTCATATCCAAATATTCCTAGGTAAAAGGCTATTTATATTTGCGAAGAATCTGGATTAATTTTTTTTGTTGCTAGTTATCCAGATTAGCATTAATGTTAAGGTTTTTACCTAGTTCAATTTCAATTTGTATGCTATTATGAATAGTAGTAGTGCGTATATGATTTTTATTTCAAATTTCTAATGGATATTCATGTGCTTCATTATCAACTATAGCCCTTACCATTTGAAACGTTGGGTTTCTTATAGTAGATGGTATGTTAATGAAGCCATTAATTACATCTTCTTTTGTCTAATTCTTAAGTTTGAGGAATTCATCTAATTTAAGAGGGGAGCGTGGGTTTTCTTCTTGGTATATACGCAGGCATGGCTGATAATTTTAAGTAGGCGGGCTAGGTTTAGAAAGTGGATATAGGATGAGATTCATTTTGGAAATTCCCTTAGTAATTATCATGTTTCCTTTTTGACACCCTATAAATGCATGTGTTGTTTCCAACCATGGTCTCCCTAATATCATAGGGTTCCCTTCTAATCTATGCCTTGGATTGATAACAAACAATTTTACCAGGTATTCCTAGGAATCCACAAAGACAATAATGTCTTCCAAAGTGACTTCGGGCTCAACTATTGATATATTAACTAACTCTAATAAAGTTGAAGTTAGCTTCAAGGATGTGATAGCCAAAATACTGCAAACCTCATGAGTTCAAATATTGATGGATGCTCCTAAATCTTCCAAAATATTTTGAAAATTCCAACCCCGAATTTGGATAGTTACTACTTAGTTTCCTGGGTCATCCTACTTGTTAGTGCCTTTTTCTTAACATGAGATCAGATAATGTTCCTACAACAAGAACTATTAGTGGGTCTTTGGGTTTCCTTCCAGTATTTTTACCGCATAATTATTTTATCGTTTTAGCATAGATTGGGATGTCTCATATAGCTTGAAGGAGAAAAAATTTTATACAAATTTTTTTTAATTCTCTTATAATATCGAAATCAGGATAAATTGTTGGTTTGGTTATTGTCAGTATTTTAGGGAATGGAGTACCGTGTGTGCTTTTATCAGAACCATGTTGGTTGATTGTGGTATCATCTAGTTCAGAAATAATTATTGTCGAAGGCTTTGTTGTAGGTTGCTCCTCTTTGCGAGTTTCATTGTCTTCTGATTCCTCATTAGGTTTTTCCTCTTTTGGGAAGACAACTTGCCTAGATCTCAGTCATAATTCATTACATTCAAAATGATTTCCTTCCCCATTACAAATTTTGACAATTTGTACATATTGGATAGGTCTGTTATTTGGATTGGTATTTGGCTAAGTGGGAAATTGCAGACGTATCGGGGGTTAGGGATTTGAGGGTATTTGAGATGGAGCTTGTTATGATGGTTGATACTGCAAAATGGTCTCGACATGCAGATTCATTGGCCTATTCGGCACTACCATTTTTAAGGCCACAGTGAGTTTTACGCATGTTAATTAGTCGATTATGAATGATAGGGGCTCTTGGCAATGTTCTACCATGATGGAGTAGAATATTATGAATTTGGCCATGCAAGGCCAGTAAATGGTTGATTTGGCCAAGTGGGTGTGGTATAAAGCTGGGATTTCCAAGTGGAGTTAAAATAGGTTTATCCTTGCCATGAATATCCAAGAATTTGTTGTTGAACATACTATCCTGAATAAAACATGGATGGATCTTGTATCATACCTCAAGGACAGGTCTACCATTATCAACATTGTGCCATAAGATGCGCTAGTTTTATTTCTTCCTCAGCTTAGTCATACACATCCTTTAGTCCTGGGAGTTTTTGACATCGGTCTATCGAATGATCTTTAGTGAGAATAGTGCATGTTCAAAATGTATCCATTGGACATTCCCTTTGGATGTGTTTCTTTCGAAAAATTGGATAGAATATGGCGAAAGCTCATTCCACTTCGGCTTGTTTTTGTTTGGCCTGAAAAACATCTAAATGTGTAGTTAATGTGCCCAAAATTTCAGTCTTAAAATATTATAAAATGTTACCAAATTCTGCTGGATGTACACCTCAACCCAAGACTTTTCTTATTTTAGTGGGAGAATCCTGAATCGCGTATTTGGTCTACATAATTCCTCATGAGCATATGATAAAATTATTAAAAATATTATCATATTTCTCTTGGGAAATATCACATAACCCCATCATATTGAGTATCTCTATCCATTCATCTTTAATGCATTTTATTAAATCAAATTTCAACACCTCTTTTGGTAAAGTGGCATAAAGTGATCTTTCTAGGTTGTACTTAGATATCTCAATGTATTCCTCTAAATTTTCACTATCCTTTGAATTAATTTTAAATATTTCATCTTTCAAGTCCCTAAATCCACAATAATCCTGATATTTGGAAATAAATTTATTTTTCATTACATCCCAAGAATATATAGTACCTCCTCCTAGCCCCATGAATCACTGTAAGGCTTATCCCTTCAAATTAAAATGAAACACTTTCATCTTGTAGGGATCAATGTTGTAATCATACCCTGTACACAAAAAATAAAAATTCAATAAGAATGTATTAGGATCCTCTAAATTCATCCCATGAAAAGTTGGGATACTTTGCAATGGGATGGCCTTTAGTGGTGCATTGTACAATGGATTGAATATAGGATATTATAAGGTCGAGGTATGGGCTTGTGTCACTTAATTTACCATTTGGTCAAAAAAATTTCAATAGGTTTTAGGTATTTCATGGTCAGGAGAAATTATTTGAGCAGGAGGATTTTGGTTTTTATTTGACTCTCGAGGGGGCTTCATTGCACTACTTAGATCATGAACTTCAGGTGCTTTTCCTTCAACATGGATCACAAGGGGTTTAAATTAAGAAACTTGTGGATCTTTCTTAGTGATCATAATTATATTCCACTTGTTTGTCCCTCTACTTCTTTCAAGTTACAATAATTCCTGCCAATACTATTAGAAGGACTAAAGTGTTTGATGGGTGTATCGTGAAATATTTGTTCAAATCCTTCAGGTTTTCTGTGAATCTCAATGTGAGCTGCAGTTGATGACTCTGATGCTCGAGGGGAAATGGTATAGCCCTTCCCATATATTGTTCAGGAACCTATTGACGCTTTAGATTCAACTTTTCAAATGATTTCATCTATGAAGGTCGATCTCGAAGGTTCATTGGGCCATGAATTTTTATGGTTTTTAACACAGGTTTTTGTTCTATTACTACCTGGTTTCTATTCTTATTCTTAATCATACACACCTACATAATTAAAGTGTATCAACCAAAGGTGGACACTCTTACATGCTCTTTACTTACTTTTTTTGTAGATTCTTACCTTTTGTCTTCAATACTTGGCCCTTTAGAGGCACAATCTATCACTTTTTTGGCAACCTCCCCAACAACGTCGCCAAAATATTGGGTACTAAGTTGTTCCTAAGGAATCATCTCAATCCTCTATTCATCAATATGTCAACGTGAGGTTCTTCTTTTCATTTCAAGGTTGTCGACACAGCCTATGCAGAGATAGTTCTTTAAATTATAGGAGCATATGTAAGGCTAACATGAAGCAAAGGCTATGAAGAAATAATTTCAAAGAAAATAAATTCAATATATAAACCTAAATGAATCACTCTACAAGAATAATGGAACTACTTCACTATTTCGAAAACAAATATTAAATTCTACCAAATCGATCATTCCTATTATGATGCAAAACTTTAGAATGTATAACAAAAGGAATCTACTCTTAATTACTAATTACTTCATTCACTTATAAATGCTAACACTAAAGCATAAAAATGGAAGTTGAATTTGTTACAAAGTAATTTTGGAAATGCACATAGCTAGGTAGTTACATCTGAAAACTTCTTCAATCCAATTAATAAATCTATTCATTCATGGAACTGAAATGTAAGTCTAAATATTCACACGATTAGTCAATAAATTCAGGGATTCACACGACGAATATTATAAACCTATGAATTCACATAGAAGGATTGTAAATCTAAGAATCCACACAAGAAACGTAAATCATTCATATAAGAGGAAATAAAATATTGTAATACAATAAAGACAATAATCTTTCTAGTGACTAGGCCCACAGTCTCTGGAAGTGTCTTCCTTAAGGAAAATTCAACACAATAAGTTGAAGTTGAACCATTAAAATTTCATTGATATCAAAATGAATTACAAAAGAGTCCACAAAACTTCAAAGAACTTATGTTTTTCACTTTTTACAATCACTGGGAATAATCACAAATCAACGTCATCTTTCTTTCTTACTGAAGTTTAGTATATATATTACAACACATTTCCAATGTTGGAACGATAAAGTTATCCTGTGAATTGGAAGATTCTCAGGATATTTTATTTAAATTACAAAATATTTAAAATAACAAATCATATATTATGCTCGACCATCTCATGCAACTAGATGTCAATGTTTAATTAGCATTCTAGGATTAGTCCAATGGTTTTCCATACTTGGTATTTCTCTGGTGTTCCACAGGAACAAAATATGTTCATCGCATTTCTTTTTTTCATAAATTACCCAAATTATAACTTTATGATAACTAAAGCACTCTAATTACCTCATTAACAAGATGAAATACTAAGACATTATTTATTACTTTTCTATAGCTTTTATCTCTCAAATTATTATAAAAAAAACTAACAAGGACCTCCAAAATTGATACTAAAATAAATAAACAATGGGGAAGAAACATACCAATTCCATGGCCCACCAAGACACAACTAGGGTGTTATCTTGCACATCCATCCCTAGTCCCACCAGAAACACAGTTTGAGCTCCTTCCTAGTCCAACTAGTGCAACTAACCTTTCTACAATAAGTAGTAGTATAAGCAGTAGTAACACTAGTACTAGTGTAGTTCATGATCCTTGTATAGATAACATGTGGATTTTGTACTTTGATGGTTCTAAGACATAATAAGGCTCCATTTCTAGTTGTGTTTTAATAGACTCCTTGCAGATAAAACACTTGATATCGAGCCACTTGGAATTCGAGTGCAAAAACAACACATTTGGGTATGAAGCTTTCATATTGGGCCTACAAAGAGCCATTGACCTCAATGTCGTGTTATTAAAAGCAACAGGTTATTCATAAATTTTGCTGTGATAGTTACGTGACACCATACATTATGTTTCATCTCATCTAAAGAGTTACCAACAAGAAGTATGGTATTTAAATTCACATTTCCAAGATTTTAATATTATTTATGTTCCAAGAGTTTGTAATGTGACTATGGAGGCATTAGAAAATGATGCTGCTAGGTTGTCACCATTGAGGGGCGATTTTTCTATTGAAATTATTTATAAACCATCTGTCTCTGATAACATCGCTAACTTATGAATTTTTAATTATGACCAGTAGATATTGTGCTTTATGGCAAATGATTATGTGTTCAAAGACATAATGATCGATGAGGACAAGCACAAAAATCCACTAGACGATGCAACGAACTTGAGTAAATAAAATCTTATCCCTAAGGGCATGGTACCTTTAGAGAAGTTGTATGACCTACAAAATTTCATACGGGGGCATGTCAATGCTAAAACCCATAGTTCCACGTTGTCACATAAACAAACCAACTTGGGAATAAACAAAGATCTGAAATATGTCAATCTTGGTACTTGTTGTACACCATAAAAGTGGAAATCCTTCATATTATTATTCATGCAGTATGAAGATGTGTTTGCATGGACATATGATGAGCTAAAAACTTATGACATGCAAATCATCAAGCATGTGATAGCGATAAAAGAAGGGGCAAAGCCATTTCATTAGAAGGTGAGAAAATTACATCTGACACTTGAATCATCATTCAGAAAGAGTTAAAGAAGTTGTTGGATGATGAGATCATATACAAAGTGTAGAATTCTACATGTGTGTCAAATTTGGTCTCTATCAGAAAGAAGTTTGGGAAGATCCTCTTTTGCGTTGATATTCAAAATCCTAATCAGGCCTCGTATAAGTATAACTATCCCATGCCATCCAAGGAAAAAAATTTACAAATAGTATTGGAGTCTAAATATTTTTCTCTCCTCAACAAACATTCAAGCAACAACGAGGTTCTGGTCTCAGAACCTGACAGACTCAATACCACCTTCCAAACGAAGTGGGGAAAATTTTCTTTTAAGCAAATGCCATTTGGGTTAGTCAACGCTGGTGCAACTTTTCAATGAGCAATGGACATCGCATTCCATAGACCTATTGGGTAGTGCATAGTGGTCTATCTTAATGATGTGAATGTGGTTTCCAAATGGAGTTCAAACCACATAAGTGAGTTAAATAATAATTTTGAGCGATGTCTCAATTATGGGATATTCATCAATCCCAAGAAAAGCATCTGCACAGTGTTTGAGGGTAATCTCTTTGGCCATATTATCGCTAAACGTGGGATTAAGGTAGACCCAGGCAGGGTCACAAAAGTTACATAGATTCCTCTCCTGGTGAACAATAAATCCATGCAGTACATCCTGAGGAAGATTAACCTCCTCCGCAAGTTCATCTCCAATTATGCTTAGATTATAAAACCAATATGGGATAGGATGTTACTGAAAAATGGGATAAAAGGGAAATGGATGTGTTTTCCCATATAAAAAAAGGTATCAAAAAATCACTTGCGCTATACAATCCATATTTCGACAAAGATTTCTTGCTCTACACCTTTTCTTCTGACACATCTATTGTCATCGTAATCACGTATAAACATGACATGAACAATGAGTGACAAATTTGTTTCATGAGCACAAGTGTACAAGTACTTCAGCTAAACTACCCCGCCATAGATATTTAGTCTTACACAGTTTATAAGGCATTTAAGCACTTTCGGCCCTATTTATTAAGGAATCATTCAATTATATTTGTTCTGCAACCAATAGTCAAATCACTGCTTGTTGAAAAAGTGTTGGGTGAAAGGAGAGCGAATTGGATGACTATTTTAGAATATATCATTCAAAAATCAAGCTAGTTCACATGATCAATCAGAAGAAGTGGACGCAAAATAAGAAGAAGATCCTTTAGGATGGGAGCAAGAAATTGAGATGTATACCATTCAGCGAGCCACCCTCCCTAGAAGAAAAAATCCTTGGTACACGACCATGTGCCAATAACTTGAGCACGACACCATTCCCTCTGGGGAAAATTTTAGGGGCTAATATTCGCGGGCGGGCTAATTTTCCATCTTTTTTGCAAAAACAAAATCACCAATTTCCATTTTTTTTTCTGAAAATGATTTGCCCCAATTTTAGAGTATGAAATTATTTTACGTTAAAATTTGACATAATTTTACAAACACTATATAAAATCATTACATGCTTGAATATTTTTACCAAAGTATCTTAAAACATTTTATATTTTTCATGTTAGAACTAGTAAGATTTCCAAAGGTTTCTAAACTTTAAAATTAATTTGTATCCTTAAAATTTCCCCTGGTCCCCTCCTTTTTTTCTGCATATTAGAAGAGAGCACTAAGGCTTAAATAATTACCTTACCAGTTGGTGCATGGGGTACTTCTTAGAAAGCACCATAATAGGGTATTACTCAGATGTTTGTATGCACGTGATCCAGAAAATGTATTGCATGATATTCATGATGAACCAGCCAGGGGACACTTTGCAGGAACCACAATGGTGCAGAAGATCATGAATGTCAGTTTCTACTAGACCACATGTTGGCTTGATGGTTCTTGACTCAGGTTGAGAATGAAGCCTAACCAAAAAAATCCCTCTTACTACTCGCCCTTACGAAAGTGACCTACTTATGCAGGTCAAAGTCTCACCCGAAGCAATACGGTGGGGTGTTGGAACTAGGTTTCTACACCCTGAGGTAGAATTAAATGATGTGGGTGTCCACAGATTAATAATAATAACTGAATGTATCACACACTAGAAACCCTAAACATAAGCACTAACCAGGAAAATTTAGGTCAACTTATGTCGGCTACCTTGTGCTCCCATAGATAATGGCTTCACAATCCCTTGAATGATCTTAATAAAGTGATATTCAGGTCTTACAGTAATATATGTATGCATCTAAAATTATATTCAACAGTAAAATAGGTATGAAACCAATACAATCATAGATAGCATAAACCGTAAGAAAAATAGATCACAGTAACATATCACGGATGCAATTAGTACTCAAAATGATCTAAAACACTTCTTCATTCATCAACAGTCGTAAAACCATTTACAATTCTTCAAATTCACCCATGCACATAGCCAGTAGGAGCCTTTCAGACACATACACTTACAGATTCACTTCCAAGTTCAGAACATATCACAATCTCATCAAAAGTTATCCTATCCAACTTGATCTAGACTTATATTTATATCTTATCTCACACTCATCCTAAGGTCTGCAAATTGTGGTTTGCGACTCCTATTTTTACCCTTTATCCCATTACAAATCATGAAGGGACTTTGACCCACCCCAAATCCCCTTGACCTGTGCATTGATTAGCAAACAGGACTCAAAAATAAAAAAAATACTTATTAATTACCAAAAATGCGGTCCTAAGGGACCCTTCTCCAATATTCCCCAAACACAATCCTATGACTCATCTAGAGTCACAAAGGTATTGGGGTCTTCATCTTCACCTTAAATTTTGCAATGGTAGCAATGAAGGGCACAAGGAAACCCATGCTCTAATCGACTACACTCTTCACTGTATCCACCAATTTCTAAGATGTCAGTCACTATACAGTGAGATTGATACTCTGGTATGTTTGGTTCATATTCTTCACAACAACATCCAAATCCTATGAGAGCTTCATTGCTTCATCCTCCCATGGCTTCATATGATCAGTCAAGATGTGCTTCTTCATCCTCAAATATTCAACTTCATCATGCAATATCTGACTTGTCTACAACCGAGCCATTCGTTGAACAAGAAAAAATGTAGGCAGTGCCTCTTGAAGGTCATCAAATGCCTACTCAGCGCACATTTCTTGCCAAATATTTCTGACAAGGGGATATGTCTGCACGGATTTTCATAGGCCCATATTTGTTTCCAGAAGTTATGTAACCTTGTTGATATTTGTTTTGATACCCGTTGAGGCTTCTTTGACTAAGGCAACATGTTGCGCTCGCACTTCTAGCAGAGTTTGTGGTTGAAGCTTGGCTCGCAACTTCGCCATCTATTGCTAAAAATATTCCTTAACTTCCTGCACTTCGTATATGGAGGCTTTCAGAGCTACTATGAGACCTTATACTTTGGCTTGCAGTGCAGCTAAAGTAGGGATACCAACCTCATGCAAGTAACCACGAATTCGATCAACTAGATTTTCTAATTCTGCGTACTGTGCCACTACTACCTGATGCGCTTTCTGAGCCTGGAGAGACTCTTCCATATTTTTTGCAACCTTCTACTCTGGGTTAGTAAGTTTTTTCTGCACGTGCACCTCCCTGCACTGCAAATCATCTGTAATGATCATTTTTTATGGAATGAAACTTACCACTGGGTAGCATCGATAAATCAATTCCAACTTCTGAGAATGTTTGGACCTGCGCACGCAATGCAGGTTGTTCTACTGTAACAACTGCTCCAGTGAAGGGGAAGATCCTGCTATATGATGTGTTGAGGATCATACTGGTGCTCTTGCTCACTTGAATCGACCTCGCTTGATTCACGCTAGATTGAATTTTATTTGTCTTCAGTTGAAAAAACTATAATACAGTCTACAATGATTCGACTGCGACCTTGTACTTCTCCTCAGGCGCATTCCAACTATCCTCAGAGGGGATGCAATCACATATGCTACCTTATCAAGGTCATCTTAAATTAGGGTGACATCCTTTGTGGCTCTGGACTTTGAACCTTTTCGCTTCTTGCGCGGGCCCTTCGGGGTTTCTATGCCCTGCTTAGTTCCTCTAAGAGACCCAACTCCAGTACCATCTAGACAATATGTACCTCTGAGATCCACCTCAGGTTCATCCTCCTGATCTTTTTTGGCCTAATTTTCTATTTCCTTCACAGATTGTTTTTTTGCGTCTTTCCCGATGCGTGTCTTGGCTTCATTGTCCTTTTTAGTTGCTGTTGTCTCACTTCTAGATGTTGAGGTTGTGACAAGCTATGTGGATTCGAGCCCAACCTTCCATTCTTCTAGCCAGGTCACAATGACATGGTCAATTTCGGCCTCTGTCACCATATATAGAAGGTTGTACCATACTGGGTCGAGGTGTGCCCGTATTTTCACATGGTGCATGGTCACCTGGAAGTCTACAATAGCTCTATTCTTTTCATAGGAAGCTAGGGAAAACTAGGGCTACGAGTGTATAGCTCCTACCAAGGATCCCTTGAATAATACAGAGAAGATCTTATTCCCATTTACTTTCTTCAGGTCTAGTGAATCCCTTAGATTAGCATAGCATGCCCCTTCACACACACTAGGTTCTACATCCTGGAGGACTGCACCCTCTAGCATCTCCCATGCAACCAAAGAAATTAACAAAAGAAACCATGAATAAAATAACTTCCCTTCGTCCTACACCTCGTGCACATTCTCCAGGAACTTCATGTATAGATACGGGGACCATTTGTAGCTCACCCCCTTCTCGCATTGTCCTACTAGAGCGATGACATGTGTAGGGATTATCTTAGGGCAACACTTGCACATCAAATTACAACCTAGAACTCATAGTCCTAGGCATAATGTTGAGTCTCTGAGCTACTGCACTAGGAATCCCCCTGAGTCTCATCCTACCTTGTAGTCCCTTTTTACCTTGGAAGCTACCTTTTTCGCTTGTCTACTTCCATATTTGGCAATGGGATGGGGCCACTTCTTGGATAGGTTGGTGATCAGGTGGATCAACGCGGCATCAATTAGAATTCTAGTTTTGATCCATAGCTACCCATTGTGAACCAATGCCACCAGATGGCGTATGGAGCCAGTGGTGATGGGGTACCTAACGAGGTGAGTAATATTCAGCAAACTGAGAATTCTGGAGTTGCTCAACTCGTGTGCCCATGGCATAGGCTCTACCTTCACAATTTCATCATATAGTAATCACTCCAAGTAATATTCAGGCGCTAATTCCGAGAACGTCTCCTCGTTTTCCAGGTCATAGTCATCGAATTTCACAAGGGGAATTTTCCTAAACATATCCCCTTAAAAATGGATGGTTTGCGAGATCAATGACATCTACAAGTATTTCGTGCACCACATATACATCCTCCGAGGCTCAAAAAAAGGGTTTGGGTGGCTTGACATACTTCGGGTGCCATGATATGGGCTCGACGAGCACAACATCCTTAGTTGCACTCATGGGTCTCTTATTCAGGTCACCCATAGAAGACCTATCCTTCGTTTCTTGGAAAGGGAAATAACATATCTAGGCTTTGAGTTTGATCCCTTAGTCACCTTGCCCTTTCCTTTGGCAGGTGTCAACACTACTTCTTGTACTTCAGGGATAACTTTGTGAACATCATCAGAGTCAGGCTTAGTATACGCTATGAGCAGCACAAAGTGCTCCTCAGATAGCATCCTATTAGGGTTTTTGGTCATCATTTTTGGTTTGAAAATGAACTCAAGGTTGCTCATGTTAGATGCGGGGGTCTCACAACCAGACATACAGTACATAAATTCAAGGCGCAACTCACTAATAATTTCAAGGCGCAATATACTCAGATAGAAAAGGAATATATTATGACCTACACCCCTCCTTTTATACACGTTCTATGGTAAAAATAGTTGGAGCTTCATTAATGGCACCTTATCCCCGTAAAAACAATAAAAAATCCCATAAGATATCCTCATTAAATGTAGAAAACCCATTCCATTCAATAGTAAAATCACCTTTTCACCTGCATTTACTGTTCCAACGACTATTTTCTCGTGTCGTGCACTACCCCAACACTCATGTTTCACTTTTCTGTGTATGTACTTTGTGGAGGGTGCAGATAAGCGAATTCCAATTTTCCAGCCATATAGTCATTTGGTAGGCACTAGGTTATCCCTATATGACTTTAGTCAGCTTTCCTTGATGTATTTGTGAAGAATATTACTGCACAACGTGGCCAAGTGCACCACACCTCCATTAGTGATCTCTTTCATAATGTATGGCATGAGCGAGTGATTTCTAAACTTCCCTAGGTGGTGTGCAAACTAACTGTCATACAAAAAAATTAAATCTTTTTCTTTAAATGCCTTCTCTGTAATTTTTCTATCATGCCATGCCTTTTCTCGGCCTTTTGTACTTGCTGATGAAAGTTAACAATAAGCTGATCCTCCTCTAAGGCAATCAATTATGCTATACTTTCCTCCATGATGTCTGGCTCAACCATGTTCCATTGGAATGATGACTTATTTTCCATAAACCATCCTGAAAGGTGTTTTCCCAGTCAAATTTTTTCATATGGTCCTATAATCCCATAACACAGAGGAGATGCACACATCCCAATCATTCCAATTTGCATCATAGATCTTTGTGAGTGCATTCTCCAAGATTTGTTGAAGGCTTCTACTGCACCATTTTCTTGAGGGTGATAAGGAGTACTATATTGGTGATGTATCTGAAATTCCTCTGTCAGAGCTTCAATGGTTTCATTAAAAAAGTGCATACCCCTATCACTCATCGATATCTTTGGGCATCCAAATCTAGTCAAGATATTTTCAAAAATGAAATGTGCAGCTACGTCTGTAGTACAATCCTTTACTGGCTTAGCTTTAGCCCATATGGATACATAATCTATGGCAGTGATGATGTAGCGCATGTCAGTTTTCTTTCCAGGAGGGTTGATAGGTACAACAAATTCTATAGCCCATTTATTAGAAAGCCTTTAGGGCTATTTGTGTCTACAATTCCATTTCATCTCTGCGTGATGGCTTCCCCATTATTTGGCATGTATCACAAGATCGAAAATATGCATGTCCATGACTATGTAGTGTGGGCAACCATAACCCAACACGCAACACCTTCTACATAGTAGCTCTCCCTGCATAGTGGCCTCTTTCCACTCCTCCATGAGCTTCAAACAAGATGTCTTGTCTTTCATGTTCCAAAACATACCTCCTTAACACTTTAGCCACTCCTAACTTGTACAGTTTATTAGAAATCAATGTGAAATTAGCTACATGTGAAACTTATTCCTTTTGTTGCACCAAATATTCAACAGGCACACTACCAGTAGTTAGAAAGTGAATGATATCTACAAAGTGTTCATCAACCACCTTAATAGTGAAGAGCTACATGTCAGGTACTCCCTCTTCCATAGTGGTTTTTTTATTCCCACTCTCAATGTGTGATAGGTGATTAGGTCAAGCATTCAATCTACTAGGCCTCACAATAATTTCGAAATAATATTCCTAAAATAGCAATAGCCATCTACAAATCTCCCCCCCAACACAGACTTATTTACCAGGTATTTCAAAGAAGAGTGGTCAATGAACATCTTGAAGTGCCCTCCTAGCAGATAGTGCCTATATTTTTGGAGAGAATATACCATAGCGAATCTTTCCCTCTCTATGTTGAGTAGCTGCACTCTGCACTGGAGATATTCCTAGTTGTAAAGGAAATGGGATGATCAATATCTCCTTCTATTGTTCGTGCTAAAACAACTCCAAGTGAAATGATGAATGCATCAGCATGTACGTGGAAGACCTTGGAGCAGTGTGGGAATATTAGAATAGGTGCAGTAACCATATTTTCCTTTAGAAGCTCAAATATGTTTTAACATTCCTCATCCTAGAAAAATGATGCATTCTTCTTCAGCAATTTCTCCATGGGTGTAGTGATCACAGCATAGTCTTGGATGAATTTTTTGTAATAGCAAGTGTTTCATAGAAGAGAGCATAGTTGTTTCTCATTGGTAGGGACCTCTAGGTTGACAATAACTACAATCTTGGCTGGATCTACCATCAATCCTTGCTAACAAACAATATGTCCCAACAAGATTCCAAAAGGAACACAAAATATACACTTCTTCAAATTAAGAGAGATTTGATGTTTCCTACAAGTTTCAAGCACCATGTGTAGGTTAGAAACATGCTTCTTTACCAGCCCAAACACACTCCAGTCATCAAAGTACACCTCCAGGAACTTTTGCATGAATTCCTTGAATACAACTACTACTACATGCGAGAAGATAGTTGGTGGATTATTCAGTCTGAAGGGCATGACTATGTATTGGAAGGATCCCCATTCCAATGTAAAAGTGGTCTTGCTTTGGTCTTCTAGTGGAATCCTAATTTTATGATACCCAGAAAAACCATCAGTGAAAGAGTAAGCCTCTTTTCCTCCCACATTGTCCAATATCACATATGAAAATGGAGTATGGAAGGGGTCATGCACACATGCATCATTCAGTTTGCGCAAATTCAGACAAATTCTTATTTCTCCCTTAGTATTCTTTTCTTGAATAGCCATTGGGGTTACATAATCAAACTGCTCCACAAGCTCAATGATTCCTGCAGAAACCATCTTTTGTAATTACTCCACTTTTTTCTTATGCTTGGGATTTAATTAGTATGGTCCCTTCTTGACAGGGAGCGCATCTGGTTTCAGAATGATCTTCATAACTCCCAAATCTCCTACAATTCCTTTGAGTTCAGAAAACTTCGTGGGAAACAGTTCCTAATATTTTGTCAGCAACTGTGCAATATTTCACTTTGTGTCATCATCTCAATAATATCCTATTTTGGCTAGCTTGGGTTGTTCCTCAATTCCAATGTTGAATTATTTTAGCTTCAGGGGCTTAGTTACATGCACCATACCTAATAAGGGCCATGCAACTGCGCGTTCCCCCCAGAATCGGGGATGTTGATATTACTTGGATATTCCTCACTATCTTCTACTGAGAGATTTCTACAACTGACAATATCTTGCATCTGCGCTTCTCATGCCATTGCACCACATTTTATCCAAGGTTGGGAATCATCAAAAAAAAATTATTCTATATCCTGTAGGGCTTCGTCCAATCCCTCTGATCCACCAGAAATGCCAAAGTTTAACAAGAAACTTTCACTCATTGTAACCAAATGAAAGGTCCCTTGTCCCAGCTCCATCTCCAAATACCATGTAGTATGGATTGGTCCCAATGTAGGGATAAACATATGAACTCATTCGGCCCTAGGCTTCTTATGCCAAACCTACATCCAAATAGCCAAGTGTTTGCGTGAATCACCTTGACCACCAAAAATCTTAGTTGGTGGGGTAGTGGGTTGCTCAAAGTGCAACCACATCATCTTGTTTCATTCTTCCCAATCTCCAAAGTTCCCCTTATGTGTGTCCCACCAACATGCTGGATTTGCACGCATATCAATATCAAGTGCCTAGAACCTTTGGTCTTCCGAGACAGTATTTTCCAAGTTTTCCAAAAAATAATACAACAATACTAGAGATGTAAAAATAGGGTATTTCTCTTACCTCTAGGGAGATGCATCACAATTTTTTAGTGATTTTGAGGTAGCACAGATACATCATTCAGACGATTCTACCGGTTCTCCATTTATCCATCCGAATCTAAGAACATGAGCTATCATTTTCCCAATTCAAAATCCTATCAATAGTAGGGTTGATCCAATCCTAATCCCATGTAGTCAGCTTATAGATATGGTTGACATCATCTCCTTCGCATACTAGTTCTGTTTATCTCTCCACTTTTGTTGGATCCAAAGGTATTATAACCCGAGTACGATTGTTTTCATAGATCATTATTTTTCACTTCAAGTTGATGATACCTCCCATATCAATGGCCCAATCCAACAAGAGAAACGTAGGGTAGGGGTATGCATCATCCGCAATTTTTATTACTTCAAATTCCATGCATACCTTTACTCCTGCAATGTCTACCAAAACTTGTGGGAGCCTTCCAAGAAAAATGATCTTCTATTGATTAGCCATGCACTGCTGAATGGTGGACCACTCCAGCTTTGATTCACCCATCTTCTGCCAGGTCTGCTCAGGTAGAACATTTTCATCAAACCCCAGGTCCAAGATGACTTGATCCATCTCATACTATCCAATTTGTACATTCATGCACATCTCCCAACCAGTTCTCCCCTTGTTCTTATAGATCTTGTTCACAGCCTTACTCTCTGTTCGAGGCAACTACTAATGCATGCAACTATATATCAAGGCCTACTTCTTTTGGGTTATGTAGTATCTTAATGCAGGCTTTTGGGAAAGGTTTGACTTAATCATTGATCTTTGCTTCCATGATTGGCTTGGATGTGGATGCACCCGCAACAACAAAATCCTTTTTGGATTCTATAAAAGTATCATTTTCTTTTGTAGGTTAAGTCCTTCCTTAATATTGTATATTTCTTTCCAGTTATGCAGTAGCTTAATGTAGGCTTGCATGAAAGGTTTTACTTCATCATAGATCTTGACTTCCATGATTGAAATGGATGTGGACACATATGCAGCAGCAAAATCCTTTCTGTATTCTATAAAAGACTTCTTTTCTTTCTATAGGTTGAGTCCTTCCTTATTTTCAGAAGCCTTCCTAATCAATGGCTCTGCATCAACCTTCTTTCCTTCATCTTCTCCAGTGGTAGCTCTGTTGCATGTAATTATGTTTATACTTGGATCATCATTTCGCAGCTCAGATATAACTATTTTTATATTCTGCTTAGGTCTCTATTTTTTCTTCTCTTGAATTTTATCAATCAAAACAGGACAATTTTCAATGACATGATCAAACTTTCTACAATAACTGCAATATTGTCGAGTAGGGTTTGTAAAATCACATAGATAGTGTCTAATGTCTCTACAGTTGGAGAAAATCAGTTGTCCTCTTCCATGACCTACACAGCCACCTCTCCCTCCTCCCATTTATCTAGCTAGATATCCACCCCACCCAGAGGGGGATTCTGTTGAAGATGGGTCAGCCTACATCCTATAAAGGTTGGTATATTTTGTTAGCCACCTATAAATTTCTTATATCAAAAGGTGGCTAAAACATTTTTTGAGTCTTCAAGAAACAATTTTTATTGCAAAATTTTTTATCTCTTGAAGACTCACGAAGACATCATGCCCTTTGTTTAAATCTTCAATGTTGTTTCCATTTCAAACTCTGAAATTCTGTTGATTTCATAGAAGAAAGACTGCTACAAAACACCATTTCTCCCTTTCTTTCACTTCAAACTAACCTTAATTTTTACCCCTTTTATTCCCCATGGATCTCCTTTATTTTTCATTTTTCTCCATTTTCCCTTCATGAAATCCTCTTTACAAAGTTTAAAACTCACTTTTAAACTTTGCCGAAACCCCCAAATCCATCAAAAAACCCTGAAAAAATCATAAATATACACTTCTTTGTATTAAGGCTTAAGCCCCTTTGGGCTAAGTCCTAACCACTTCTCGACCATATTCCTTGGTGCCGGAACTGAGCGCTTATGGTCCCAAACGCTTATCGCATCGGAACAAAACAAATCGTGCAAGTATTTTTTCTTTATTGAGACCTATGATGCAATTAGCCCCTTATTACATAGCCCTGATCCAATCACCACTTCATATAACCCTTGGGCCCGCATCTGACACTTAAAAATTGTATAAACCCAATCCCGACTGC
The DNA here is from genome assembly GCA_034641835.2 of Pinus albicaulis. Lineage (NCBI taxonomy): Eukaryota > Viridiplantae > Streptophyta > Pinopsida > Pinales > Pinaceae > Pinus > Pinus albicaulis. The sequence goes on along the minus strand of CM076572.1, from coordinate 252,011,902 downwards.
TATTTTCCTTTGTAAATTCATAAAACCCTTTTATCCTAAGTTTTGGTCTAAACCCACCAGTGCAATGTTATTTAATGAAGAAAGACCATTGACTTTGTTTCCCGATCAATGATCCTTATAATCTTGCATCGGAGATTTTAAATGGGTAGATTAAAAATCTCGATCTGAAGTCCCGATCCCGATTGGTCCTTTCCATGTAAAAGCCTCGGGCCTCTTGTTTCCATATAAACCATAGGCCTCGTAACCGAGCGCCAATCCACATATATATATATAACCCGCCCTGAGCCATAAAACCTTTTCATTTCATAAATTTTTGGGTTTTCATAAGTATTAAAGGGTTTCTACTGGTGCATGATCTAAAACAATATCCATCGTTGATCTGAAATGATCAACGGGTTGCGCAGTATCGCATCAGCAAAATTCAAAGGGTGCATTCCATGTTGTATTTACCTCTCCCCGATTGGCGATCTCCCGATCAATCGGGAGCCACTGATCTCCTCCCCGCCTTCCTAGATTTGATGGACCTCATTTTCTTCGATCATAAACCCTTCCTCCACCTTTTTAGCCTCTCCGATTCACTCCCCACCATCGATCTGATCCTCAGATCGACGGCTAGCACTAAATTGTATTGGTGCCATTAAAAGTTCTTCCCGCTGATCACATGCCTTCGATTGCATCTGGATCGTCCACGTGTCCAGATCGGATGGTCTAGATTGCATCTCCCGACTTTGGTTAAAATTTATGCGCCCCCCTTCATCATGTTTTTGGCCAAATCCCAGCCGTTGATCTCTGCAGATCAACGGTCCTTCTTAACCCATTATCCACCTTTTTATTATTTCATATATAGTCCAAATTTAATCTCAGTCATCCAATCCTTGATCCAATGGCTCAGATTGAAACCACTCCCCCTGCTTCCACCCATGCATCTATCTGATATCGTGCTCGTTCTCCACAATCGGATCTGAGATCCCAGATCCAACGGTCGACGCGCGTTTTCGCGTAACTTTAAGCGTGAATGTTAATTTCCAAAAGGCTATGTGAAATGGGCAGTATTCTGATGCCACGTGTCACCTCATGACGCATATCGCGTTCCAAAAGGAAAAACCACCTATCTTCCTTTTCTCTGTGTGAAACCCGTGGTTTTCACCTCCAAAACCACTTTTCCCATTTCTATTATGTTTTATCACGTGCTTCATCCGTCGTTGATCTATGTAGATCAATGGCCTGGTTTTAATCTCACTTCATATTATCGCCCTCCTACTTTTCCAAAGGGTCTTTGTAGACCATCCTCCACCATTGATCTCGTGGGGCCAATCTCATCCGATCGCTCACAATTATCCATCAACCCCAATCTTCTTTCCTTTTTATTTTCCTTTTCCAAAGGGATTTTAACCTTATTTCTTCCCATTTTCTTCTATTTTCAAAATAATGTGACCGCTTCGCATTATTAATTCATTGCTATTCTCGACCATTGATCTTCTTGGTCAATCATAGATCAACGGTTCTGACTTAAAATTTCCCACCGCTCTCCTTTTGACTTCTACGCACGATCTCCACGTTTGGATGATGTCATCCAATGGCCATGCTCCTCCCCACAACCTCTGAAGAAGTTTTACTAAATAACGCAGGATTTCATAACAGTTGTGTGTGTTTTTGCAGGTTCAAACGAATTTCAAATATTTTGAAAGAAATGATAAAGCCGAGGATGACGATCCTCTAGGCTTTGTTTTATTTAAGAAATATCCATTCATAGGGTTCACCTTCACGTTTATTCAATGCTTCATGGGCATTGATTCCATATGAGCCCTTTTATAAACCTGCACATCAACAAGACACAGAGAATTAAAATCAAACAAAAGAGTATCAGTTTTGAAGACCTTCACCATAGCAGAACCGAAGGATTGAAGACTATTTTTCAGAGTTTTGGAGGATTACGGCTAAGATCGAAAATCAAAAATCCAATCCTGTGAATTAAAACACAATTAAATACAAATCAAAAGATTTATCAGTCAGAAGATGCCTCCACCGCCACATCAGAGGCTAATTGATTTCTCTCAGCTACCAAATGCCACCTGTAGCCTCAAGCATTCAACAAAGGCCGAGTTATGATCATAAAATAATATATTTGCCTCAACGTAGCCGAAAAGTTAATTCTGCCAAAGGAACTTAATCCAAAAAATATTAGCAGAATTACTACAACATGAAACAGAGCCTAAAAGTCAACAAAATTTCCCACCGAGCTTAATTCTTAAATGTAAAACAATTAATACAGACAAACATCTATAAACTTCTCCATCGAGCCCATCAAAGGCTGAGAAGTATTAAATTCTATATTAATTGACCCAGGAGATATTTTATCAGATCCCACCTTCTCATTTTTTCTATAAATAGTTCCGTAGAAGATGAGAAAATGTTGGTTGCAAAAATTTGAAATATACTTGTGCTCGAAACTTCCTCTTGTAAATAGTGTTCAAAGGCTCTTGAAGCTATGTTTGTGATAGAATAGTTAGGCTGAGAAGTGAATATGATTGTTGAACTGAAACATTGGACTTAAAGTTGTAACTGGTTTGAAGCATCAATATAAGCTGATTTATGGGATCCTGGTCTATGTCAATGGTGATGTTATTTCTTATTGTAAATCGTTATTTTATTTTTGTTATTCACTTTTTCCATCTTCCCTGATAAAGAACAACAAGCATAGAGTTAGTATTTATTGTATATCAGTACCCTTATCTGACTGATAAGATTTATCTACATGTTTTCTTCCAATTTGTGTTGTTTAGGAATGATTTCATTCAGTTTGAAGCAGTTAGGAATGCTGGAGTTCCCTTGTCCTACTGTCTAGGCTAATTGTTATTCTTGAATATTATTTTTAGTTTATGTTAAGCAGAGATGGACTAAGGAAGTTATGGTGAGCCCTGTCCTTTATTTTTATCCCGAAAAACTATCTGAAAGTTTCCCTAAGAATGTGTTGAAAGCAGGCTAGGTTCAAAGTCCTTACCTGATCTTAGACTATTCTTCATTATCATATGTGTTTCCCTTTGTGTTTAATATGTTTTCTATTGAAATTGCATCAAAATATGGCTAGTTTCAAAGTACTTACCAGATCTTAGATTACTTTTATGTCTTTCTTAAGTGTATGCCAGCAGCAGGATAGTTTCAAAGTACTTACCTGATCTTAGGTTGCTCTTTGTTCTTCATTTGTTTAATTCCCCTTATTTTTGTATCATTTCATTCCATAAAATAAACTTTTAAAGAGATCCTTAGACATAGATGACTTGCCCCATGGACCACTCTTGAACCTTGTTGTTTCAATTAAACCCTATTATGGCTCCATAGCCCAATGGACTAAAAACCAACGTTATATCTATCTTCCAGCCAAAGCTTGTTCTGATTGCTTGCAACTTCACACCTTTGAAACTCTTTCCATTTAGAACTTTCCACTCAAATAATAATCATGTTCAACCATCCATAACAAACAAAAACCATCAGACTTCATAACTAGCCTAATATCATTACCCAAAAGCTTTAAATATAAATCCATCTTTGCACTTATTGGAGAGATCCCTCTCCAGATTCAGGAGGGCTAGATCCTAGAATCCCAAAGTGGTTGAAATAGTGTTCTCTCTGCAGTTGGACTTTTCCAATCTTGCTAATTACAGGGAGCTAACATCTTCTGGCGACTCCATTGGGGAATTCTGAGTTGAATGACAGTTTAAGTACACCATAGGCCTCAAAAAACCTTTCATTCGAGAAACATTGTGCAGTGAGTAAAAAAAAAACCTCTTCAAGCACTACCAAACCAATGGTAATCATGGTAAAATTTATGTGATTCAATGACAAACTAGGAAAACACTAGGATTCTCATAAGATTTTATCTAACCTTGAAATATTAGCTAGCTTAGCCATAAGAGTAGACTATCTTTGTCTCATAACCGTAGCTAAGTTTTGAAACAGATTTAGGACACTCTTACAAACCACAAGACTGAAAAATAGCTCAGAAAACCCAAAAATATTTCATATTGGTATTCAATAAACATGGTGGTGGACCATAAAAACGTTTACCTCCAAAAGAGCTAAAAAATTCCACTTGGTGACTCCACACTCTGAAACTCCCAAAAGACCAAATGACTCCACTGGTAGAAGACCTTGAGCTAACTGAACAGACACAGTGACCTCTTTTTCTGATTTACAAACATGGATTTAGATATAGACCCAGATGACAAACATATGATCATGATGGAAAAGTTGATGTACATGCTTGGAAGAAGGGTGGATCGGTTTATGGATAATTTAAACGTTGGTGATCCAGAAAATCATATGCCTTTCCCTAATAAAACACAAACTCTACCACTACAAGACACGTATGATGAACATGATTACAGAGAAAATAATCAAGGAAAATTTCTAATCATAATGGAAAAGATGATGCATATGATTGGGAAAAGAATGGATAGGTTGATGGCTAATATGAAAATGGATGATCTAGAGCGAGCTATGATTTCCCTTGATCAAACACAAGCCCAATCACCTCAAGATCAAGACAGTCACCAAGATATGAATTATGATCAACACCTTATAGAAAATGATGAGCAAACTTATAAAGAAATCAATGAAGAAGGTTCTCAAGAAATTTTTGATTGCCTTCCTATATCTTGTACTATGCCGATAGGAGATCTTCAAAATAAAATTTCGAATACTAATAGTGAGCAGTGCTTTGAGGAAATGACTAAAAATACTCAAATTTTTCTTGCAAGCACAAGTCAAGATCCCTTAGAAGAGGCTCAAGAGAACATCCAACCTCAAAATTAGCCTTTACAAGAGACATAGAACCGTTGTACTTCTGTTCAAAGGGACATATAAATATTTTCCTCGTTGACAGAAGAAGAGATATATCAGGCCATTAATAAACAGTTAGTATCTAAAACTTATTGAAAAACAAATACTCTTTCTCATTCACGAAGAGAACTCTGTTGTAAAGATGTAGAGAGTTCTTTTGTTGGTCATAAAATATAGGGCAGCTCTTCTTCTGTTTATACTCAAAGAAAAATCTCTCCTTTGACAGAAGAATGAATTTATCAAATACTAAGCAAGCAGCTACCCTCCAAACCATCCCCTCAACCAAACAATCATGAACATGGTGCCTTTTCCATAGAACAATCCAATGGCACTCAAGACAAAGAGGATAGTCAGGAAACCAATGATAATACTGAAACTAGTCCTCTTTGGAATATGAATTTCGATGGGTTATATACTAAAACTAATGCAGCTGTAGGAATATGGCTTTACAATACAGGAAACAATTATTCTGAAGCTCATTCATGTAAATTGAACTTTCAATGCACAACTGACATAGCAGAGTATGAGGCACTCCTCTTAGGCCTACATTTATTGAAACAATTAGGAGCCTAGAAGATAACAGTTCATGGAAATGCAGAACTGGTAAGTAGGCAAGTGAAAGAAGAGTGCATGGTTAGTCATCCCAGACTCAAAGATTATAAAGATGATACCATAGATTTACTGAAATCTTTCAAAGATTTCCAACTTATACTTGTTCCTAAATATCAAAACAGTTTTGCTAGTGGATTAGCCCTTGTGGCTAGTACATGTTTAAAACATTGGGAGAGAAAAAAATATACAATTCAAGAAAAATTCAGACCAACTGTCCCAAACAATAAAAAATACTAGCAAAACTTTGAGGGAGAAAAAAAGATAAACGACTATCCTACTGAGGATATACCATCTTTCCAAGAAGAGACTTCTCCCTTCACTAATGACAATCTGTCATCCAAAGAACCTGAATTTATAACAGAAGCAAGCATAGATTTAGAGAAAGAAGATATTTCACTGCTTGATATTTTTTAGATTAAGGATTATGATACTTCCAAGCCGTATACTGACAACACAGTCCTCAAATCTGAAGTCTTGGAAGCAGACAATCTACCAAACATGGAGGAACAGAAAGAAGAGAATCTTCATCCTTTCTTTGTTGATCCTTTGGACGAGTGTGTGGAAATCAAAACTGGCTCAAATTATCAAGAAATGATCCTTTGCAAGAGCCAAATACATGAGAAGTTATCACCCTTTGTGATAGTCTTGGTTTTGAAGATTAATCTTCAAAATACACTATAGATACCTCTGACAAGAAACCAGAGTTTCTTCTTCTTCTTAACATTACTCAGCTGGCTGCATTGGAATTTTAGTATCATATGATAATGTAAATATTCCTAGTTAGATTAGGTTATATAGGAATGTAAATATATCTCAGTTCTAAGCATTTAGATAGTTGTTGATTTTTGTCTCCGAAGAAAAATAAAAAATACAAAACAATAGAAGAAAGAAAAGAGGGTAGATTGTGAAAACAATAAAGGTGCAACCCCATGCTAAAAAAGAGAAATAAAGTCTGAAAGTGTGCAAGATTAAATGCCACTCTTGAAAAACACACTCCTAATTAGTCATACAGCCTAATATTGACTAATTAGTTTTAAATTTAGTGCTGATAGGATAGTGAATTCAATTTTCCAAACAGTTTAATCTTGGCTTATCAGTAGGTAGATTAGGCTAGAAATTAAAGGTTCAAACATGCTCAAAATCTAAACCTAAGTGTCCAAAGCAAGAATGAATCAAATATGTTTTAATTCCTGAGTCAAAAAAAAGGAATAATAGGTTCTAATCAGCTCAAAATCTAAACCAGATTATAAAGAAAAACAACTCACACAGTAGTAAAAACAGAGCTGAAAAAAATGAAGTGCTTTGAATTTTTAGACCTTAAGCCTTCCATTTTGATTTAAAATTTTTGTAACATAATATCTATGTGCAACTTGTTTTTTATGCCATATATCAACATCAAGTTAAACTGTTCAATCCTGACTTGTATGATTTTAAATTTCCATTTTAGAAATTAGAGAATAAAAATCTGTTAGACTATTTAATCCTAACAGATTGGTAGATTAGGTAGAGAAGCATATGGACTCAACTGTTTAATATGAGTTCATGGAGAAATAAGGAGTAGGATTAGATTAGATTTTTTTATTTCAAAAGAATAAAATGTTGTAAAAGAGTTTGCCAATCCAAGTGCACTCTAAAGGAGAAAAAATGTTAGAACAGTAGGATTGGGTAGGTAGAAAGCTTGTGTTGATGAATATCCAATATTTTTCATGGCTGCTAATATTTTTTAGAGAAAAAGAAGATCATTCAAATAAATAAAATCTAGTCCAATGGATAAGGCACTGATCAGCCTCCTAGAGAATGCAAGTCTGAAGTTCTTGACGCCTTCAAGAAGGCACCAACCCCAAGTGGAGCAACTGTTAGGCACCTATAAAAATTTTTATATCAAAAGGTGGCTAGAACATTTTTGTAGTCTTCAAGAAACAAGTTTTATTGCTAAAAATTTTATCTCTTGAATACTCACGAAGACATCATGCCCTTTGTTTAAATATTCACTGCTATTTCCATTTCAAACTCTGAAATTCTGCCAATTTCATAGAAGAAAGACTATTGCAAAACACCATTTCTCCCATTCTTTCACTTCAAACTAACCTTCATTTTTACCCCTTTTATTCCCCATGGATTTCCTCTATTTTTCATTTTTCTCCATTTCCCCTTCATGAAATCCTCTTTATAAAGTTTAAAACTCACTTTTAAACTTTGCCAAAACCCCCAAATCCATAAGAAAACCCTGAAAAAAAATCATAAAAATATACTTTTTTGTATTACGGCTTAAGCCCCTTTGGGCTAAGTCCTAACCAATTCCCCACCATATGCCTTGGTGCTGGAACCAAGCAATTATGGTCCCAAGCGCTTATCGCATTGGAAAAAAACACAGCGCGCAAGTATTTTTGCTTTATTGAGACCTCCGATGCCATTGGCCCCTTATTACATAGCTCCGATCCAATCACCGCTTCATATAACCCTTGGGCCCGCATCCGACACTTAAACATTGTATAAACCCATTCATGATTTCTATTTTCCTTTGTAAATTCATAAAACCCTTTTATCCTAAGTTTTGGTCTAAACCCACTGGTGCAATGTTATTTAATGAAGAAAGACCGTTGATTTTTTTTCCCGATCAACGATCCCTATAATCTCACATCAGAGATTTTAAATGGGTAGATTGAAAAGCCTAATTCGAAGTCCCGATCCCAATTGGCCCTTTCCATGTATAAGCCCTGGGCCTTTTGTTTCCATATAAACCACAGGCCCTGCAACCAGGCGCCAATCCACATATATATATAACCCGCCCCAAGCCATAAAACCTTTGCATTTCATAAAATTTTTGGTTTTCGTAAGTATTAAAGGGTTTCAACTGGTGCATGATTTAAAAAAATATCCACTGTTGATCTTAAATGATCAATGGGCCGCGCAGTGTCTCATTGGCAAAATTCAAAGGGTGCATTCCATGTTGTATTTACCTCTCCCCAATTGGCGATCTCCCGATCAATCATGAGCTGTTGATCTCCTCCCCGCCTTCCCAGATCTGACGGACATCATTTTCTCTGATCATAAACCCTTCCTCCGCCTTTTGAGCCCCTCCAATTCACTCCCCACCGTCGATCTGATCCTCAGATTGATGGCTAGCGCTAAATCGCATCGACGTCATTCAAAGTTCTTCCTTGCCGATCGCATGCCTCCAATTGCATCTGGACCATCCACGTGTCTAGATCAGATGGTCCAGGTTGCATCTCTCAAATTTGATTAAAATTTATGTGCCCCCCTTCATAATGTTTTTGGCCAAATCCCGGCCATTGATCTCTGCAGATCAACGGTCCTTCTTAACCCATTCTCTCCCTTTGTATTATTTCGTCTATACTCCAGATTGAATCTCAGCCATCCAATCCTTGATCCAATGGTTCAGATTGAAACCGCTCCCCCTACTTTCACCCATGCATCTATCTGATATCGCACTTGTTCTCCACCGTCGGATCTGAGATCCCAGATTCAACGGTTAATGCGCGTTTTCGTGTAACTTTAAGCGTGAATGTTAATTTCCCAAAGGCTACGGGAAATGGGTGGTATTCTGATGCCATGTGTCACCTCATGATGCATATCATATTCCAAAAGTAAAAACCACCTATCCGCCTTTTCTCTGCGTTAAACCCGTGGTTTTCACCTCCGAAACTACTTTTCCCATTTATATTGTGTTTTATCACGCGCTTCGCCCGCCATTGATCTCTGCAGATCAACGGCCCGGTTTTAATCTCACTTCATATTATCACCCTCCACCTTTTCCAAAGGGTCTTTGTAGACCATCCTCCACCGTTGATATCGTGGGGCTGATCTCATTCGACAACTCATGATTATCCATCAACCCCAATCTTCTTTCCTTTGCATTTTCCTCCGCCAAAGGGCTTTTAACCTTATTTCTTCGCATTTTCTTCTATTTTCAAAATAATGTGACCCCTTCGTATTATTAATTCACTGCTATTCTCGACCGCTGATCTTCTTGGTCAATCATAGATCAACGGTTCTGACTTAAAATCTCCCACCGCTCTCCTTTTGAATTCTACGCACGATCTCCACCGTTAGATGTTATCATCAAATGACCATGCTCCTCCCCACAACCTCTGAAGAAGTTTTACCAAATAATGAAGGATTTCATAACATTTGTGTGTTTTTTGCATGTTCAAATGAATTTAAGATATTTTGAAAGAAATGATAAAGCCGAGGATGACAATCCTCTAGGCTTTGTTTTATTTAAGAAATATCCATTCACAGGGTTCAGCCTCACATTTCGTCAATGCTTCATGAGAATTGATGCCATATGAGCCCTTTTACAAACCTGCACATCAACAAGACACGGAGAATTAAAATCAAACAAAAGAGTATCAGTTTTGAAGACCCTCACCACAGCAGAACCGAAGGATTGAAGACTATTTTCACAGTTTTGGAGGATTACGGCTAAGATTGAAAATCAAAAGCCTAATCCTCTGAATTAACAAAATTAAAGACAAATCAAAAGATTTATCAGTCATAGGATGCGTCCACTGCCACATCAGAAGCTAATTGATTCCTCTCAGCTACCCAATGCCACCTGTAGCCTCAAGCATTCAACAGAGGCCGAGTTATGATCAGAAAAGAAGATATTTTCCTCAGTGCAGCCGAAAAGTTAATTCTGCCAAAGGAACTTAATGCAAAAATATCATCAGAATTACTACAACATGAAACAGAGCCTAAAAGTAAAAAAAAGCTCCCACCGAGCTTAATTCTTAAATGTAAAACAATTAATACAGACAAACATCTATAAACTTCTCCATCAAGCCCATGAAAGGCCGAGAAGTATTAAAGTCTATATTAATTGACCCAAGAGATATTTTATCAGATCCTACCTCCTCGTTTCTTCTATAAATACTTCCGTAGAAGATGAGAAAATTTTGGTTGCAGAACTTTGAAATATACTTGTGCTCAAAACTTCTACTTGTAAATAGTGTTCAAAGGCTCTTGAAGCTTTGTTTGTGATAGAATAGTTAGGCTAAGAAGTGAAGACGATTTCTGAACTGAAACATTGGACTTAAAGCTATAACTGGTTTGAAGCATCAATACAAGTTGATTTATGGGATCCTGGTCTATGTCAACGGTGATGTTATTTCTTATTGTAAATCGTTATTTTATTTCTGTTATTCACTTTCTCCATCTTCTCTGATAAATAACAACAAGCATAGATTTAGGATTTATTGTATATTAGTACCCTTCACTGACTGATAAGCTTTATCTATATGTTTTCTTCCAATTCATGTTGCTTAGGAATGATTTAATTCAGTTTCAAGCAGTTAGGAATGCTGGCAGTCCCTCGTCCTACTATCTAGGCTAATTTTTATTGTTGAATGTTATTTTCAGTTTATGTTAAATAGAGATGGACTAAGGAGGTTATGGTGAGCCCTGTCCTTTAGTTTTATCCCCAAAAACTATCTGAAATTTTCCCTAAGAATGTGTTGAAAGTAGGCTACGTTCAAAGTCCTTACCTGATCTTAGACTATTCTTCGTTATCATATGTGTTTACCTTTGTGTTTAATATGTTTTCTATTGAAAGTGCATCAAAAGCTGGCTAGTTTAAAATTACTTACCAGATATTAGATTAATTTTATGTCTTTCTTAAGTGTATGCCAAAATCAGGATAATTTCAAAGTACTTACCTGATCTTAGGCTGCTCTTTGTTCTTCATTTATTTAATTCCCCTTCTTGTTGTATCATTTCATTCCATAAAATCAAATTTTAAAGAGATCATTAGATATAGATGACTTGCCCCATGGACCACTCTTTAACCTTGTTGTTTCAATTAATCCCTATTATGACTCCATAACCCAATAGACTAAAAATCATCGTTATATCTATCTTCCAGCCAAAGCTTGTTCTGATTGCTTGCAACTTCACACCTTTGAAACTCTTTCCATTTAGAATTTTCCACTCAAATAATAATCATGCTCAACCATCCATAAAAAAAAACCCCTGGACTTCATAACTAGCCTAATATCATTACCCAAAAGCTTTAAAGATAAATTCATCTTTGCACTTATTGGAGAGATCCCTCTCCGGATTCAGGAGGGCTAGATCCTAGAATCCCAAAGTGGTTGAAATAGTGTTCTCTCTGTAGTTGGACTTTACCAATATTTCTGATTATAGGGAGCTAACATATTCTATCATCAAATCAAAGCTACAACAGTGATTCTCATCATGGCTAACCAAAGAGAAGAACGTACACCATCGTTACTTTAGTTCGGGTACATAACTTCCTATTCAAGGGAAATGGTTTGTATCATGCCTTACAGCCACTTGGCAGTCAACACACCATAGCATAGGAGTACCATTTAGTCCTGTAGCATCCCTAGGTCATAATGGATTCGGTCCTCCCGCTTACATGTAATATTGAAGTAAGGTACACTTATCGTTTTTTGTGGACGGAACCCTTACAACCTATACACCATAGATCTATGAAAAATTCTTTCCCTATGTCTCTCCACATTTTCTGAATCTCAAAGTGCATTTCTTCCAACTAAATTTTTATTTTCAGAGTTCTAAATTCATCATTATATCTCGGCGTGGCTTCTATCTCCATAGAAACTTCAAGAGCCTCTACTTGAGAATCAATTTTTTGTTGATTCGCGGGGATGTGCAAGTGTGGTAGGAGCATGGAAATAAAAAATTCCTTATGCTACTTATCATAATAGATATATCCTCCATCACTAAAGGTGCACTTCAATCATTGATCTGCTTCTGAGACAGATTCACTTGGTTCTTGTTGGATATCTTTCAGTTCTATTTGCACATTGTGAGTAGGATTTTGGTTTTTTGAACTGTTGCTTTAATGCCTCCTTGATCTCATCAATAGGAGGATCAAAATTTTGAGCCAGATATCCCATAAACCAGTCCAATGTGTGACCTTCAAATGCCATGGCTAGTTGTGCCCCCTTGACAATGTTAGTATTAACATTCTGTGTAGTCCATAAAAAGTCTACAACAAACCAGAACCTCTCCCTGTCTTCATCGTCCACACCCTGGAAATTGGGTAGCTTCATATGCGTAGCCATATTGCCCCCTGGTGGTGGTGGAGGTTGAGTAGGAGATGACTGACCCCTGCGCGAGTTTAACTGTGAAGTAGCTAGAGGGATACCCCTGACACGCGTAGGCTCACCACTCTCTGTATCACTATTAGGTAGGTTTCTTAGAGGGTTGTATACATATTTTGTTCTCTCTGGTTAAACTGAAGTTACTTTTCGTTATGCATAGTTCTTTCAACTGCATTTGGGGTCACTCACTCGGTGTGAATGCACAAGATACCCTTTCAACACAAAAGCATCGTAATGAGAAAAGGAAGAGAGTGTATGAAATTACCTCTAAATACTTTGAATAACCTCCTTTCAACTTCAGAATATGACACAAACTGATCTACTGAAAGTTCTGTTACAAACCATCCAAAATGCTTTCAACCCAATGATCTACAGTTTGGGTGATGGAATTATTAGTCTGTTCTAGGTGTTGGATCAAATCAGGTGTCCACTGAATGATCTTATCATCGTTCTAGTATGTCTAAAACTAAATTAAACTTAACAACCACTCTTGAAACTAATGTAAAAATCTCACAAAGAAAATTTCATGAACCTATGTGAAAATATACTTATTTTCCCACCCTTCGGTAGACAACTTCTTAGTTTTGTTCTCCTTGATGGAGAATTCGCATATATTTTTTTCAAACTATTCTTCTAATTGAGTATTCGATGGCTACCACATCACTTAAAATCTCTTAAAATGATGTCGATCCCAACAACGGAACCATTTTTTGGGTTGAGGGGTTCTAACCTAGATACAAAGTTAAGCGTAACCAACAAAACTCTCTTATTACTTCCTTCAGCAGTGACATACTTTCATAGGTCAAAGTATCTCCTGAAGCAGTATCGGGGGGTGTTGGAACTAGGTTTCCACACCGTGAGAGAGAATTAAATGATGTGTGTGTGCACATATCAATAATAATAAATAACTGTCTCACGCACCAGAAACCATAACCTGAAGCCATAACCAGGAAAATCTAGGTTGAATTATGCAGGCTACTCTGCGCGCGCACAGATAATATCTTCGCAATCCCTTCAACAGTCTTAATAAAATGATATTCAGGTCTTACAGTAATAGATGTATGCATCTAACATTCATATTGAATAGTAAAATATGTACGCACTGGATCTAATCATAGATAGCATAAACCGTAAGAAAAACAGATCACGGAAACATATCACATATACATTTAGTAATCTTAATTATCCAAAACACTTATTTATTCATCAACAGTAAAAAAAAAAATTAGAATTATTCAGATTCACCCGCGCACATAGCCAACGGGGTCCACACAAAACTAGACTAAGGTCACCGTGCACATAGCGAGCAGGAGCCTTTGGGACATAGACACTTACATATTTTCTTCCAAGTTCAGAACATATCACAATCTCATCAAAATATGTCCCATATGACTCGATCTAGGCTTCTATTTATATCTTAGCATGCGGTCATCCTAAAGTATACAAACTGTGGTTTGTGACTATGACTTGATCTAGGCTTCTATTTATATCTTGGCATGCGCTCATCCTAAAGTCTACAAATTGTGGTTTGTGACTATGACTATTAGTTTTACCCTTTAGCCGATTACAACACATGAAGGGACATTGACCCACTCGAAATCCCCTTGAAATATGCATTTCTCAGTGCGTGCGACTCATAACTAAAAAAAATACTTATTAATTACCCGAAATGTGGTCCCAAGGGACCATGCTAGAACACCACACTATTCAAATATGTTCACGCTTACATCCACAAATTTCTGGTATTTCAAAATTGTGTCAGGAGAAATGAGATTTCATTCATCTCATTACAACCTATCACAGTAGAAGAATCATTTCAATAGTGGGGCTTGGATATTATTGGTGAAATATTCCCACATTCATCAAATTAGTGCAAATAAATTCTCACTACTACATATTACTTCATGCGGTGGATAGAATAAGTTCAACTCAAACAAGTGAATGATCAGTAGGTCATCAACTTCTTATGATAGAACATTAATTCAAGGTTTGGTGTTCCTGCTTAAATTATTTTTGACAATGTAATGTATTTCTCATCCTTAATGCTTTATGAATTTTCATTGGAAAATGGAATTGTATTGAATAATTCTACTAGTTTTTACCCTCAGGGGAATGGTCTTGCTTAATCCATGAATAAGAATTTGATTTGCATCATTAAGGATACCACATTCTCTTACCAGAGGAATTGGAACTCTGATTTGGTAAATGATATGCAGGCTAATCGAGTCATGCCTAAGTTGTCCCTAAACACCTCCCCTTACTTCCTGTATATGGAAAAGAAGCCATCCTCCTCTCCAATATCTACTTTCCTACTATAAAGGTCTCCCACAAAACCCAAGGCAAACCATGCTTGTTAGAGTAGCGTAGGATGGAAACCGTTCATAAGATCCAGAGATTGAAAGCTAAAGATAAATTATTATTTCATCAAAACCATATCAAGCGGTGGTTCAACAATAATTATGAAGGGAATAAAAACTTTAATGTGGGTGACGTAGTCTTGAAATGGGAAAAATCCCATGTAGACAAAGGAAAAATCGCAAAGTTTCAATCCTTGTGGATGGGACCATTCACTATACATGAGAAGGATGACCAACACATCTATCACCTTCAATCACTTGATGGGAATAATTGCACTCTCCCTATCAATGGCCAAGATCTCAAACACTATTTTCAATGAAAATAAGAGGTTATGCCCCACACTATGTACATATTGTTTTTTTGTTTTTTTTTTGTTCTTGTTGTTTGCCTTGCTTTTTTTCTCTTTCATCATGTGAATAAATGTTTTCGTCATCCATGTATTTGTTTCTTAGATTGTGTGTAGCTCAAGTCTAAAGAGCCTTATTACACTTCAAAATTTGGTTATACTTTGGCTCTTCTTCCTTGTGTTGGTTATGTATTTTGGCCGATGAATTTTTGGCGGAAAATACAATCCGTTTGTAAGGAAATTTTTTGGAGAAAAATGAACTTGTATCTATCTTGGAAACCTTTTCCCCATATTTGGTTCTTTTTTTTGTGTGTTTTATGTTTATCTAACCAGTGAAAAGGGAGAATGGGAAAATATAAATGAGAAAAACTAAATCAGAGGAAAATATATACTTCTATGAAGGAACAACCTATCCTTCTCTCAATAATTCAAGATCCCTCTTTTGCCCAAAATGAATAAGTGCCAATGCACAATCCTATTTTCAAAAAAAATAAAGTGAAAGAAGAGAAAGGCTTCCTGCATAGAGAGGTAAATTAATCAACTCCATTGGGGTACTATTGAGGCTCGTTAGCAATAAAAAATTGTTAGTGTTCCTGAATTTTCTCCATGGGGTTCCTTTCCAGGATTTTTTGTAGCAGAGCAACACCAGAGATGAAAATCTTATCCTCTCAAAATATTAAAATCATGAGCTTCACTACCCTTCACTTCTTGAAACATAGTGATAAAGTTGAATATTTGTTGATTTGAACCAAAATGGCATGATGGAGAATTAGTCTACTCATGGGGTAAGTGGGGAAACCAAAATCATCCCAACGATGAATGAATACTCCCTTAATAAAAAAAGCCCTGTACAAAAGAAACTAACCGAGAAAGAGAAGATTGAATTCTACCAGTGTATCACCATGTGTTGTAACTGCTACAGCTCCATTCAAAATTTTGGCCTATACCAAATTTTGTAGCCTTCCTTGGTCTTGTTCATTACTATTGCAAAAGTTCAAGTTTATTTTATTGGTTTTCTTGTAATGTTGTGATCCTTTTCACAAGAATGGAAAGATGTCCTGTTTTGGCATGCTGGTTGTCGCATTGTATGTATGTTATTGTTCTAGTTGTTCCAAAAGGTCACATTTGTGCAAACAAGTTGTTCTAATAGTGTAAGTATTCATCACACTCATTTCCAAAGTTCTGAGCACCATCGTGAAAGTGTCGTCACAGTCATCGTAAATTGTGTCTTTTGTGTCGCACTTGTCATAACTGGTCGTAAAGCTATCAAACTGAGGAAAATTAATTTTTTGTATGTCTTGGATGATCTATGTTACACAAATTTTTGGTCATCTAACCTATTACTATTAGATGGACTAAATTACACCATGTAAGACCAATTTTACCATAGTAAAATTTCTTTCACTATGTGAAATAATTTAATAACCCATAGTTTATTAATTCATTTCTGGCGTAAACAGGAAACCAAATGAGGAATAATTAAATAAATCTTTTTTTTTCCTCCAGGCATAATTAACTAAACCACTGTTTAATTAATATTCCTAGTCATATTTAACCGAAAAAATGAGAATTAATTAGATAAATCACTATTTATCTTATTATTCTCTAGGAATAATTATTTAAATCATTATTTAATAATATTCCTTGTTAAATTTCACTAAATCATTTATAAATAATTGAATAAATCATTATTTATTTAATTATTCCTTAACCTCATCCTTGAAATAATAAATAGATCATTTATTTATTTATTATTTCTAAATAAAGTGATTTAACCAATTCTAAATCCCTTTTCCCTCCATAAAAAATAATAAAATATTCCAAGAAAGATGGACCTATATTTGGTTAATAATATTTTAATTATGCACCAATATCTAGACTAACTCAATGTTTTGTTATAAATAGAAGGGTTTTCCATTCATTCACTACCATTTGTCACATTTTGATCACCTTTTGATATATGCTTTGGTCTAACTTTGATCCTCCATCATTTTCGTATTTTTTGTACTTTTGTTTGTGAACTCCCTTTGAGTTCCATTTTGTCTGGGTTTTCTGCACCATCAAGAGAGAGAGATCTTGGATTTGAATCATTGAGGACATAAAAGAACCCTTCCCATTGAGGGGTACTACTAACATCTTTCCGTGTTCGCTTCCCAAGTGTCATAATACAAAAAATTCTTTATAAATTCTTATCTTGTCTATTGGATGTATGGAGGAAATCTTGTTTATTTTTGTTGTTTAATGTCTCTAACTCCATAGATATGGATTTTTGTAGAATTTATTTTGATCACCTACTACATATCTAATGAAATTGACAGCCACATTTGTTTTTAGGTTTGTTTTTTATGCATAGGTAAAGTGGGATTTTTTCGTACGCTTGCAATTAGAATTATGACTAAAAAATGGTGACTCCACAAGGGTTTTTAATTATGACTGCTGTCATTTTTCAGATCCCTGCATGACCAGCTACTTCAGCCACTAGGTTTTTTCTTCAACTTCTTATTTTGCATTCCTTGATGTTTTTTTAACGTTTTTTACTGTAAAACAATAAAAATTCTAACTTCCATATGTTTATGGGCCTTTTGTGCAGGTAACATGTATCAGCCGTGACAGAGACGAAACCTTTTTCTAAAACCTACCCTCGAGACAGCCGGAAGTGTAGGTCACACTTTTGGCAACAAATCTACAACCTCAGCTCTCATGTAGCAGATAACTATCAAAAAACTGTGACCTCAGTAAAAAATAGGTCAGAACTTGTGAGTTGTACTTTTTTGCGGGATTTTTTCTGTAATTTTCAGGGTTTGCCTAGGGCACTGTTCAAGGTTTTCTGACCTTCATATTTACCCGTATTGGACTTATAATTTCTTATTTTTACTCATCGAAGTAGGAACCAAGCCCCTTAGGGATTGAGTACACGTCTACCTTTTTAGGAGGAGTTTAGCTGAAGCAGGTCTTTTGAGATTTTAGTGTTTTTCATCCTTTTTTTTAATATCTAAACCTACCTTTTCAGATCCATTTCAGGTCGATTATTTTCCCATCCAAAACAACTCTTTTTTAGTTTTTTTTGGTCATCCCTTGAGGGTCTCCAATTTTTCCCTTTAGGTTTTATGCTTTCGCCACATATTTTTCATCATTTTTCCCTTTGGTTTCTTTCTATTTTTTGCACCTCTTTTCAACAGATATGGCCTTTAGATCCTTGTTCCTCTTGACCTTAGATCTATTGGCCATATTTTTTGTTTTGAGTATATTTCGCCCACCCTTAGAATAGTTGTTGGGAAGCCCTCCTTTTTGGGTTTAAATTTATGCATCTTTAGCTATTTATTTTACTGTCGCTCTTAGTTTCAATTACTATTGCTTTCAGTTTTATTTATAGTTATACAATATATTTTTTCATTTTTTTTATACACATGTCTTGGCTTAATTAAAATTAACACACTTATCAGACGCACACACACCTAAAGCAAAGATCGCCTGGTTTACATCTCCAAGACAAGACTAAAACATTATAATTAATTAATCTGCCCCTCTGTGCCCTTGTTTACCTCTCTTCCTTATTGTGTTCTGTGTATCTTTTCCATCATTGCGCCCCCAAGCTGTTTATCTTGGAGAATCCAAGCCCTTCGTCCTCATTTTCTGTTAGGAGGTATTACTCCACCGTGTAGGGTCCGAGCGTCGAGTCCGCATTTTGAATCTAATTTTGGTTCATCGGTTCTCCTTTTGTTTCTATCCTCGCTTCTCCTCAATCATTCACCTTCATCATGTCTAATGCAGATGCTACCATTGGTGGTGACCCCAGCTCTAATGTGGGAGCCGCTACTAGTGGAACTGCAACAGGAATGATCCCAGCTACTCCCTTGCTTCCTTATACGGCAGGCCTAAGCCTTCCCCATTTCAGCCAGTTGATTAATGACCCTATACACCATGATACAGGTTTTCCTATTGTGCCAACTAAGATTCCTTCAGACATCCCTAAGTTTGAAGGAAATTCTATAGAGGATCCTACCAACCATGTTCATTCTTTCCACATGCGGTGTTCTTATAACTCTATCACTGATGATTCTATCCATCTTCAGTCATTCCAGTGTATGGTTACTAGAGAAGTTTCTAAGTGGTATGATGACTACGACATTGCCTCTCATGATACTTTTTTGACTCTTTCCAAGGCATTTCTATCCTATATCTAGCTTCCCCTTCTCTATGACACCGGTACCAAACTTTTGACTGCTTTCTGTCAAAAATTTTCCACCCGCCTATCTGACCATGTTCAAGAATGGTGCAGAAGAAAGAGATTATGTTGAGCTCCAGTTTTCGAATACCGTGTCTACATGGACTGGTTTCTCAGATCCCTTTTTCCTGTATTCATAAAGATGTCATGTCTCACTTTCTTCATACCGAGGAAGAAGCCCTTCAAGTTTCTTTAAAATATGACTTGATCTACGCACAATCTAGTTATGTTTATATCATCTTACCTGATCTCACTAGACCTTGTGGTGCCAACGAAATGGTGACATATCATGCTGCCAATGGTATAATTGGATCCCTTTCACATCTGTACACTCATCCTCCTATGGGTTCTAGTTTCCCTCAGGGATGGACCAACTCCTCTATCACTTTTCTCCCTGTCGGCAGCATGTATTGAGGACACGTCATGCCTCACGCCTTTTCCCAACTGCCTCCTCTGATGCCAAGGCCCACTTTTTCCAATCATATTTACCCCATTGTTGCTCAACCTCCTTAGTATTCGTATCCACATACAAGTGCTCCATATCCTCCAACACAAGCACGTTCGCCTCCCATGCCTTCTCAAGCTCCGCAGCAGAAGCCACCCCCCCTTAGGGTTAGGTTTATGGACAGAAAAGTGTGACTAATCCTCCTACCTCCAAAAACAAGAGGAAATGCAACCAGAACCAACTCGCTCTAGGTAATCTAGGAAGCAATCCCCAAGGGAATAGATCTAACACTGCAACCTAGCAATAGGGAAATTGGCCCAAGTAGAACAGGAATCTTTGTACGAATAAGCCTTGTTCTTTTTGTGGTGTCCATAGTCACTATACCCATGATTGTCCCCTTTTACCTCAGATGTGTCAACTGCGGGAAGCTTAAGCAACATTTCAAGGACAACAAGCCTCTACTTCGGTTCCTCCTAATTCTGCACCCACTCGGCAGTTTTTGTTTACCAATCCTTTCCCCCAGCAAGGATATGTCGCTGCCCAACCCCCTAAAGGATAAACGAACACTCAACCTCTTCCATTTTGTACCTCTGATTACCAGATCATTATGATGAACTCAGACTAAGCCAATACCACCGATATCAACCTTCAGACTCAGTCGCATCAGTACACCAAGCCTCCCAATATGTTCGCAACCGAGCCCCAGTCTTTAGTTCCCACTAAGCCAATTTTGACACGCAATGACTCTCTATAGATCCCTCAGCCTATGGAAGAGGTGCATACCAAGATCCCAAAAGGACTATTACACCGTAATGCTACTTCCAGTAAAGTCGCCCACACCTACAGTATAGTAGATGACTTGGCGGAATCGCCTACCACCATTTCAACACTAGAAATCCTCCAGTCATGCTCTTCACAGCATAAATCTCTAATAACTACCATGGGCACTGTGGATCCTTCAGATGATCGTTTGATTATCTTCGATGTTGAAAAGTTATAGAAATCACCCCTACTTGCATCAATCACCTTCCAAATACCTATCAAGATCCTGAATGCCAACATTTCCCGATGTATCATTGACGAGGGGGCATCCACTTGTGTGATGTCCACTTTTGTTTGGAAGAAGCTTGGATTGCCTGAGTTAGCCCCTTATAGTATCACCCTTCGTGTGTGTGATGGCCACTCTTCCCAACCCCTTGGCATGTTCTGCAATTTTCCTATTAATATTGCGGGAAAAACTGTTTGTGTTGACATTGAAGTCACTGATGCCTCCTTAGACTGCACCATTCTCTTGGGTCGTAGCTAAACCTATGCAATTTCTGCTATCCCATTTGTAGTTTAGTGAAATATGTGATTTCTTCACAATAGAACGATCGTCACTATAGATCATCTGACATATTACGAAACGAATTCCTAGACCTCTGTAGAGTCCATTATTTCTTCGGTGGCCAATAAATAAATAGTTGAACCTCTAACCAGTGTCTCACCTGAAGTCTATAAATATTCCTCTTTTCTTGGTTCATTCCCTGGTCTCCCCCCTATTATTTTTGACCCTAGCTCGTCAAATTTTTGCATGATTCTTTTCGTCTCGGTCTGACCTCAAATGGTCTGGTTTGACTAGTCAGCAACCTCTCCCTTTGCAACCTAATCCTAGTACTTAGACTCAGCATTTAGGACCTCCTCCTCGAGGCTTTTCATTTGTAGCTAGTGTCCCCGATCCTCTTTTTCCTCATGGAATGGCTCCCCCTAGCCTTAACCATGTGGGAGCTATTTCACCTAGCCATTACCCCTCCAATAAGATATCATTTCTTGCTCCCCTTTCTGGAGTATTCTCCATACTTGTTATGGCTACCTTAACCCTTCCCAACATGACCCTGAGGATCCCAATTTGGTAAATTGATCCACCAGCCAATACTCGGCATGGTCATCTCAAAACTTACACTGCTTTGACCTTGGTCCAACTAGTCTCTATGACCCATCCCTTTGCTTATGTGCCTCAGCCACTTGAACATGAATCTCCTCATGTTTTGAAAGCCTCGAGTGAGGGGGGAAAAGCCCACAAAAAGGCACCTAAGGACAAGGCTTCCCAGATAACACCTAATCCTCCTAAGTCTCCAAGGTGTACACCTCCGTGTGCTTCTTTTGATGTTGTCGGTCATGCCACCCATAATTGTCCTCAATTTTCTCTTATCAAACACATGGTCAACGTAGTGTTTCATAAGTTTGATCTTCTAGAAGTCCATGTTACTTTACCAAATTTAACCAAGAATATTAAGAATATGCACAAAAATCATCCCTATTCTTTGTGTGATCTCCATGGCCACTATACTCACATTTGTCCCCACCTCGTAGATTACCACACATCCTTGTAAGTGGTTCACCAATACGAGGCTGAGCACAAAGAGTATGCCTTTCCCTTACTTGCGCGTTATGCTTCAACAAAAGCATAGGACACATCCAATCCAATTGACATACCCCCTCTCAAAGTCATTTTGATGGAGTCTTTGGCCACTATCCTCTATTTGTTGTAATATGTGAGATCCACGGTGGAAGACTTCTCAAGGGCATCCCCTTCTATTTTGCCTTACCTCCCTTCAATGATCACCT
This sequence comes from Pinus albicaulis, assembly GCA_034641835.2. Lineage (NCBI taxonomy): Eukaryota > Viridiplantae > Streptophyta > Pinopsida > Pinales > Pinaceae > Pinus > Pinus albicaulis. The sequence goes on along the minus strand of CM076572.1, from coordinate 251,989,361 downwards.
TGGGCTCAAAATCGGTGGATTATTCATCTACTCGTTCTTCTATCACCCTCCGTGATGATGCGCATGTGAACCTCTCTTCTCATTATGATGAGTCAGGTAGATTCGTTGCGTCATGTTTTCATCCTTCCACCATTCACCCCTTCTTCTACATTGATGACGACATTATGCAGGAATTTACCACCGCTGACTTTATCTATCCATACCATAAGAAAAATGGTGCTATCCATGTCTATGGTGACTTTTGAAACCTGAGCACAAGCTGTCCCCAAGAGAGTTCCCCCACACCATCCACTATTCAGTGTGCTGGGAGTAGAAATTCTACCCATAGCATTCCCCCTACCAGTGCTTGTTTTATTTCTGCATTGAGTTTAGGTTGTCATCATGGTTTATCATCCTCTCATATGTTGTCTTGTGACACCTTTCATATGGATCCCCCATCCACACCATATATCATCTATGTCTATGGTGCAAGTCGCTACTCCTGGAGTCGAGCCTCGATAGTATGGCCCATTTTCACCCCCTTGCATTCTCTTGTACTCTCCAACGGTGTATTCATTGATGCTGCCACCAATAACTAGGCAAAATATGATGCAGTGATAGGTCTCTTAGCTGATGCCCTTGACCATTGCATCCTTCACGTTCATGTTCGTTTAGATTCTTTTTTGCTTGTCATGCAATTGAATGGTGTTTATCATGTGCATAATCCTGCCCTTTTTAGAAGATATTTATGAGTGAAGATCTTTATGCATGAATTTGAAATCATTACATTCTGTCATGTACCTAGAGCCTAGAATCACTACATAGATAGCATTGCAAAAAATATTGTAGATTGGCATTTATCACATGCATAGGGAAAACATTAACGATGGATATTTATCTTAAAGTTTAGAAACCTTGGTGAATCCCACTGGTCCATAACATGCAATCTATAAAATGTTTCGAGATATTCTGTAAAAATATTTAAATTTATAATAATTTATATAGTCTCTATATAAATTATTTCTGATTTTTAGTGTAAAATGATTTTGTACTATAAAATTTAGGCGAATCATTTTTAGAAAAAAATGGAAATTAACGAATCCTTTTTTTGGAAAAAGTATAGAAAATAAGCCCACCCACGAATATTAGCCCCTAAAATTTTCCCTGCAGACACATTTAACACAAGAAAATAACCATAAACCATAAAATGATGCATATCCATATTATGTGTTGTCCAATATACAATGTTTTGGAGTCCATTAACTCTGATACATATGACATGCCCATAGCATGTTATAAAAAACCAAAAAAGGGGGCACCTCATGCCACTACACCTAATCAATATCTAGAGGGTTAGGGCCAATGGCTCACCTCCTTTAGCCCATAGATCACGCATCCCCTTTCTGGCCATCGCCATGCGGCAAATGACTCCTTGCCACTCTGAGGGTAGACCAATACATGGCTCTATACACTGGTCATCAAGGTCCTGCCAACTGCGATCAGAGACACCAACAGCTTCTCACATCTACGATGGAAATCCTCTAGGAGGGCCACTACATCTTCATTTTTCACTCCCCTCAATCCATTAGGTTTTGTAGCTCCTAACACTACAGGTCACCCCATATACCCGACAGGTTTCATGGGTGCTATATCTTCATACCATAAGTAAATAAATAAGTACCATATAAAATATTCTAAAACTTTTACATGCACCATAAAAGATAAGCAACTTTACACTTACCATCTAGCCCCCATGCTCGACCCAGTGGAAGTGGCATGTATGGGTCCCCATGATAGTTCATCCCAGTATATTGATACTCGTCTATGTATAATGGCATCTGATCCCAATGCACAAAAAAATCTGGTCGGAACACCCGTCCGACTACCCCACCTCCTCTACATAGCAGCCACCCCTAGTGGCACATCCTCACCTATCGCAGACCCCCATCCTAGATCTGTATACGAGGATGAAGTGTAGCAATATTCTCAAAGAGTAGCGAGAAAATCACTGTTCCATATTCACATTCATGGTTCACCTACTGCTCGCACAACGACAAATTTCATTTCAGGGATGACAACGTCATCTGGGCCCAGCCATAGTAGGTCTTGCTCAATACATTCTCAACCAACATCATCTTCCCTCCAGTGATCTAGTGTTGTGCCTAGTTTCCTAGGATCCACATCACCGATGTGGCCACAACACGAGTCTATAGCCTCTCTAGACCTCTGATCGGTATCCACGTGCCTTTCACATGGAAAACCATTTGATATTGGTGCTCTACAAATTACATAATGTTTCACCCACATGGTAACACTAGTTGTGTGTTTACCACCATCCCCACCGGCAGGGGACTGATCAGGAAATATATATCTTGAACTGCCAGTTCGATCTGGTGTCCCTGAACTATAAGGATCTCATGATCCGGGTCCTAATATTTGACTATCGAGGCTAGCAAGGGCTCTCCTTCCCTCATCAATGGTTTCTCCAAAAATTTAAGGACCCCAAACATGGAAAATGGGACATGGACTACATGATTCCCTCGAATATTAGAACGTAATGTATCCAGGTCTCTCTCTCTCTCCAGTTGATCCTCCACTCTACCATACCTACACAAAACCATCATGTTTGTCAGCATATAGGAAGGAAAGACTGCATCATAACCATAAAATCCCAGTTCTCAGCCAAAAAAAACACTGAAAACTCTTTCTCTAACAGGTCACACTTTTCAAGCCATTTCTTGGGACATGTCACAGTTTTATGCCCAATACCTGCTACCCAGGTTGCAGAAAAGACCCCAGAAAGTGTTACCTGGCTGTGAGGAGGACCAGAGGTCTGTTCCTAAGCTTTAGGTGCCTAATCTAAAACTTTAATCCACTGAATTGAAAGAGTATGGTTATGCCTCTTATATGAAACTAATAGATCTCGATTCCAACAGTCGATTTTTCCACTATGATCACCACAACATTTAGGTCGTTTTCTCCTCTCTACATTCACCACAGCTACACTTGCAAATGAATCAAATTTTTGGGAAATTGCCTTATTAAAGAAAAACCCCAAAATTTTCTTTCGCCAATTATGACCAAACCATAGCTCGATTTGACGAACTGTTAACAACATTGGAAAGCTCTCACTGAGCAATCAAACATGTATCCTTTCATTTTTGGTAACTTGATACTTCACGAGGAAGCCTTTTTTCCAAGAAAGGGCACTTCACTGCTTCTCAAAATCAAATTTATTTACTTGCTACACCTATACTGGTGGTACAAATTTACCTTCATACTTGTCATGCTCCTATCGATTCTCATCGTGAGTAACCATATTTTACTCATGTTTTTATGCTCTCCATAGGGCCTATTCTGTGTGGCAACATGACTGAGTTACCCTAGTTTAGAGCATCTAAGTTGAGTCATCATCACATCCATGGAGTATATCCCGAGTTCCTTTTTTATCTCGTCACAGTCTTCCATCCTTCACTACTTTGTACCTCCCTTGTGTCACACATGTTGGCCTCCCGTCATATTGTCCCCTATCCCCTCCTGAGTCACATCAATAGCTTCTAGGTCATCCTTTCCCTTTATGCTCTAACAAGGGAATTATTCAACCCACTACTTAGTATCCCTCATTCCACCATCATCCCTGGTGTTAGTCTATCAATCTCTCTACTATTATCCCCCCCGTGCCTTAGTTGAGGATCCCTTATTGCCTCACCTATGGTGGGCCTCCTTCTGTTGACATTAGCTTATTCATTCTGGAAGATAGGTTTAGAGGCCGGTGTACCTTGGTTCCAACTCACAGTCTTGCTCGGTGCCTTGAATCAGGAAAAGGAACCTTTATTTCCCTTTGTCTTGATTTCTTCTCAATTCCAGGTCCTTATGCCATGATCGAGATTGGTATAATTGATGGTTCAGTGATGCAACAAATTGTACCAGTGATTCCATAGTGTGTGTGAGATGTTTTAGACCTCATGAGGGGATCTCCCTTTAGGTAGCCCCCCACATACCCGGATGACTTCTTTGCTATAGCCTTGGATGCAACTCTACAGATTTTATAGTTCTGGCCTTAGCCACTTGCAACACCCTTTTAGTTTGCATGTATCATTCAGATTTTCAGAGCCCTTTCCTATTTTACAACACCTATTTGGTTGTTATTATATCTCATGTACTCAGATATTATTTTATAAGTCCCGATTGTTGTCCTAGGCACAGTATGTATGTGGGATACGTTATGTTTTTTATCTAGCCTATGTTTATAACATCACGTACTATATATCTTAGTGCCATGTTTTTTGGGCACACCATTATTCTCTGTACTTTTTCATCTCGGTGGCCATAGGTATGCCTCCCCCGCCTGATTGAGAACATGTACTTAGTCATAAAAGAGACTTGTCGCACCTGTAAGTCTCAACTCCTTAGGGTCTTATTCTCTCTCGCTTCAGTCCATCTTATATTTCTCTCTCTTTGACTCCCCTTTCATGTCTAGTGATTGTGCTCTTACAATGTACTTCGGTCATACAATTAGCTCCTAACTCTCGCATGTTGGGGGCAAATATGTTACACCAATTTTTGGTCATCTAACTTGTTACTATTAGATGGACTAAAGTACACCATGTAAGACCAATTTTACCATAGTAAAATTCCTTTCACTATGCAAAATAATTTAATAACCCATAGTTTATTAAATCATTTATGGTCTGAACAGGAAACATGATGAGGAATAATTAAATAAATCCTCATTTTTTTTATTATTATGTAGGAATAATGATTTAAATCATTATTTAATAATGTTCCTTCTTAAATTTGACTAAATCATTTATAAATAATTGAAAAAATCATTATTTATTTAATTATTCCTTAACCTCATCCTTTAAATAATAAATAAATCATTTATTTGTTTATTATTTCTAAATAAAGGGATTTAACCAATTCTAAATTCCTTTTCCATCCACCAAAAATAATAAAATATTCCAAGAAAGTTGGATCTAGATTTGGTTAATAATATTTTAACTATGCACCAATATCTAGACTAACTCAATATTTTGATATAAATAGAAGGGTTTTTCATTCATTCACTACCTTTTGTCACCTTTTGATCTATTCTTTTGGTCTGACTTTGATCCTCCATCATTGTCATATTTTTTCTTCTTTTTCTTGTGAACTACCTTTGAGTTCCATTTTGTCTGGGTTTTCTGCACCATCAAGAGAGAGAGAAATCTTGGATCTGAATCATTAAGGACATACACGAACCCATCCCATTGAGGGGGACTGGTAACATATTTCCGTGTTCCCTTCCAGGGTGTCATATTACAAAAAATTATTTATAAATTATTGTCTTGTCTATTGGATGTATGGAGAAACTCTTTTTTTATTTTTGTTGTTTAATGTCTGTAACTGCATAGATCTTCATTTTTGTAGCATTTATTATGATCACCTACTAGAAATCTAAGGAAATTGACATCCACATTTGATGTTACGGCTGTTTGTTATGCACAACTAAAGTGAGCTCTTTTTGTATGCTTGTGATTAGAATTCACACTAATAGTCTATGTTGTTTGAGTTGTTAAATCAGCTAGGTGTGTGATCATATTCAAATTTCATCATTGTTCAGATCGATCTCACCAATCTCACACTTAGTCATTTTTCCAAAAACTTCCTGACCAAGAAAATTAGCTTCACCTGGATTTCCCTGAGCTGCACAAAGCATAATCACAACCCTCAATATGTGACCTTGATACTTGACACTACACAATGAGAGGTACATGCCTCCCAAGACTGCTCCACTAGGTATTTTTTTACGAAGCCTGACCTCAAACTCCTCAACTTGGTGTATGATGTAGTTTTATTGTGCATTGAAAAAAATTGGAGGTATATAACTTTTAATTTCACACATTAGCTGAGGAATTTATCTCTTCCAATTCTTCAAATAATGTCTTTATGCATTTATTTCGATGACAACTATATACAGATGAAATAGGAAAATAACATGTTTCAAAAAAATATAATATATTACATTACAAGTAAAACACATGTCATTAAGTTAATAAATGAATCATTGAAACAAAAACCAACATACAAATTTCTACTTACCTCCATGTATTTTCCAGGATCACATATAACTTGTTTGACATTATTATCGAAGTCTCTTGGGAAATATAGAGGTAGAACATACTATAAAAATAAAAATGAATCGTTATTTTTTAATCCAAAGTAGTAAAAAAAAACGTAAATATGTATACATAGGAATATATATATATATATATATATATATATATATATATATATATATATACCAAAATAATTACCTTAGAAAAGTTATGTCAATAGGGTTTTTTTACCCCACAAAATTCACCTTTCTTTGTTAAGATATTATTTATGTTTGAAGAAAATCTTATGGGAAATTCAATTCTTCAAATAACATGTTTTAGAATGTTGCTTTTCTTCTCTGTTAAAATCCATGGAATTTTTTTTTAGTATCCATTTCTACTTGATTATATCCCACTTTTTATTGTATGATTGGCATCCACAATGTCATTACAAATTTTGAGGATTTTTCTTTATCCCTCCTACCATCTATAATTTTCCATAAAGTTTCTGTAAAATTATTCCTCATATGCATTGTATCTAATAAATTACCTATTTTTAGGTGGTCACCATATGAAAAGATCATGAATTTAGCAGGATAATATTTCATTCCTTTCGGAATCCCATTTCCTTCATGGTGATTTCTATTATATTCCAACTTCCATAGGTGAGGTGTCATTCTTCGTGGTTTTAATTGAGTGTCTTCTTTCGCATTGAAAATTTGTTTTTCAGTAGCCCAATACCTATGTTTATTATATATGAAGTTCCTATGCTCATCAAACACCTCCTTTCCTAAAAAAAAATTAATGACTATATTTCACCTTAGGACTACAAACTCAACATGAAAATTTCCCTTTGTTTCAAGGCTTGGAAGATATGGATTAATATAAATTAATATAAACTAAGGGAGTATTTAAAAAGCATGCATGATATGACATAATTGAAATTATTATATACTATTAAACTGAAGTGGAAACTTACATACCAAAAAAATGTGTTAGTCCTAGGGTATTAGGAATTTTCCATACAATTATTCCATGGAATTGAAATTTCCTCTGGCCTATTGGTTTACAAATGTCATACATAGTGATGTTAGCCCATAATTTCATTAACTAGTCGATAAGAGGCTCGATATATACATTCATGTAGTTAACTTGGTACTTCCCTAATTGTTTTAAATTACTACTATCATATGTGCATGTAAGTAAATAAATAAATATATGATATTATGCAACAAATAATACAAATGAAAATATTACAATATTCGAAAATTTAATGTAAACAAATACTTGAAACAATCATTGTCAACATAATGTGCTCCCTCTTTATTGGAATCCAAGGAGGAAGGTTATTGTCGATAACAAAAATTTTCCACACTGCCTAAATCGACCTGAGCCCTTCAAATGGATTAACACCATCAAATGCCAATGAAAGCCTAACATTACGAGGTTCATTTATAAAATGCAGATTTTTTTCTCGAATTTCCCTAAATTCATAACCATATGCCTGAATTCAAAGAAAGCCATCTCGAATTATCTTCCATGCATGGTAATCAATAAACTATGTTATGCTTTTACACTTGAAAAATCATTGCAAACATGGAATTATTGGAATATGATGAAGAACCTTTTCAGGAACCTTTTCTGTTAATTGATCAGTTCAACGTCTATTGATGTCACATTTCAAAAAATTGGTTTTCGATGTATGTTTTCCATAATATATAATATGATCATTAGGACATGCATCTATATCTTGATACTCAATTGCAATTCATTTCGTAATTGGATATAAATATTGGTATGTACGAGGTAACTTATTTGACGATGGTAACAAAAATTCATGTGACAATTTAGTACAACATAAAAATGCACTAATAATATAAATAATATTAATCATAAATATTGCATTCTTATTTTACACATTAATTAAAAGTAAAAATAAAATAAAAAAACAACCATTAATGTGATGAAACATATTAGATTATACCTTAGGATATGTGGCATACAAGTATTTGAAAAACTATCAAAAACCTTTAAGTTCACCAATAATAATATAGCAGAGAATATTTTCTCTTGAGACGTCATAAAGTAGTGTTGTTTATTTCTTTACCATATATTCATCATCACACATAACATCATCATTATCATGATCAATGAAAAAGTCTTGGATCAATTCATTTGTCCCGCAATCTTAAACTATGTTATGATTTTCATGTTCATCCATAGGATCATTATCCTGATCTTCAATATTTTCTCCACGTTATCCAATTTGTAAACATTATTTCTAGCACTACTACTTGGCGAATTTGGATCACAGTACCTAGGGGGGAACCTTGACTTTATAATAATTACAAACAATCATGAGAAATTATTTTGTAAAAAAAATATTATGGCAATAAAAAAATTTACAAAATGATTAATATATAGAAAATATATATAATTATTCATAAATAGCTTACCACCACATGATAGTCATTCCCCCCTTCAATGTGGGCATTCTTAGTCCAATGTCTGTCAATTGTTTCATATGATTTTTTTCGTGGAAATTTGCACCCACATGTAATATTCCCAATTTTCCACAACATAATTGGAATATTAGAGTTCTTAATTTTCATAATTAATTAATTAAATAAGAGGGTGGATGGACCCAAAAATCCCATAGATGAATAAAATCAACTTTTGATGTGTATATCTGGATATTTTAGAGCTAGATGTACATTATGGAGTAGTGGAGCAGCTTCTTAAATGAAGGAAGAGTTGAGATAATGGATCTTTAATGTAAAATCATGAGGATCTGGGAGGAGGTCAACTGAGATCATGGTGCATTCAAAGTAAGATCATAAAGCAGTTATGATGAGATAGTGGAGGACATGCTACATCTATTCCACAGATGATGGTGAGAGTGGGAATTAAATGCAAACATGATGGAGATCATGGAGAGACAACACAGTTTTCATGGAGGCTAGTGGCCATATGTACAACACAATTATGAGGTGGGACAAGGCTATGGAAGGCTCATAATATATATAATTAAGATGAAGGCACAATATAGGGAAGGATTTTTATTATTATTTCTAATCTGTTTAGATATAGATTTTTCATTTGAAATTTCTTTGCATGCTTATGCTGTTTAGCATATTTGTAGTGTTGTTTAGCACACGGGTGTTTCTGAGAAGAAATCCCACCCTTACCCACGGGGGACTTCCGGTGCCTACTTTGGGAAGGTTTCTATTGAGCTCTATTCATCATCAAGCATTGGTGCCAGATTCAGCCACTCTCATATCGACATTTAGTCACAGGAATAACACATTCCTGCTTGAGGGTTTGAGAGGTGGTGGTTGTTTCTAGCATTTCAGCTGGGAAAATCGTGGAGGATTTCTCTTTCCACATTTTTCTTCATGCTCAGCCTTTCAAGAGCAACAAATATATATTTTTCATTCAGGCCATTTTATTTTACCTCCATGCAGAAGCAGTCGCCTCAAGGATTGCGCAGTCCAGTCTTGCAAATCTGAAGGAGGAAGGAATTTTCCTGTATTTCAGCTGGAAATCCTATGAGGGACCATATCCTCACTTTGAATTCACTGTTTCCACCATTCTTGAGCTGATTTTCATATTTAGCAGTAGGGTAGAGAGTCTCCCTCCTTGACAGTGCAGTTTTCTCTAGCTGTTGTCTATTCAACAGTTGCATTCAGAGGAGGAGGAAGCCGAGCTAGACCTTGAGCTTATAAGCTTGAGGATATAGTGAAGAGATCAACCCTTGAAGTGTATATATGATTTTACATCATATTGAAACCATCATTCTTTATATTATGCTTCAGATCTTCATACCCAACAGTCATAGTTGCAGGGCGTAAGAGGGTGATTTTCTTAGATTGATAGATCTGTAAAATCCTTTCTGGGTTATCTTGGGTATCCATCATAGAGCCCAGATCTATATTTTTTTGCACCATTAGAGCTCCATAATTTCATAGATATACATTTTATATTTTGCTGACAGTTGCACTCCCAACAGTTGCAGCAGGGACAACACAATATTCCTTTTAGGAGTCCAACGGTTACAGAGTCCCTCTTGTGGGAGAATTTTAGGGTCATTATGGGCCACTTGTTTGGCTTGAGTGTCTCATATCCTGAGCACTGTTGTATTGGTTTATCCACGTCCATATAATAAAATGGCTCAGCTACTTTGTACATTTTGATGTTGTATTTAGATAAATTTTTTACCTTGTTGCAGTTCATATGTCATGTTTTTGTATTACTGCATTCTTCATTTTGGGATATTACATCACAAATCTTGCAAGGAAATAATATTTCCCATCAATGAGTCTTGAATGATTAGTTCCCCATATAATGCATTTGAAATTCTTCTGAGCAACAAATGAAAAAATTATAAAATAAAATATGTTTTTTCACTCGTGAAAAAGACTTTATAACCTTTTTCAAATTATTGTAGTTATAAACAATATGGTGCAACATCTCTTACATGTGGAATATTTATAAATTTATTTTTCATCATAATTTCGACATAGTTGACAAGTCAAAGTAAAAAATTACTAGTCAAACAAATGGTAAAATTATCATCAGAATTATGACTCGATATATATTTTCCATCAGAATTCTAATGCAATATGGAACATTCATTTTATCTTCAGAAAAAAATTTCCATCTCTATAAATGATCATAAAAATTATAACACCCCTTCGTCGAAATTCCAATGACCAATTTTTATGTTGTTTAAATTCTGATGACCTAGAAATCGGTTTTCATAATTCTAACAACCTAGAAATAGGTCGTTAGAATTCTAACGAACATGGGGACTTTACACAGATACAAATTTTAAAAAATGACATTTTTTTTTTACTTTTTCAATAGTATGGGCCATACTATCAAACTATGTCATTGGAATTTATTCCTACATGTAGTAGTTACCACACACACATTGCCCCTCTGCACACTTCTCTCATAGAATTCCATCCCACAAAACACTTCTAAACATTTATTTTCACGTTATTTTACACCGATATTGTGACCTATATGTAAAATTACTTAGAATAAGATAGAGAGAAGTGAACAAAACTTTTGAAAGTATCATTTCTATAGTTTCAGTGGTGAGGCATTTGTCGTGTTATTTTTGGCACGCACATTTCTAATACATGTTGTATTATTTATTGAGCAGACTTATTACAAATTGTTTTCTCCAAAGTTCTTTCCTAAGTGGCTTTCTTGTGCATTTTTTCACTTTTGTACCTCTAGTCACATTCGGCATGGGTGGGTTTAAATATGATTACAATCTATCTGACTATGTGGGGTCAAACATCATTGAAAGGATATGTGAAAGATGAGTATGTGTAGGATAACCGCTATTTCCCAACTTTTTCAGCTCCACTCACATTCTCCCTACGCACATTGCTCATTTTCAATCTCTCTTTTTTCTGAATCAATGCGTAATTAGGACATTGTGCAAGTGCTTAATAACATTTACTATGAAAGTGTAGAGATGTCTATTGTAGAAAATTGCAGAAAAAAGGGGTTTCTCCATGCACAAAAAATAATTTTGATAATGACAAAGCATAAATGTTGCACCCACTTAAATTCCCCATCATACAGATCATTATCAAAAGAGGTAAGGACTACATTGTTATGCTACTATCACTCTTGTTAAATAAAACATTTTTTACAATAATTATATGGATCAAATAAAGTATTACATCTCTCCCATCTATTCACCAATTATGATAAAATGTTTGTAAGCTAAATGAATTTCTTTATAATTATAAAATAGATATAAATAACAAAACCCAAAAAAATTATATAAAAATTACATTTCATGAGATGCATGAGGAGGAGGAGGCATATACCAGCGTTGGTGCAGTTGTAGAAAAGCAGCCATCATCATTACCAGAAGTTGGAGAGACCATTGCACTAGTTGGAGTAACTCTTGTAGATGTACAATATGTTCCCGAGATTCAACTTATCCAAGGTTCTCACATACTTTCATCTCATATTATTTCAGTACCTCATATTGAGATTTGTGAAACCATTCCATCAAGGCAAGTGCATAACCAACGATTAGAGCACCTTACTGATTTGGAGCAAAAAATTATCACTGCAGAGAGGACCCTTGACTTGGTCAAGGAGAAGATGTATAGCTATCCCAATTTTTCATGGTTGAGCTACACCCAACACTGAGTATTGAAGTGTGGAGTTGTAGAAGATGGGAGGAGCACAGTCCTATTCATTACAATGTCATACTATGATTTTAGCATTGTATGAGGCCATGAGATAGCACATGTATCCCCATGCAGATCTACAACTTTGTCACTTAGCAAAAATGATGAAATAAGGGCCCCATTATTATTGGACGATACTGAATGTAGCTTCACTCATGAAGCACTAAAGGGAAATATAATAGATGGTAGACATATTGTAATGGAGAGTACTTTCCATTGTCAAGGTGAAGTTTTCTTGATGAGCTCCTCACAGCTCAAAGAGGAGATTCTGCCTAAAACATGTATGGAGCCTATGGGTTCCAATGTGACATTAATGAGAGGATCTCATGGAAAGACCTCAATGGAGGTGAACTTCAACATTTCATGGAGTGAAAATCTATTCAGATGGAGGATGCTGGTATTCTACATTGGTAGAATAACAAGACTGAGCTTGGCATGATTCATAATCCACATTGGGATGAATGGATCCGGATAAGGTCTAAGACGTTTCCAACCTTCCTGCATATCTATTATACTAGGCAGCAAGAAGCATTGCTATTTTGGTTACTTTTGGGTGAGTATGGTTTTTACCCAACATCTCACATTTTCAGGATCAATGCGATGTATATCACTGAACATGCAGCAGTGGGAGGCATGACTGCGCTAGTTATTGGTGAGAGAGGTTGGACATCTCGTGATGTATCTTATGTCCTTGTATTTTCTTTTGTTTGGGATATGTCTCATGTCTTTACATTTACTTCTATTAGGGATATATACTATGTTCATGTCTGTACTTCGGTTTGGGACATTGCACAACTCTCACCTGATGTGGCATAAGGGAGCTTATTTGTATTGTTCTTATGATACATTCCAGATGTTCATTAGTTTGTTTTTTCTCTATGACTTGCATCATGATATGTAAGGAGGAAACAAGAATCCTTGTTGCTTTGGTTACTTTTGGGATAGTATGGGTTGATTTATCCCCATAAATTTCATGATATTGATGGATGATGGCAACAGGAGGCCTTACTGCGTTGGTTTCTGTTGAGTGATTATGGTCATTGTAATTGGTATAATGATGATGTGATGGGGCAGAAATAGGCATTGTTGCGATGGCTTCTCCTAGGAGAATATGGCCACTACATTTGGTACAATGATGATGCAATGTGGCAACAAGAGGAATTGTTGTGGTGGCTTCTATTGAGAGATTATTGCTCTCATATATATATTGATGCTGATTTTCATGGCAACAAGAAGCATTGTTGCGGTGGCTTCTATTGAGAGAGTATGGCTCTCTTACTTGTTTTCATGATGATCTAGCATGCTAGTAGGAGGCTTTGTTGTAGTGGTTTTTATTGGGAGAATATGGTTTGACATTGTTCATGTTCATCCATATATCTCTACTTCTTGTTTTTCACTATGTTGATGTGATCTTTGGATCCTACATGGCCAACATGGCTAATGATGAGAGCATTGATAGATGCAATCTACTCTATGTATCATGGGATGGAGAGATAGTTCTTGAGTTGGGAATTTCCACTTTGGGAATAGACCACTTCATTTCATGTATCTCATGTATAGAGGATATCTTTGGACATCATGTGGTTGCCACTTAGATATTCATTGATGAGGAGAGGCATCTAATTTTTTAGTTGGAGGTCATTCTAGACATTCGAGAGAGGCAGATTTGGAGCTGGGCATGCATTAGTTATTGAGGAGGTTGATTACAAATGGTTTTCTCCAAAGTTCTTTTCTAAGTGGTTTTACCGTGAATTTTTTCACTTTTTCACCTCTAATCACCTTCAACATAGGTGGGTTTGAATATGATCATTGATTACAATCTATCTGACTATCTGGGTTCAAACATCATTGAAAGGATATGTGAAAGAGGAGTATGTGCATGATAAACACTATTTCCCCACTTTCGTAACTCCACACACATTATCCCTATGGACTTTGCTCATTTTCATTCTCTCTTTTTTCTAATCAACGTGTAATCATGACATTGTTCAAGTGCTTAATAACATTTACTCTGAAAGTGTAGTGGTATGTATTGTTGAAAATTGCAGAAAAAAAGAGGTTTCTCCATGTACAAAAAATCATTTTCATAATGACAAAGCACACACGCTGCACTTCCTTAATTTCCCCAACATACCGATAATTATCAATAGTGGTAAGGACTATGTCGTTATGCTACTATCACTCTTGTTAAATAAAACACTTTTGACAATAATTATATGAATTGAATAAAGTATTACATATCTCCTATATATTCACTAATTATGATAAAATTTTAGTACGTTAAATGAATTTCTGTATAATTATAAAATATATATAAATAACAAAACCCAAAAAAAATATTAAAAAAATTACATTTCATGAGATGCATGAGGAGGAGGAGGCAGATACTAGCACCAGTGCAGTTGTAGAAGAGTAGCCATCATCATTACCAGCAGTTGGAGAGACCATTGCACCAGTTGGAGGAACTCTTGTAGATTTGGAAGATGTTCCCTAGATTCAACTTTTCCAAGGTTTTCACATAATTTCATCTCATATTATTTTAGTACCTCATGTTGAGATTTGTGAGACCATGCCATCAGGGAAATTGCATAACCAAGGATTAGAGCACCTTGCTATCCCAGTTTTTCATGCTTGAGCTACACCCACCACTTTGTGTTGAAGTGTGGAGTTGTAGAATATGGGAAGAGCAAAATCCCATTCAATACAGTGCTAGACTTCTATTCACCATGTGCCTTGCTTGATCATAAAGCAATTGTTATATTATAAATTTTGAGATATAAACAATTAAATTATATATATATATATATATATATATATATATATATACATATATATATATATATATATATATATATATATATATATATATATATATATATATATATATATATATATATATATATATATATATATATACATATATATATATATATATATATATACATATATATATATATATATATATATATATATATATATATATAATCAGTGTTTCACTATAATATGAAATTTGAATGGATTAAGATTTATACGTTAATTTTTATAAATATTTTTAAATATAAAAATATTTATTTTTTAATATATTATAAAAAAAAAAGTTAATTGGAAAATTAATAATAATAATAAAAACATTTAGTTTAAAAAAAAAAAAATTATAGGAATTGTGATGACGCTTCAAAGGAATGAAGGGATGTGGTTTTGTTTCCCATCTCTTAATGAAATTCAAAGTGATATTTCATGGAAATAAAAAAATGTAATTTTACTTTTTTTAATATATTTATTTAAAAGAAATATTTAAAATTATTTGGTAATTATTTAATTACAAATTTTTTGATGGGTATATGAGGGTGTTTTGGAAAGGTAGAGGAGGAAAGATACAAAATTCCACACACGAGGTGCGACTCTTCTATAATATTTAAAATTATTTGGTAATTATTTAACTAGAAATTTCTTAAGTGGTATATGTGTGTGTGTTGGAAACGTAGAGGAGGAAAGCTACAAAATTTCACACACAAAACACACATGAGGTGCGGCTCTTTTATTGATCACACAAAACTTGATGATTAGAATGAACCTAGCGAGGGGCATTTAACCATTTTCAACCAATAACTCACTCAAAATAACTTCAACATGCATACACACTCTAAACTTGGATTTACCCAAAATAATAATGAAATCGAAATCACTCACACATGACTGAATTAATTGAAACTAAATTTAGACCAAATCTCTAGGTGGGAGTAATTAGCTATCTTTAACACTCCCCCTTAATTATGAATGCTAAACTAATACATGAATCATGATGAATCAAACATGTTTGTTGCTCAAGTATCAATAAGGATTACAACATCGGATTTTCCTCTGTGAAACTCAAATACATATTTTACTAATGGCTTAGTGAATATATCATCCAATTGATCACTTTATTTACAAGGCTTAAAATAACTTCTCCATTTCTCACAAGTTCTCTAATAAAATAATATCTTGTATCAATATTCTTTCTCTTTTAATGAAACACACTATGTTTAGATATTGAAATGGTTGAGATGTTGTCACAATATATTTTTGTTGATCCTTGTTATTTTTTTTTAAGTCCATTCAAAAAAAATTGCAACCATATTGCCTGGAATGTTGATGATGTCACTGCTACATATTTTTCTTCTAGTGATGAGAGTGTCACCATAGTTTTCTTCTTATATTCCCATGATATCACACCTAAACCAAGAAAAAATAAATCACTATAATTTTTCTTCCTATGATTCATACTTCATGAAAAATCACTGTCAATGTGTCCAACCAAATATTTCTTCTTTGTGCTTTCATAAAATATTCCACAATTTATACTTCCTACTATGAATCTCGAAATTATTTTTTCTACACTCCAATGTGAGTCTTTTGGAGCCTCCATAAATATATAAATAAAACTAAATCTATGCATAATATCTGGTCTTGTAAATGTGAGATACATAAGGTTTCCAACCAATATTTTGAATAGTGTTGGATGTTGGATTTACATCTGGTCCTTCATCATCCTTACTCAACTTTGCACCTATTGCAACTGGTGTAGGAGAAGGTTTACAAATTTCCATCATGAATATCTAGAACAATTCTTTACCATACTTATTTTGACAAATAAAAATTCCTTTCTCAGATTTCTCAACTTTTATGCGAAGGAAATATTTCGTAAGACCAAGATATGTCATTTCAAATTATTTCATTATTGTTTTCAATTCATCCAATTCAGGATCACTAGTATAAATTTTGTTATCAACATACAAGTAAACAAAAAAAATCTACCCATAGTCATTTACCTTTATATATAAGGTGGGCTTAATGTTACTTTTGCAAAATATGTTCTTGATCATGTTACTTTCAATTCTACTATATGAGGCTCTGGGCACTTATTTGATTCCATAGAGAGCTTTCTTCAATTTTTAAACTTTATATTCTTGACATTCAACTTCATAACCTATAGGTTGTTACAAATAGATTTATTCTTCTATAATTCCATTCAAGAAGGATAATTTCACATCCGTTTGATACACTTTCCACTTTTTTTGATATTTTGATGCTAAGATTGCTCTTAAAGTATCCAATCTAGCTACCAAAGAAAACGTTTCTCTGAATTCTATTCATGGCTACTGTGAGAACCATTTTTTTATAAATCTTGATTTAAATATGTCATTTTCTTCTCTCTCATTCAACTTACTCTTGTACACCCATTTCATACTAACATTATCTTTATCTTTTGGAAAACCAACCAAATCCAAATTATCATTATTTTCAATAGATTATATTTATTCATCAATATCTTGTACCCAATTCTCATCTTTAATAGATTCTTCAAACGACGAAGGTTGAAATGAAAACAATGAAACATTTGAACTAACATCCAAATCATCATAAATATCTTGCAGAATTCTCATTTTTTTCTTACAATTTCTTGTTTCATCACCTGATTAATTGTTGGGAGTATTCTGATGTTTTGATATTCTTAAATATCCATGTTCTTGAGAATATCTTGGAGTCCTTGCTAGTGTGACATAGATTGGTGTCTTCTCTTTTGATTCTTGCAACTCTTTTTCTATCGCATCCCCTTCTTCCATAACTACTAGTAATCTTACATAAACTATTTTGTCTAGATTGCCATTCCATGACTCATGTTCTTTGAACACATCTCTGTTTATTATAGTGTTTTTGGGTACAGGCTTATACAAAATATAAGACTTTGATTTCTCAATATAACTATTAAATATGGATTTTTCACTTTTATCATCCAACTTTCCTTTTAGATCTTTAGGTACATGTGCATAAAATACACATCTAAACAATCTGAGATGAGATATAGTACAAGGCATACCTAACCATGATTCTTTTGGCACTCTGTTCATCACACTCTTTGTAGGATATTTCTTTACCACATAAACAATATATGCAACTGCTTCTTCCCAATAATCATTAGACAAGTTTCTTCCTTTCAACATGCTCATTTCCATGTCCATAATGTTTCTATTATTTCTCTCTGCTACACCATTCTGATGTGGTGCTTATCAAATTTTAAGCTTCCTTCTAATTCCATGTTGTTTGCAATAACAATAAAGTTCCTTAGAATCATATTTTCCACCATGATCTAATCTCAACACCTTCATTTGATGATCAATCTGGTTCTCTGATAAAGCTTTGACTTCTTTGAACTTTTCAAAACTTTTAGACTTCTACTTTAGGAATTAAACCCATTTATTTATGCTAAAATAACCAATGAAAGTGAGGAAGTAACAACTTCTACCAATTGATTGTTTCCTCTTAGGTTAACACAATTTTTTATGAACCAACTCTAGTAGTTTATTTTCTCTATATGCAACTCCTTTCAGAAAATTATCATGGTATTTATTTCCAAAGATGTAATAATCACAAGTACTAAAAGTTTTTTTCATGGGAGATAATCCTCTAACCATCTATTTCTATTACACCAATTTTAAATCAAAGAAATTAAAATGTCCAAACAGAAAGTCACATAATGAGTAATCATTATAACACACAATCATAAAAGGACCGATCTAATCATTGTAATTCATGATTAGAGGAAATATTGTGTTCCCTGTCATATGCACCTTATCTATAAGTTGATTCCTTGGAGTATGTTCATATATAACACACTCTTGTCCCTAGAAAATAACTTTGTATCATTTCTGCATTTACTAACCAACACTTATCATATTATGTTTTATACCAGGGACGAAATATACCTCTGAGATTGTCTTTGGCTCCCCTTGCTTTGAAAAAAATTTTACCACTCCTTTTCCATCTACATCCATAATATATCAATTCCCAATTTTACCTTTGTCTTCACAGATTGATCCAAATTTTCAGCTAGGTTATTTTTTCTTGTAATGTGGTTATTGCAACCACTGTCTAATAGTCAAACATTACCAGAAGGTTTATGCATGGTATTTCAAGCTAGGGACATGTAGTAAGTATTATCTATAGTTACTTTAGCTCTTATTTTTTCTTGATCATTTATCCTCTTCCTGCAATCGCAGGAATAGTGACCAAATTTATTGCAATAATAGCATCTCACATTTGATTTGTCAACTCTTTTATTATTTTTGAAGCTTCTGTTACGCTTCCACTTTCTTGTTTCTTCTCTTCTCTGCCATCTCTCTAACCACCATGTATTTTTCATTGTCCTCTTCCTCTTGATCTACCTCATTCTTGACCTTTGGCTCTTTATATAGAAACTTGAATTTTAAATGTAGTCTCTAAGGTGGAATCCTTATTTTGTCTATCTTCACCTCATGGGATAGAAGTGATCCCATCAATTCATCAAGTTTCAGTGTTGTAAAATCCCTAGGTTATTCTATGGATTCTACTACAACATCAAACTTGGTGGAAAAATATATGAGGACCTTCCTAACCAATGTTTTATCTTCCATATCTTCACCATAAATCCTTAAATGGTTTACAATAGTCAAAAATTGATTCATTAACGAATCTATATACTATGGTTCCTTCATCTGCGGACTTTAAAAACATCTCCTAGTATTCTGCAAATTAAAAATATTGAATTTGGCCATACCTTTATAAATATTCTCTAAATTCTCCCACATTATATTTGTTCAAGACTTGATCATAATATTTTGGAACACTACTTGGTCCACTCCTTGTTGGATAAGATATGATTCTTGTGCATTCTTCTTTTTATGTATCCTTAATGGCTCCCTCTTTGAATGTGTGATGGCTTGTTCTTCCTTTTCATCCTTAGGTTCTATAAATCCAACCCTGATGTACTCCTAAACATCATGAGCCTTTAACATGGTCTCCGTATTAATGGTCCCCATGTCATAATTATTCCCTATAAATGGTAGAATTTGTGGTTGGAAGCTTGATGAATCCATATTTGAAAAATGTCTCCTCTTCAAATAATTAGACTCTTTTTTTTATGAAGACCTAACCCTTTTTTTAAAACTTAAATAAATATATTTTATTAACTTTTATAACACTATTTAACAGTAATAAAAATAAATTTATTAAAAAATCTTCTTATAAGTCTGTTTTAATGGTTAAACCACTTTTGTAGGACTTTCATGTTCAAACAAATCCTTTAAAAAAAAATTAACATAAAACCTTTCACACCCTTATATATGATAACAAAATATTTTTTGAATAAAAATGTTTGTCACGAAAAACCAACTTTAGTATAACTTCGAGATCCCACATGACTTTTCAAATACTTTGGAACTAAAAATTTTAACCTTTTATTTTCTCACAATCTCATCCCACCTTTCAATAGAGAGGAGGTGTGATGAATGGAAAAAATTCCCCACCAACCTTTTCAAAATACTTTGGAACAAATGTTTTTAACTTTTTATTTTCTGACGGGCTCATCATGCCTCTCAATAGAGAGTAGGTGTCATGAATCACAAAAAATTGTAAAATCGTAAGTGTTGTCCAAATCCTCGCACCTTTTACACTTGAAACTTGTGATGGTTGCACATTAATTGTGTCACACTTTTGCAATGTGATCTTTTATATAAGAAAAACATCAACCTTATTTACCTAGGCTCTACATGTTGGCTCAACAAACTCCATGCATCTCATATTCCTTCCTCGGCTCTAATACCAATTTATTTATCACATAAAACTTGATGATTACATTGATCCTAGTGAGGGGTATTTAGCATTTTTCAACCAATGACCCAATCAAAATAAATTCAATATGCACACACACTCTAAATTTTACTTTAACCAAAATAATACTAAGCTCAAACTCACTCACAGTGGACTCAGTTAACTTACACTCTAAATTTAGACAACTCTGCATGCATGAGTAATTAGCTATATTTAACCATATATTGAAATTTTGAGTCCAAAGAAATGAACGCTTAACGTTGAAGTGAATTTTAGGACCATGTATAAGTTGCTTCGAGTAGAGTTTCATGAATGAGGTTTTTATAAAAAAACAAAGCTAGGAAGAGAGTAAAATAAGTATCATGTTTTATACATAAATCATAATTTTTCTCAAGCATCTCTGATTGTGAAAGGGTAGGTGCCTTCAAATAAATATAAATGAATTTATATTACATGTATGGTACCCCAACTCATCATGCTTTATATTAGAGTGTTTTGGATCAATATATTTGTTTCAAAGCTGAAACATTAGGCATTTGGCTATAGGTTGAAGAAAAGAAGAAGAAAAAAATTATGGATCCATCATTAAAGAAGCAAAAGATAGAAGAGAATGACAAGGAAGACTTCATGGTTGAATACACATGCAAGATTTGAAAACCATAACCCGCGAGAAATTCATGGAAGTTTTGTAAGAGGTGGAAATAAAGAAAAATGATGTTCTACACCTGGTGTGATCAATAGCTAATGAGAACCCTGTGCAGAGAAATGTATTCATGTGAGGCCTCCACTAGGAGATTAATATGGATTCTCTTAAGGAATTTTTCTCATTTTTCATGGAATTGGAGGAAGAAGTTGTGATCATGGATAATACAACTCAAAATAGTAATGGATGTGGCTTCATCACCTTCAAGCACATTGACAGTGCTCTTAAATCCTTGGAGGAGCCAAACAAGGAGATCGACCACCATAGCACCATCAATGATTTGGTCTTGGCTGGTTTTGACCATTACCCATCACACATCAAATTATCTGATCAAAGGAATCATAAGCACAATATATCAACTCACAATGGGTTTCAAAAATGGAGCCCTAGCAGTGTCCATCTTGGTGGTCATGTGAATAACCATCAGGGCATGAATCAATAGATGTTTTCCTCTAGTGGGTCTATGTTGCATGCCTCATAATCAAACATCAGTGATTATCTAGGGAAGGGTATGTATGGCACTCCACAAGTTTGCGGGTCTTGTAGGAGTGGCGAAACAGGTGTTGGTTGGTCTAAAAACATTACTTACTTGACCAAATGTGATGGTCTGCCCTGAGAGCATTGAGGTTAAATTGTTATTATAAATAGAAATTTATATGAAGGAAATATGTTATTTTATATTATTGATCGTACATTTTATTCCCCCCTAAATAAATAAATTAATATATAATTTTAATTCAAAGGCCACATCAAGACAAGGGTAATAGTTGTGACGCAATATAGTCCCTGCCTCTACCACTTTTTAAAATTTTTTTTTTTCTACATAATGTTTTCTTGATAATGACATATTTATTTTCCAATAATAAAATAAAATAAAAAGCTTCACACAATGAGCTAAGTTCCACACAATGGGATATAATCTCTTTACAATGAGCTAAGCTCTGCACAGTGGGCTATAAGATCCGCACAATTAGCTAAGTTATGCATAGGAGGCTAAGTTTATCATACAAAAATTATTAGTTTTTTCTTGGTAATGATGTATTTTTTTTCCAGTAATAAAGGTAATCATGTATTCATTTTCCAATAATAAAATAAAATAAATAGCTTCCCACAATTAGCTAAGTTCTGCATAATAAGATATAATCTTTGCACAATGAACTAATTTCCACACAATAGGCTATAAGCTTCACAAAATGAGCTATGTTCTACACAATAGGCTATAAGCTATACATGATCAGATAAGTTCCACACCATAGGCTAAGTTTATTTCTTCCACACAATAGGCTAAGTTTCTCACACAAAAGTTATTAGTTATTTTCTTGGTAATGATGTATTCATTTTCAAATAATATAGGTAATGATGTATTTGTTTTCCAATAATAAAATAAAATTAATAACTCCGCACAATGATTTATGTTCCACACAATAGGAAAATTTTATCGCACAAAATTTATTAGTTGTTTTATCAGTAATGATGTATTCATTTTCCAATAACAAAATAAAATAAAAGCAATTGATTTTTTTAATAGTTTTTTCTAGGTAATAACATATTCATTTTCTAATAATAAAATAATATAAATAACTCTACACAATTATTGATAATTTTTCAATTTTAATAATTAGGCATATGTATGGAAGTATGGATGAGTTGTATTGTGCAGAGGAAGCTTTCAATATGTTTCTTGATAGCTTTCTCTGCACAACTAGTCATTTTCTTGTATATACATTACTAAATCCTTATTCGAATTTTATTTTCGCACTTGCATTTTCTTGTTATTTTTGCCTATGTTTTCTTGATTATACATTATTAAATCCTTATTCGAGAGTGTTTTTCGCACTTGAATTTTCTCTTCATTATCGCCTTCACACAACTTCTTTCGTAGAATTAGTAATTGTTTTCTCTTTTGTTCATTATTATTATATATTTAAGTTAAAATAAGATAAAATGAAACTATTTATTGGTTAAGTATAACAGTGTGGAGGATATGCACTTGTTTACACAATGAGCCTTACAAAACAAGTTCATCAGCTAAAAAACTGGCAAATAAAAATAAAAAATCAGCATAGGTGAATCGTTAATGTAGGATTTGCATTTCACCTTAATCATATCTATGAATGTAACATATATTGTAATATATAGAATATTTTGTTACATCATCGACCATTATTCAACACACCTGGATTAGTTATGGAAATATAGTGAATCAATAATGTGAATCCTAGAGGATCACTCTATTATGGATCATGTCCTTAAGCTATTAGGGTAATGCTTTGGTATGACATCAAAAATGAACATACTTATCTAACTTACCTTCAATATTGAGTATACGAGTTTCTTAGTGACACATAATGAAAATTTCCTTGCAACATATTATTTCAGATCCACAAAGCTTTGTCTGCACAGCTAGTCATTTTTTCATTTAACCTTTCAAGCTTTAATTGTATGCACTTTCGCATTCAACCAGATGAATTAAAACCAATATAAAAATGCATTATAATTAAAAAGCCCCTCTGCATTTTCCTCATCCTGTGCAAATTTCTGACATAAATTTGTTCATTGCATGACTTCTACACACAAATAACCATCCCCACACAACTCCTTTTGTAGATAATAGCTAAAAATCCCATTGTGTGGAAGAATCTTTCAATATTTAATTATATAGGTGTTTTTGTCTCTATTTCTATTTAATTGATTCTGTTTTCATAATGTTTTCCAACCTACGTTTGCATTAAATAATTTTATTTTAGATATTTTAGTATTTTTTTTCTCCGTAAAACTAATTCTATTAAGAGAGGATATGGTACAAAATGAAGTTACAATGAAGAGAAGCTAGAAAATGGGCAGCCGGAAAGGCTAAACTATCCACCTCGACCCCAAAAATATATCATGAAGAGAGCATTGCAATAAGCAAAAAGGAACAAGAAATAACAAAGAAACAAGAGCTGAACAATGGATTCTACCCAGCATGGGTCGAATCATCCATTCGGCATTTTTTCCCTTTCTTTTAACCAACTTTGACCTAGCCAAGATGATGCGGCTGAGCTGGAACAACTTGTAGACTGAGCTGGGCTGTCGGTGAGGTCTCCTTGTCTGAATCCGAGGGAGAAGACTCATGAGTTATTTTTTGAGAGTTTGGTGGAACATTAGATTCCTCGGGGCTTGCTGAAGGCGGATCTTGTGGCTGCATTTCTTCCTCCCCTTCTGCTTCCCCTTCCTCTTCATCCGAGCTGAAGTCCATTTCATCCATGGGGGGTGGATCATGCGGCTTCCAGCTTTTGGATTTCGGCTTATGATTGGCTTTCTTCTTTTGGGCAGGAATCGAGGGGCAAGAGCTCTAAAGGTGCCTTGTTTTATGGCAATGCCGGTAGCGAAAGGCTGTGTTCTCGTAGTCCAGGGTCTGAGTCCAGTGAAAGTCTCCAATTTTGAGATTAATCTGATCGAGTAGACCTTTACTCATATCTATTTCTGCGAAGATTCTGTCGAAGGTGTAAATTCCCTTTTCCCCCCTCGAGGGGTCTGTGGCAAGAAAACGGCCTAGAGTATTTCCAATCCCTTCGAAGACAGCGAAGTGCCATAGATGCGCCAGGAGATTAGGTAGCCTGACCCAAATGGGGAGCTTGGTGATCACTGCAGTAGATGGATCAAAATCTGGAAACTAGGGGGTGAGGACTAAACCTGCTGTGCCCCAAAACCATGGACCTTCTGTAAGAGCTTTTTGGTAGTCTTCGTTGAAAGCAAACACTAGAATGAAAAATCCCTTTGAGCAAAATAAAACCTTGCAATTGTTGGTCCAGCTGGAGTGAATCCATTGGTAGAAATCTACCGTGCCTAACCATAGTCCATTAAATCTGCAAATAATGGCATGCTCTGCAAACTTTTGGCTTTGCTCATCCAGCGTTGGATGCGATATTTCAATGGAGGGGATCTCCTCTAGTTTGTCCACTAGAAAAGGTTTGGGAGCCGAAGCTGGTGGAACATATTTCTTGGGTGTCTGAGCATGGACAACATCTTTGTAGGAAAAAGCCGGAGCTGTAGATGACTGTCCAACTACACCCCCTCTATGACGAAGGGTGAAAACAATAGATGCATTTCTTTTAATATTGTAAAAAGAGAGGGGATAAAGATCCTCAAGTTGTTTACCTTCGTGGAGGAGTCTCTGTGATGCATGTGGAATCCCCAGCCTATCTTCAAGGGCTTGCTTGAGGTCCTACACTAGATTCGAGGAGCTCACCCATTGCAGCAAAGTTTTGCCAGAAAGGAGCAGGATCTGGATCTGATATGAAGCAGAGAGTTCAGCTGACTTCTGCTTACCTCTGCATATCTGAGATGAGAGCAAACCGGTACTCTGGTAGTCTAGATTTTTCAAAATTTGCTACTGGGGCATGAGAGAAGGTGAGGCGTGAGGCAAATAGTCATAGAGAAGGGTATTTTTCCCGGCCCATAAGAAATCCCTTACGCGCCCATCAGGCAGATCCAAGCAGCTCAAAGCAATTATCAGACAGATCTGGAGCATATAGTCGGTAATGAGCGCCCACCAATGGTTAATGGGGATGGTGAAACTCCCACGCCATCTCCCTAGATGCACCACGTCTATTCCGGCCGCATCCAGTCCAGGGAGAATGCCAAACAGATTCGCATTGATTTCTAAAGCCAGCAGCAAGTCGTCCGTCTGAGGTGAGGTAGTCTGCAGCGAGTTGTTCGTCTGAGGTAGCCGAGAAATTGGGGCTTCGCCCTGTAGACCTCCCTTCCTATTCCTCGCAAAGTCTTTGCCTGCAGTAGAGGGTTCTAATGACCAAGTGAGGAGCCGAAATCCAGTCGTCACGTATCTCCATTGGCTTTCTTGTCTCAAAGGCAGGCTGAGACCCGTCCATCCGGGTCCTGCACAGTTAGGATGCCCAGGCCAGTCGACCTTGCTAATGTTCACCACGGTGCAGGAAGAATGCAGAGAGCCAAAAACCCTAAAATTGCCGCAAGCCATGAGTCTTTTGCAAAAATATTCCTTTAGATAGTTTAGTATTAAAATGAATACTTTATGCTTATACTATTGATAATATTTTAATTGTAAGTAATTAGGCATATGTGTAGAAGTGCACATGATGTGTATTGTGTGGAGGAAGATTTTAATGTGTGGATTAACTCACTTAGCACAAAAACAAATTTATTGGTAGTATTATATCTATTATTAAACAACTATTTAGTATTCAGTATTAAATAAGGCATATTTTCTCAATAGCATTGTCTATGCTTAGATTATTATTTAATTATTTATATTCAATAAGGAAAATCAACGTGCATGGCTTGGGAAAATGATAGCATTGGAACAATACCCTATGGACCATCCCGTGCAATGGAAACTAACAATATTAATCATTCTACAAATATATAGAGCTCTAAAATCAAAATACCTATGCAACTTCTCCTCCAAACAAACTTTGTAGTCCTCATAGTAAAGGCTTTGCACAACAAAACATGATAATATTCCCCATTCTCTTGCACATGTCCCATCCTCATTCATATAATATACTATCTGAAATTTATAAAAGCATCTCCGCACAATTAATTGTGTAGCTTGTGCCCCCCCCCCCCCCCCCCAACCGCCACTTTAAGTTATCAATAATATTCTGATTTTTTTGGATGAAGCTTTCAATGTACAATAAATAATGTTTATTTATTTTTATCTACAACTAATTAAGTGAGGTCTGCATTTTTCCCACATTTTTATCTAAGTGCATGGGTAGAATATACCATATAAAGTAGTTATTTTAGTAAACTGTTGATGTATATGATGTTATTCCTAATATTTTAATTGTAAATATTTCAAATATTTCAAAAATATAGAAATTTGTTTCTTCAAGCTCTTGTGCGAGCGGATATATGCAGTTTGTACTAATTGTTAATATTATTTCTTATATATTTGTTATAACTAGTGCTATTTAAGTGTTTAATGTACAAAAATTGCATTAATATTAAATGTGGGGGTGGTTGTGATTACATATTTTTCCCACATTTTTATGTCATACTATGCATGTTCTGCTTTGCTTGTTTTGTATAATGATGTCTACAAACCTTCATCCACACACGCTATATCTTTATAGTTATGTTTGTATCTATGAACATGTTTCAAATAATGGATTTATCTAAAATTTAATAAGAATTATAATGTGCAAATGAAGGTTTCAATCTAAGGAAAATCACACTTCACAATAAATATTTTTATTGCTAATATTCTAGTATTAAACAATGCATATTTTTTGTTCGCAATAAGACCTAGACAACTGTTGGACTTATATGATATTGTTGCTAATATTTTAGCAATAAATAGTGCATATAATCCTATGTCTGCTACTGATTAAGCGGGGTATGCATTTCGTCACACTTCACACTATCATAACAACAATGACAACCACACTCAATAAAGACCTTTGGTCAGTCATTAACATTCGATTTTACACACAATACTGAAAAGAAGTTTACTAAGATAATAGATATACTAAGGATATATGGTGCATCATACTCACTACCTCTATCGATTATTAATTGATTCTCCCCGGACAAATATTTCCACACAATGAGCATTTCTTCTTCTCACACGCTTTCTCCACATAGCCACCTATGTACAACTTCCTCCACACACACTTCCTCAACATAGTAGAAGCTAGATTTTGAATCTTACATGTAAAATAAACCTGGAAAATAACACCAAAAAGGAGAAGAACCTAGTTGGCACGTGGAAGTTTGTTTTTTTATTGCTAGCTTTTATTATTAAGTAGAAAAAAGCATAGCATAATGCACAATTATATTTTATTGTCTAGGTGGGTTTTTTCAGGAAGTTAAAGTTAGTTTTTCATTTGAAAAATCTAATTTATATAAACTCCACACCTCGGCAAGGATATTTTAACAGTTACTCTGTCAATTAATGTGTCTCTATGAATTAAGATGTAAGTGCTTTTGTGCCATTCAAGTTTAATTATGCAGAGTTTTACATTGTGCAGATGTGCAAAATTTTCTTAGCCCATGGTTATTCTACACTGGTTGCTCCACCCAATGGTTTCTGCACAGCTTCCTCTGAACATGCTATATTTGGAGATGTATGTGAATTTATTGCTAATACTTTTAAGTGTGAATAATTCTTATTTTCGAATATTTTGAATATTTGTTTGTTTAGGCTCTTGTGAAAATTCTCTTTGTGAAGATTTCCACGTTTTTCACTACCTTCTAATATTATAGTTGATATTTTAGTTTAAAATAATGCATATCAACACTCAATTTAGTAAAACGTAGGCCATCAAGTAATTTCAAAACTAAATAGACAGCTTCATATATCTTTGACCACACAAAATTTGTACAAAACGCTTTTATTGCTAGTATTATTGCTAATAATTTAGTTATAGATAATGCATATCAATATTCAATTGAGTAAACATTATGCAGAATGCATAGAAAGTTACATACAAAACCATATTCCATTGAAAAACAAATTTGTTTCTATGGAGGAAATTCAATGTACGAAGAATTTTTTTTGTGGAAGAATATTTTGTTACTAATATAATTGGTAATATTTTAGATTGGAAAATTAAATTTTAGCACCATTGGACACATTCATAGTTCATGCTTAAATGTTTTAATCAAATCTTAACTCAAATGAATTGCAGTCAGAAATAATGTTAACTTTTATTTTAATCAATAACGCAATATGAGATATAAAACAAAGTTTCAAAGGATATGGTCGAATATAAATAAAAATTTTATCATAAAATAGATATATTCAAGTGGTTTTTAATGCAAAATAGTTCCTACAATTCAATTTTTAAACAGAAACTAGTTCAGAACATGTTTAGATTCAAGACATAGGCATTAAAAACAAATTTTCTTAACAAGATCAAAACTAATCTACTTTAATTTATATCTATGATTTTGGATTCATAGGTTTTTAAGTATGATACTCCTTTTGTAAGGCTTTGAATCTGCAGAAGCAAGTTGTTGTGCTCAACATAACTTTTCATTTTTGTATTATATTATTAAGAGATATATGTCTATAATGCCAAATCATTGTCAAATGTTCAATTTCGTTTAAAGAACCAACAAAAAAATAAATGTAACAAAAAATTTGAAACCATATTTTTGGAAATTTATAGAAATAAATATGTCATGATAAAATGTAAATAAGCGTGACCATAACTAACATTTATATGAGATCATATTCAAAACATCATATTTAAAGAAAAAATTCTAAGTAGAATCGCAATTATCCAAAGAAAACTGTAGAGTAAATGGATTTGTTGTAATCGAGACTGGTGTTCCATTTCCTTGAACGATACCTACAACTAGAAAAAAAATGGTCTATAATATTTATTATGAGTCAATGACTTGTTGAAGAAAGACGTTGACTATTTTTTTGATGTGTTCCTCATCAAGGGAAACTATGACCTCCATTTTCATCTTTTTTGGTGAAAATATCTTTTTCAATTTCTCTAGTTTCTTCCTGCACATCGAAAACTTACCTATAATTCTACTTATTAACTTTGGAAAAAGTAATTAGCCATGTGTTAATATGTTTTGCAGTCAAATCAATGATGATGTCAAAATTTTCTACCATTTTCTATTTTTTCTCCTGCAATTGAATTTTTAACATGCCCTTTGAAATTAACTTAGAATCCTACAACATCCCCTAACTGTCTAAGCCGTTTATAATGTCCATTTTCCTAAAAGAGGAATAATATTTCCTTTTGGATAGTCCACTACAAGCAGACTTGATATTCTCAAGTGTAGTGAATTTTTTTCCCATCCAATTTCCAATTGCTTCACTCGTTTAGCATTTGGTAATTGTTGGTTTTGCTTTTTGAAATCAAAGAGTTTTTCTAGCCTACACTTAAAATTATTATATTCATTATCAATGAATTTTTTGTCTTCTATAATGTTACTATCAACTAAGTTCGTAAATTTCGTTATTTTTACTTACAAATGTGTTAAATCGAGAACTCCTTACCAGGAATATTCAATAATATCTAATCTTTCACATATGATTTTCTACAATGATGTTGGTAATACTTTGATTAATTTCATCATTGATACATTGTTGCAATACAAGAGGCTCATTTTATAAACACCATAAATATCAATATCAATGTCTTCTTGATCAATAATCTTTTCATTTTTAACATTTTCCCTTTAAACACTAAATTTTTTTGGTTTTGTCATACTTTTCATTTTTTAATGTGATAGGATGTTCATCAAAAATGATATCCTCTTCTATATTTTGCTCCATTATTTTCTTATTTTCTATTAAACGAATAACAACCTAGTTAGGTTGCTCACTGCTATCACTTTCTACATTTATAACCTATTCAATGGTTTCTCTATTGAAGACACTTTTGGAATTGGGTGTTTTAATTGTGTGCATTTGGTCCAGAAATAATCTGCGAAAACTATCTTGGTCAAGTGTATGACTTGCTAACTGACTAATGACCAGTTTTATAGAACGAAGATGTTTTATTTTTCTTTGAGTAATGGATGACACTGGACTAGTAACTATTATGGAAGGTGAATATTGTTGTGCAAGATTTAGCGATTTTTGTTTCTATTTTTCCTCAGAAATTCTTTGTGTGTCCATTTCTGATATTTGATACTTGATTTCCTACCAATTTAATAAACAATGTGTTGTGTAAACATGGTTTCTTGCATATTACGACATGCAAAAATTTCACTCGTTCTTTCTTCGCATGAAATTTAAGTTACTAGGGAAAATAAAATTAAAATACTAGAGAAAAAAGAGAAAGAAATAGTGAATTTTTAAGATGAAATGAGAAAATACAAACCCCTAAACAATTTATAAACAATTGGTAGACTTCCAATTTTCATAAAATGTGTAATGAAAAAATACAAATCCATGAATAATTTTGCAAAAAATAGATACATTGTAGAGAGAATTGTGAATGAAATTGAGTAATTGAGATAATTAATTTTTGAATACTGCTAAATCCATTGAGAAGTGAGATAGGGAAAGTGCTAGAGAAAATGTTTATGTTTCTGTTATTTTTCTGTTGGCATATTCAAATATTGCTATGTGGATTATATAATTGAAAATAGATTTCCTTGTTTGAAGTGCTACTTATATTCCTCTCCAATGTCACATAAATTTGAAATTTGTTGTTGCAATGGAAATTACCAACTTTTGCTATTTTTTGTGTGCAAACTATTAGATATGACCTTCTTAATAAATAGAAAATAAAAATATAAAATCCAATGTTTATGGGATGTAATAGAAATAAGTATTGATATTGCAAATCCATCTTCTTCACTAATTACGTATTTTAATGTTGATTTAATACCACTAAAATATGTGTCATACAAATAGAAATTATAGTACAATATAAGACTGGTGTGTACCTGTACTCCATTCTCAAGGTTTTCCTATTCAATTTTTTCCTTAAATTGTCCAAAAAATTTCAACAATTTCATGACATTCATATAAATTTCCGAAACGGAAATATGCATATTTTTTGCATTAGTGTGTGTTGTATTAATCTAGATGTGTTTTTGGATGGAGTTGATGTAGACCTGGTAGCATGGGTTGTAGGAGAGTTGGTTAGGACATGCATGTTTGGTTGCAAGTGGTTTGTACATGGATGATCTATTATATTTGTTTTGGCATGTCTACTAGGAAGAATATGTGAGGATGGAGTAGTGATTTGTAGGTGTTGCATATAGAGTGTGAGCAGAGGATATCATGGTCCTCATGATAATGTGGTTGTTGTTGATTTAGATAGTGGTGTGTTTCACTTTCCTTGATGATCAGTTGTGCATAGGTGTTGCATGGCTAGTACAGAGTAGAGATGTGATGATATCCTTGTTCATGATGCTACTACAGGTGTTAATATTTTCTCATGATGTTGCTAAAGGATTTAGTATTTAGGAGCATTGATGATTAGGTCTCCATGTCCCAGATTAGGTCCACATGTTGATGATATGATATATAGGACTTGAAGAGGATATAAAAGTGTTAGAGGATGCTTAGGTTGGTTGTATAGGTGTTGGAGTGTAACAACCCTTGTGAAAATTCCATGTAATAAAATTTAATAAAGGAAGAATAATTACCATGGTTATGGGAAACTTATTCCAAGTTGAATTTTGGGAAAAACCATCCTAGTGTGGGTATTCCTTTGATATATTATGGCTAAAGAAAATGGCAAAGGAAATGGAAAAATAATTTGGAAAGCAAAAATGGAATTTTTGGAAAATTATTTATGAAACTAACCAAAATTAGGAGAAAATGAAGGTAAAAGGTCATAGGTTTCTTGTGGGGAGGAAAATGAAGGTAAAAGGTCATAGGTTTCTTGTGGGGAGGAAAATGAAGGAAAATAATGGAAAGTGAAGAAAATAGAATTGTAGTTGAAAAAAGGGCTTCTTAGGATTCATTGGTGCATTTTGTCAGTTCCATTTTGTAGATATCTCTATATTTTATCTCTCTCTCTCAGACACTTAGAGTTTTCTTGGAACATTTCATCATTGGATCAAGAAAGGAAAAGAAGAAAACGAGGAAGAAAATGTAAAGAAACGAAGACCAGGATCAAGGAGCTCCAATGTGTTTACTTAAGGGTATCGATTTTCATGCCAGACTTCCTTTCTATATTTATAATGTATGGTTATGCATCTGTGTTCTTGGTTCTCTTTATTTCATTGGCATGGTTTTTCTAGGTGTGGCAGTTTTTTTCAGCCTAGCCTTTCCATTTTCATATAGCTATGGTGTGATGGGGTTCTCATGTTTTTGTTGAGCTATATTTTCCAATGGATTCAAAACTAAGTGAAGTGTATATCTCAATGACGCAGCACACATCCTAGTGATACCTAAACCATACTGTGGATTGTAGTAAAGAAATTTTCCTAGTGATCCCTGAACTAGACTGTGGGTTGTGGTAAAGCCATGTATTGTGTGCCTCAGTGGGCCTACGAATACTCTTCCAGTGAATGAAGGGATATATGGTAAAGCCTAGAGGTGGTTTCCCTTGATCAGGCCTAGGAATCCTTCTCGATGAATGGTGATATATGTGGTAAATCTTGGAGGTTGGTGTCTCAGTTATGGCCTAGTGATCCCTAGGTAGGATTTTGGATTGCGGTAAAGCCTAGAGACTTGGAGAGAGAAAAAATCCTCATGGTATAGGTGGAGAAATCCGGTGGCATCCATGCTTGTTTCTGGCTAAGTGATCTAGTGAGGATTATAGTAAAGATTATTTTTATTGTTGACGGTGAGGTGGTTTAGCCTTGGGAATCCCTGGTTGGTTCTTTTGGTTTGAGTCCTAGATTCATGCTTGGAATATGGGATGGTGGTGACTCGATGAAGGGAGATTTGGATCAGCCAATCTATGGTCATGGGGAATGTGGAAGTCCCATACTGGGTTGGAATTTCCATTCATGAATAAGATTTCATTTGCTTCATATTTTATGTGTAAATTTATTGGATTATATTTAACATTTGCGATTGTTTTATCCCCGATATTTATGTTGTTTATATGCTAGTTATGAATGCATTTTATGACTGTGAAAATATATCGTTTTCATCATGCTTTTATTTGTAAATGAATGAGAAATGAATATATTACCTAATAGATTATAATGTATCTAATAGTACAAAGAATCAACGATTCTTAGTAATTCTCCAATAAGTACAAGACCCTTATGCTTAGATTTGTTGTTTAAACCTGTAGAATGGTAAACTAAAAATATTCTCCCTATGAATTAGATGAGAAATTTGTTTTTGGGAACTCGTCTAACTTAGTAGATACATTGAGGATTTTTAAGGAAGAAATAAGGAGTTTCAAAGAAGATAATGACATAATCATGCAGGCATAGGAAAGAAAAATCAATGTAGTAATTCTTCAGATTTTGGTAGGATTGCAAAGACAAGGACCACTCAGGATTAGCTATGGATAGGAGGATGGGACTAATGGGTCATATGGAAATAGGTCTCATGGTTTTCATAGGTCAAATAGGGATGGCACGATCAAATATGGTATATTTTTGGATACTCTAGATAAGAGAGGTGATGGACATAGGTACCATTCTATTTTTGGGTCTGACAAGCACTATGATCATCATCATTATCATCCTTATAGGAGGAATGATAGGGGGTACTTTCTGGATTAGTTTAAGAAGTAAAATCCACCTACTTTTGATAGTGAGGTGAAGAATCCTGAGGATGCATAGGATTAGTTATTTTTCATGAATATGTTCTTAGAGATACATGAGTATACAGAGAATATGAAGGCCAAATTAACTATCTTTAGCTTAAAAGGGAAAGCAGATATCTGGTGGAAATATGTAAAATGGGTCAAATACATTAGGACAATGGATTTTATTTGGCATGAATTCAAAAGACTCTTCAGAAAGGATTACTTGTCGAAAGGTACTATGACAACAAATCCAATGAATTCTATGATCTTAAAATGGTATTGATGATAGGTGAGGAGTATAAGACTAAGTTCATGGAGCTCTTGAGTTATGTATCTTATCTTAAATATTAAAATGCTAAAGTTCATAGATTTTTCAGTGGATTTCCATTAGCATTTAGAGATCAAATTGAGTAGGATTAGCCTCGGTCACTTGAAGAAGTTAATGGGAAACTGAAGCACTATTATGGGTAGTCAAAGAGTAAGAATGAATCTCAGCATGGATGGAAAGGAAAATATAAGGATAAAGGTAAAGGTAAATGGAAGCCAAAAAGAAAAAGGCTTTAGAATGCAAAAGAGAAAGAGAATGTTGCAGCACATAAGAAATTCAATCCAGCTAGACAGTGACATGGGTCATGGAAACATAATAAAGGTGATGGTATAGGATGGTTAGAGTGTTGGAAATGTTGTAAGTAGCATATTAAAAGATAATTTCCACAGAATCATGGTGGTATACCTCATATATATAGTGCACAGGAGGCGCAAATTGTTGGGGATGTTAGGAAGATCATTCATCGTATCTATGTGGCGCTAGATGTTGGAAATATTGTCATTGATGGCAAAGGATATGGCAAAGGATGTAGTGAAGGAATTAGCAAAGGCATGGGCAACGAAGAAGAGCAGCAGATGAAACAGAGGAAGAGTGCATTTAGGAAAAGGCAGCAAGGTAGACTATGAAGCAGAGGCAAAAAAGATGTGATACATGCGAAAGAATACAAAGGCGCAGTAGAGTTTTGGTATACAACAATATGCATTCAAGAAGGATGGGAGAAATGTAAGGAGAATTAATCTTTTGTTATGGGCAGGAGGAATGAAGATTTTCCCATAAGTTTTAATCTACGGAGGAGCAGAGTTATTTAAGACAGTGATTTCGGGCTTTTAAGCCCTCAACAACCAAGTATGAAGAAATTGAATAAAACAGCGGAAGTTCTTTAAGTATTTGAAAGCGGCAGGACAAGTGGTCCCTACCACTTGAGCACAAATCGCAAAGCGCAGTTTTGAAGTTTCAAGTGTCTTGTTGATATGGATTATTTGCGATGTTCAATCACCATGCCATCGCATGATCACAACATCGCAATGTTGCAAAATCACCCTCCGCCCAAGCCAGAGTTTGTTGATTGTTGCGATATGCGATCATCACAATATCACAATATCGCATATTTGTTATTTCCGCCATCGCAAGTTCTATTGTTTGCGATATGCGATCATCGTGCCATCGCATGATCGCAATATCACACATTCAAGTGTTTTGCCACATGTTTGATCACCAATTTGCAATGCGATCCCGTCGCAAATCGCAAATGTTATCTTTGCGCACTTTTTTCTGATCACGCCGATCCGCCGACTGCGATGTGGGCCCGGGGTCAAAGAATGAAATTTGGTTCAAAGTTTTATTGAGATATTAAAATATTAGCAAGCGTTGAATATTATTTATAAAATCCGGAGGGGTTATAGTTATAAAATTCGAACATTTTATTACGAAGTATGAAGGAAGCCCCTGAATTAAAATAATATTATATGGCGGAGACAAAAGACTACCCTTGGGACGATTCATGCATGGAAGAACGAAGGTTGGGGTTTTCAATTTAAATTGGCTCGATTTTTAATACGCTGGATTATCTATTGTGACCCCGTCCAGGAATACCATTAGCGGTTGGTGGTTTTGACTCATGGTTTTACTAAAGTCGACATATATATAAAGTGATGAGATTTATGAAGAAGGCGAGTGTGAAAGAGGGTTGATGATAAACGAGTCTCTTTTGGAGAGATCTGTATGAATAAACCCTGATATATCTGAATTGATTGTGCGCCTATAAATATGATGATCAGATCGACTGACGCAGTGATGAAGAACATGTGCATGTATAAGGGTGATGAATGAATGAAGCTCTTGAAGGAATATCTGGATGGGAAAACTCTGTTCTTAACTGAAAAATCTGAATGAACCTCTGGTCTTAAACAACGAACGAAGAAACGAGGAAGAGCTAGCGCATAACTGCTGAAGAAAACATATGAATCCGGTGAGTCTGAGAGTTGGAGCCTTCATTTTGGAAATGGAAGTTTTCTGCCAGTAGAAACTAGTGTTATGTTCAGGGGGTTGAAGCTCCCTTCCAGGAAAGGCTGGTAAACGAGAGAAGGTTGTAGCCTTCTGCAAGTGGGTGCTTGCGTGCTGGTATGAGTCTGCACCAGCATATATTGTAAAAGGTTTTCTCTATAATAAAATATTGAAGACTGAGATCACAGCAGCGGTGGTTTTCTCCCGACTTGGGTTTCTACCTTAAATCCTGGTGTCCTTATGTGTTGTTCATGGTTAATGGTTTGTTCTGTTATTTCTGTTTATGCTTAATGCTTATCTGAGGCAATTTTGTAAGTAAAGACATAATAAGATATATGAACATACTTGTTGAATGCAGTACTGTAACATATGTTTTGATAAATAAAATAAATATTGTTCAGCCTTAAATACTGATTCACCCCCCCCCCTCTCAGTATTTTTCCCAACAATTGGTATCAGAGCAGGTCCTTCTGAAAAGCTTAGTCGCTAGAAGGAAGATCATTCAAGATGAGTAATCAAGATGGAACAACATCTATCAGGCCTCCACTCTTCAATGGGAACAACTTAATCTTTTGGAAAACAAGGATGAGATCCTATCTTCAGTCTCTGGGAGCAGATGTATGGGCTATTGTTGAAGGAGGATATCAATATCCAGCCTCAGTACCAACAGATCCAACGGAAAGAAAGAATTATGAAACAAATGCAAAGGCAGTCAATGCTCTATTGGGAAGTCTAACTGAATGATAATTTGTCAAAGTGATGCAGCTAAATACAGCGAAGGCAATATGGGAAAAAATAATTCTAAGCTATGAAGGTGATGCAAAGGTAAAAAGTGCTAAACTTTAAACTCTCAGAATCCAATATGAGAATCTAAAAATGCTTAATGAAGAAAGCATTGAAAATTTCTTTCTACGTCTTGATGATATTGTAAATCACATGAGAAATTTGGGAGAAACAATTAGCGAATCCACTTTGGTTGAGAAAATTTTAAGATCTCTAACAGCAAAATTTGAGTCAAAAGTTTCAGCTCTTGAAGAAAAGCAGGATCTTCAAAATCTTACTATGGTACAACTTCATGGCATACTCACTGCATATGAAATGAGAAGAGGAGGACCATCTGAAGTCAAAGAAGCAGTCTTTAGAACTTCTACAAAAGGAAAGGAAGTACAAATAACAGAAGGATCAGGATATATCTCAGAAGAAGATGAGATAAACTTCGTAAAGAAACTTCAACTTGGCATAGGACGATTTAGAGGTAAGCTTCCTTTCAAATGTTTTGATTGTGGAAGAGTTGGTCATTATGCTGCTAAGTGTCCTTATAAAGAAACACATAAAAAGGGGAAGGAAGTAGCAAGAAGGAATAAGAATCATTTTAACTCTAAAAGGAGTTACTATACTCATGAAGATAGTGATGGGTTATCTGATAGTGAGGAAGAATGTGAACAAGATATGAGACTTCTCATGGCATTTGAAAAGGAATCTAGAGAAGAAGAGGATACTTTTGTGGACGCTCTAGAAGACAGTGATTTTCTTAATGAAAACAATAAACTCAAAATTTGCTTAGAAGAGAGAAAAATAATCATAGAAACTCTGAAAAATCAGCTTGAAGATAAAGAGAAACACAATGAGAAGTTAGAATGTGAAGTAGTAGATCTAAGAAAAGAACTTGGGAAAGTAAAGACTTTGAATCTTAGATTTGCTAAAGGGTCTGAAACCTTAGATGAGATTATCAAGGTACAACGTTCTCCTCTTATAAAGACAGGTCTTGGATATATTGGAGAATCTTCTCAGGCATCAGCACCAAATTATCTAAAAGCAGTTACAGCTGGTTTACCACATGCTGCCACTCAGCAAGGGAATAAAGAATCTTTATAGGTAAAGCATGATCATTTCAATTCAAGAAACACTAACAGGAATGTCTTTCAAAGAAACACAAATCAACAGATAAATTCATATAGAAGATCTTATGATCGCAGAAATTTCTTCTTCAATGGACAATGTTTCTCATGTCACAATTTTGGTCATAAAGCTATTCAATGTGTAGCATATAAAACTATTATGACAAGAGAAGCAAGAAAGAAAAGGACTGATATTGAAGCAAAGAAGAACACTTATAACAACTTTTCTCCTCTTCAAAATGAAGTTGAATGCACTTATTGCAATAACTTTGGCCATGAAGAATCTGAATGCAGGAGCAAAGTTTAGCCAAAAGAACATGTTCCTTCAAGATCCAAAGTATGGAAAAAGAAGGAGTTACAGGTTGAAAATTGTGGCATAGCGTTATTTGTAGAAGATGAAGAGAACCAATGGTACATTGATAGTGGATGCTCAAGACACATGACAGGTGATAAAGACAAACTTCTTGCATATAGTGCTCTAGAAAAGGAGAAGAATGTTACATTTGGAAATGATACTCCTGCGGTAATTAAAGGTAAAGGATCTGTTTTCCTAAAGGACAAGGTAAAAGATAATGAAGTCATGTATGTGGATGGATTAAAGCATAACTTGCTAAGTGTACGTCAAATGTGTGATCAAGGAACTGAAGTTGTCTTCAGTTCAAAAGAATGTGTGGTATGTGATCTTGATACAGGTAAAGCAATTATAAAAGGAAAAAGAACTCCAAACAACCTGTATATTTTGAAGAACCCCAAAGAACAATGTTATTTGAGTAAATCTTCAGAAAATTGGCTATGGCATAGAAGGTTGGGGAATCTGAGCTTCTCTCAAATCAACAAATCAAGCAGACTTAAAGCTGTTTGTGATCTTCCCAATATTACTCTACCTGAAAATATCATATGCAAATCTTGCCAATTCGATAAGCAAACCAAGGTACAATTTAATGCCAATGAAGGATCATCAAGTAAGCCTCTTGAACTCATTCATACTGACATATGTGGACCTATGAGGAAAAATTCACCCCGTGGTGAAGAATACTATATCTTATTCATTGATGATTTCTCTAGAATGTGTTGGATTGGGCTTCTTAAACACAAAGATGAAGCATTTGAGAAATTTCAGATTTTCAAAGCACTAGTGGAGAATGAATTAGAATTAAAAATCAAGTGTCTTAGATCTGATCGAGGAGGAGAATATACATCCAAAGAATTTCTTGAATTCTGTGAACAACACGGCATAAAAATACAGTTCTCTGTAGCTGGCACTCCACAACAGAATGGTGTTGCAGAGAGAATGAACAGAACAATTCACCAAATGGCTAGAGCTATGCTTGATGATTCCGGAACACCTGACACATTTTGGGGAGAAGCAGCACATACAGCAGCAAACATTCTTAACAAAGCACATGTTCGTGTAAATAGTGATAAAACTCCATATGAACTCTAGTATGGTAATCCTCCCACTATAAAGCATTTTAGAATTTTTGGGAGCAAATGCTTTATCAAAAATAATGATGAAAAACTTGGCAAGTTTGAACCCAGAGATGATGAGGGAATATTTCTTGGTTACTCCTCTAGGAGTAAGGCATATAAATGTTACAATAAAAGACTTCGAAATATTGTTGAATGTATTGATGTTGTTATTGATGAGTCTACTGCAGCCCCAAAAGAAGAAAAGCAAACAACAAATGAAGATGATGAGGACACATATCCTTCTACATCAAACATTAATGATACAAATAGTACACCCAGTGAAGAACCTGAAGAAGAGCTGTCTGAAAAGGCTCCATCTAGTTATGTTCAAAAGAATCATCCCAAATCTCAAATTTTGGGAGAAAAGGAATCAGGTGTACAAACAAGAAGGAATCTTGTGGGATCTTCTAGCAATCTGGCATTTCTGTCCATGGTTGAACCTCACAGTGTCAGTCAAGCTAGCAAAGATGAATGTTGGATTCAAGCCATGAATGAAGAGCTTGATCAAATTGAAAAGAATCACACTTGGGAGTTAGTACCAAGGCCTCATGATAGAAATGTCATTGGAACTAAATGGATATTCAAAAACAAGTTAAATGGAATGGGGATGTTATAAGAAATAAAGCTAGACTTGTGTGCAAAGGGTATGCTCAACAAGAAGGTATAGAATTTGAAGAAACCTTTACTCCTGTAGCCAGACTTGAAGCCATAAGAATGTTTCTTGTGTTTTCAAGCTTCCAACAAATCAAAGTTTATCAAATGGATGTTAAATCTGCTTTTCTCAATGGTGATCTAGAAGAAGAAGTTTATATAGAACAACCAGAAGGATTCATTTTGGGAAATGATGAAAAACTTGTTTGTAGACTTAAAAAGGCTCTATATGGTCTCAAACAAGCTCCAAGAGCATGGTACTATCGTCTTGACAAATATCTTCATCAACAAGTATTTTCAAAGGGGTCTGCTGATAGCAATTTGTACACAAAAACTGAAAATGAAAAACTATTGATTGTGGTTGTATATGTCGATGATATCATTTTTGGAAGTAATAAAGAGTCTATGAGTCAGAAATTTTCTTCTGATATGCAGCAAGAATTTGAAATTTCTTTACTCGGAGAACTAACATTTTTTCTTGGCCTGCAAGTGCAACAAGCAACAGATGGTATATTCTTATCACAAGAAAAGTACCTCAAGCAAATACTGAAGAAGTATGGCATGGAAAATTGCAAACCTGTAAGTACACCAATGATAACCGGATGTAATCTCAGTTCTAATGATGATTCCCCCACCGTAAATCAACCAGAATACAGATCTATGATAGGAAGTCTAATTTATCTCACTGGGACAAGACTAGACATCATGCATACAGTCAGGATTGTTGGACGATTCCAAGCTAATCCAAAAGAGTCTCATCTTCAGGTTGTGAAAAGAATACTCAAATATCTACAAGGAACTCAAGATTTTGGACTATGGTACCCTAAGAATGCTGAACTTACTCTTCATGCATACACTGATGCAGATTGGGCTGGAAGTATTGATGATCGGAAAAGCACTAGTGGTGGTGCATTCTTTATGGGGCCCCGGTTAGTATCTTGGTTTAGCAAGAAGCAAAGCTCCATTTCCTTATCTACAACAGAAGCTGAATATGTGGCTGCAGCATCATGTTGCACTCAACTTCTTTGGATGATGCAAACCCTACAAGACTTTCAAATCAAATGTTCATCCCCTATCTCCATTATGTGTGATAATACAAGTGCCATCAGTATCTCAAAGAATCTTGTTATGCATTCCAAAACCAAGCACATTCCCATCAAATATCACTTCTTACGAGAACAAGTGCTTGATCAAAAGGTGAAATTATAATATGTTTCCTCCAAAGAACAAGTTGCGGATATATTTACCAAACCTCTACCTAGGGAAGCGTTCGAATATCTTAGACTGAAACTGGGAGTAGTATCTGCCATGCAGAGGATCAGGTCTACTTAATTACAGAAGACTAAATTGGTTTTCGATATGCTG
Source organism: Pinus albicaulis (assembly GCA_034641835.2). Lineage (NCBI taxonomy): Eukaryota > Viridiplantae > Streptophyta > Pinopsida > Pinales > Pinaceae > Pinus > Pinus albicaulis. The sequence continues at coordinate 251,946,865 of CM076572.1, read as the reverse complement.
TTGGGTATCTCTGAATGCACAGGCTAAGGGGGAGCATTGGTCATCTGAAAAGGATGCACTATTGGCCTTCCTATATTATGAAGATACAACATGATCTTAGGGGGAGCATGGTAATGTCAACTCTTTGCCATTGATGTCAAAGGGGGAGGAAGAATATTGCCATCAATGCCAAAGGGGGAGATTGTTGGAAATATTGTCATTGATGGAAAAGGATATGGCAAAGGATGTAGTGAAGGAATTAGCAAAGGCATGGGCAACGAAGAAGGGCAGCAGATGAAACAGAGGAAGACTGCATTTAGGAAAAGGCGGCAAGGTAGACTATGAAGCAGAGGCAACAAAGATGTGATACATGTGAAAGAATAGAAAGGTGCAACAGACTTTTGGTATACAGCAAGATGCATTCAAGTAGGATGGGAGAAATGTAAGGAGAATTAATCTTTTGTTATGGGCAGGAGGAATGAAGATTTTCCCGTAAGTTTTAATCTACAGAGGATCAGAGTTATTTAAGACAGTGATTTCGGGCTTTTAAGCCCTCAACAACCAAGTATGAAGAAATTGAATAAAACAGCGGAAGTTCTTTAAGTATTTGAAAGCGGCAGGACAAGTGGTCCCTACCACTTGAGCGCAAATCGCAAAGCGCAGTTTTGAAGTTTCAAGTGTCTTGTTGATATGGATTATTTGCGATGTGTGATCGCCACGCCATCGCATGATCGCAACATCACAATGTCGCAAAATCACCCTCTGCCCAAGCCAGAGTTTGTTGATTGTTGCGATATGCGATCATCACAATATCGCAATATCGCATATTTATTATTTCCGCCATCGCAAGTTCTGTTGTTTGCGATATGCGATCATCGCACCATCGCACGATCGCAGTATCGCACATTCAAGTGTTCCGCCACATGTTTGATCACTAATTTACGATGCGATCCCATCGCAAATCGAAAATGTTATCTTTGCGCACTTTTTTTCTGATCGCACCGATCCGCCGACTGCGATGTGGGCCCAAGGTCAAAGAATGAAATTTGGTTCAAAGTTTTATTGAGATATTAAACTATTAGCAAGCGTTGAATATTATTTATAAAATCCGAAGGGGTTATAGTTATAAAATTCGAACATTTTATTACGAAGTATGAAGGAAGCCCCTGAATTAAAATAATATTATATGGCGGAGATAAAAGACTACCCTTGGGACGATTCATGCATGGAAGAACGAAGGTTGGGGTTTTCAATTTAAATTGGCTCGATTTTTAATACGCTGGATTATCTATTGTGACCCCATCCAGGAATACCATTAGCAGTTCGTGGTTTTGACTCATGGTTTTACTAAAGGCGACATCTATATAAAGTGATGAGATTTATGAAGAAGGCGTGTGTGAAAGAGGGTTGATGATAAATGAGTCTCCTTTGGAGAGATCTGTATGAATAAACCCTGATATATCTGAATCGATTGTGCGCCTGTAAATATGATGATCAGATCAACTGACGCAGTGATGAAGAACATGTTCATGCATAAGGGTGATGAATGAATGAAGCTCTTGAAGGAATATCTGGATGGGCAAACTTTGTTCTTAACTGAAAAATCTGAATGAACCTCTGGTCCTGAATGACGAACGAGGAAATGAGGAAGAGCTAGCGCATGAATGCTGAAGAAAACATATGAATCCAGTGAGTCTGAGGGTTGGAGCCTTCATTTTGGAAATGGAAGTTTTCTGCCAGTAGAAACTAGTGTTATGTTCAGGGGGTTGAAGCTCCCTTCCAGGAAAGGCTGGTAAACAAGAGAAGGTTGTAGCCTTCTGCAAGTGGGTGTTTGCGTGCTAGTATGAGTCTGCAACAGCATATATTGTAAAAGGTTTTCTCTATAATAAAATATTGAATACTGAGATCACAGCAACGATGGTTTTCTCCCGACTTGGGTTTCCACCTTAAATCCTGGTGTCCTTATGTGTTGTTCATGGTTAATGGTTTGTTCTGTTATTTCTGTTTATGCTTAATGCTCATCTGAGGGAATTCTATAAGTAAAGACATAATAAGATATCTAGACATACATGTTGAATGCAGTACTGTAACATATGTTTTGAGAAAGAAAAGAAATATTGTTCAGCCTTAAATACTGATTCACCCCCCCCTCTTAGTATTTTTCCCAACACTAGATAATAGATAAGCATATCATAATGAATCTATCATCAAGATGGACTATAAGCTTTGTGGTCAAGCTTTTCCTATTTTGACTAACCATGTATCTAATTATCATTATGTTAACCCTGGCTTCATGGAAAATTATGGTTTGAATAAATAAGTGCATGCATAATCTTAGTTAGTGTAGGTGGATACAGGTACGAAGAAGCAAGTTCATGATTGGGTAAGAGTTTTTTCATTTGAATTGAATGGTATTCCTACATTAGCACATTTGAATGTATTGTTGTTGGGATACTATAATATTTTTTTGGGTATGGACTGGCTATATATTCATAAGACCAAATTTGATTGTTATGAAAAATCCATTGAGTGCTTGGATGAAAATGGGGAGCAGAGAATCTTACAGAGTAAGAAGAAAGAAACATCAATTACCATGGTGAAAACTAAGTTGACAAAGAATAGTTGTATAAAAGGGTGTGTTATTTGTAGTGCACGTTTATAGTGATAAAGGTAAGGAGGATGAGGATGCAGATATATTGAACAAGTACCTGATATTACAACGGTTTTAGGATGTGCTTCTAGCATAGATATCAGAGTTTTCACCTCACGGAGAAGTAGATCTCTCCATTGAGTTGGAATTAGGGGAAACACTAGCATCAAAGACATCATATAGGATGAGAACTCTAGAGTTGGTAGAGTTGAAGTTGCAGTTAAAGGAAATTCTTCATAAGGGATACATTAGGCCAAGTGTATCACCTAGGGGTGCACCAGTATTGTTTTTGAAGAAGAAGGATGGTACTCTCAGGTTGTGCAATGATTACAGACAGTTGAACAAGGTGACCATCAACAAAAAGTATCGATTGTTGATGATTGATGACTTATTTGATCATTTAAAGGGAATGACAATGTTTTGAAATATTGATTTGAGATCCAGATATCATTAGGTATGAGTTAAGGAAGAGGATATTTACAAAAAAAAAAATTGGACCCAGTATGGGAATTATGAGCTTGTTGTAGTTCGATTTGGTTTTATCTATACAAGTTTGTTATTATACCATTGATGACATATTTATATATTCTAAGAATGAGGAAGAAGAATTGTAGCATTTAGCATTATTATTGAGATTTTTGAGAGAGAATCAGTTGTATGTTAAGCTCAGTAAATGTAATTTCTTTCAGACAGAGGTACATTACTTGGGGCATGTGGTCTCCGGGGAAGTCATAGTAGTGGATCTAGGTAAGATAAGAGTTATGATGGAGTGGGAAGCTCCTATAAATGTGGATGAGGTAATATGATTTATGGGGTTATAAGGATACTATAGGAGGCTCATCAAGAACTTATCTCACATTGTATATCCTATCACATCATTACAAAGGAAATATAAGAAATTTGAATGGACAGAGGAATGTGCAACAAGTTTTGAACAGTTGAAGCAATTTTTTACAAATGCTCTAGTGTTATGGATTGCAGACCTGAATAAGGAGTTTCCAATTTGTACAAATTCTTGCAAGAGAGAGGTTGGTGGAGTCCTTATGCAAGAGCAATAGGTAGTATGTTATCAGTCACAAAAACTAAATGAATACAAGCATAATTGTCCAACAAACGATTTTGGTTTAGAAAACTATCAAACGCATGATCACGATTTATAAACGATTATTCATGCATTGAATATGTGGAGGAACTATCTTCTTGGTAGAAGGTTTGTATTGATGAGTAATCATAGTGGATTGAGATATTTTTTTGACCATCCAAATTTGAATGTCAGGCAAGCTAGATGGTTTTCCATGGTCAGTGAGTTCGATTTTTAGATCAGGTACATAAAAGGAAAAGACAACATAGTTTCACATGCTCTTAGAAGATGAATACAAGTAAATCATAGTATAGCTATGAGTTCCTATGGGATAGACTTACATGATCATATTTTATAGGTAGGTTAGCAGGATGAAAGATATAGAGGGATCATGCATAGGTTACAGTAGATTATAAGTACAGGTATATGTCCATAGGATGTGGACTATAATCTCTTAGCAGATGGCTTGATCAAATTAAGGGAGAGGATATATTTTACAGAGACTAGTGAGCTCAAGAAGATTATCTTGAGGGAGTTTCATGTGAAACCATATTCAGTTCACCTAGGCTACCAAAATACATTGACAGTAACGAAGAAATTTTATTATTTTTCGAATCAAAAGAAGGATGTGGGAGAGTTTTTGGCTATATGTATTACCAGTAGGTAAAGGCAGAGTGTAGGGATCTAGGTGGACTAGTGTAGCCAATTGAAATTTCAAAGTAGAAATGGGAGTGAACTCATTTCCATGAATTTCATTACAGGATTTTCGAGTACAACTAGACAACATGAGTCCAACATGGTTCTGGTGTAAAATTTGACTAAGGTAGCACACTTTATTCTAGTGAAGACTATGTAGATGTGGAATAGGTGTTCATCAGAGAGGTAGTCATATTACATGGTGTTTCAAAGAAAAAAATTTCAGACAGGGATGCAAAGTTCACTTCCTAGTTTTGGAAGTAGTTGTTTGTAGGTTTAGGTGTATATTTTTCCTTCCATATAGCTTATAATCCACATACAAATGTATAGGCTAAGAGGGTCAATAGGATATTGGAGGATATGTTTAGGATTTATGTGATGCATCGGCATAGGAGATGGGAAGAGTTCCTTATCTTAGTTGATTTTTCTTACAACAATGATTACCATGAGACATTGAGGTTGAGTCTATTTCAGCCATTGGATGGTAAGAGTTTTAATACTCCCATTAGTTGGAGTGATCCAATGAACAAGGTATTTATTGGACCATACATGTTATCAGGAAAGGAACAAGAAATCTATGTGATTAATAAGAATCTAAAGGCATCACATGAGAGAGAGAAAAGGTATGAAAATCGAAACAGGTTTTTAAAGGAGTTTCAAGTTGGGGAACAAGTGTACTTATGCATCATCCAAGGAATATATCCTTCTATATTGGATCGTGTTCCAAGCTGGAACCTAAGTTTTGTGGACCTTCAAGGATTCTTGAGAGGATTGGTTCAGTAGCCTTATCGACTTGCACTACCTCTAGCAGTGAAATTCCATGATTTTTTCCATGTGTCATTGCTTAAGAAGTATGTTAAATATGTTGATCATGTGATTGATTTTTCTATATTGCAAGTGGAGCCACATGGATAATTCCAGCTGGAACCTCAGTGTATATTGTAGAGAAATGTGCTCATTCTCCGGAACCGAGAAATAGAGCAGGTTAAAGTACAATCGAAGAAATTTGGGCCTGATGAATATACATAGGAAACAACAAATGCGATGTGGGCTATGTATTCATTGGTTGATAGAATGTCCCTTATAGATGGTTTGTTATATGTTTTTGTATATGTTTGATGTGATTTTTTTGTATATGTACATATATATATGGATGTAAATACCATCATGAGTTGTGTTATAAATCTCAAATACACGTTATGATGTCATGTCATTATGGTTTTCATATTGTTATATTGTCATATTGGTTTTCTTCTCAACAGATTGATCACTGTAAATATTGCAACGAGTTAAGATATATAGCTCCATGGGATTTATTTTTTTCTTTCAGCAGTATTGTTGGTCGTAGGTGTCATTCAACACCAACTACAGCTTTTCCCCAAGGGGGAGGTTTCTGTAAAAACCCTAGTGAATGTTCCATGTAATGAAAGTTAATAAAGGAAAAATAATAACCATGGTTATGGGACACTTGTTCCAAGAAGAACTTTGGGCAAGAATTTCCTAGAGTGGTTGTTCATTTAGTTCTTATGGATAAGGAAAATGGCAAAGGAAATGGAAAAGGAATTTGGAAATGAAAAATGAAATTTTTGGAAAATTATTTATGAAAATAATGAAAATTATGAGAAAATGAAGGTCAAAGGTCACAGGTTGCATGTGAGGAGGAGAATGAAGAAAATAGAGGCCTAATTGATAAAAATGATTTTGAGGATCAGTTTGTACCTTTTTTCAGTTCAATTTTGGATCTCTTTTTTTATTTTCTCTATCTCATACACTCTTGGAAACTTATATTTTTCTTGCACTTAATCAAAATTGGATCGAGAAATGAAAATAAGGAAAAGCGGAAGCAAATATCAAACAAGGAAGAGTAGGATCAAGCAAATATAATGGGTATAATTACAGGCATCGATTTTCATGCATGATTTTCTTCCTATATTTATCATGCATGGTTATGAATGTGTGATATATGGTTCTCTTTCTGTCATTGGAATGGGCTTTTCCATGTGTGACAGTGTTTTTTAGCTTAGCCTTTCCATTTTCGGATAACCATGGTGTGATGGGTTTCTCATGTTTTGCTTTACCTGATTACCAGATGGACTCGAAAATGAGTGAGGTGGATCTTTGAATGAGAGAACACATGACTTAGTGATCCGTGAACTAGACTGTGCATTGCGGTAAAGCCACTAGCTTAGTGACCCCTGAACCGGACTATGGGTTGTCATAAAGACAGGTATTGTGTGCCTCAATGGGCCTATGAATCCTCAACTAGTGAATGGAGAGATATACTATTAATATTAGAGGTGGTTTCCCTTTATCAGGCCTAGGAATCCTTGTTGGTGAATGACGAGATATATGGTAAAGCCTGGAGGGTGGTGCCTGACTTATGGCCTAGTGATCCCTATATCAGACTATAGGTTGCAGTAAATCATATAGAATAAGAGAAATTAAAATTACTCATGTTTTAGGATGATAAATGTGGTGTAATCCATGCTTTTTCATTGTCTAGTGATCCAGGGACAATTTCAGTAAAGCCAATTTTTATTGTTGAGGGTGAGGTGGTTTAGCCTTAGTAAGCCTTGGTTGGCTCTTTCAATTTGAGTCCCACATTCATTCTTGGAATATTTCATAGGGGTGATTGCATGAAGAGAGATTTTTATTAGCGAACCTATGGTCAACTGGAACGTGGTAGTCCCATACTGGGTTGGGTTTTACATTCATGAATATGTAATATCTCAAAAGGGAAATAACAACAATACAAGACATAAAAATGTAACACACAAAAAATATAAAGATGAAATAAGAGGGATACATATTCAGCCATCATTTTATTAATATATCAACAACATTAAACAAAAATATCATGAGGGACAAGCCACTCAAGCAGTAAGAGCAAGCCTCCAATGATCAGAACAATCAGCACAAGAGCTGCTACAACTGTATAGAATGCCAGAGAGCAGTTACAATGCTGTATATATTAGTGTATCTACTTCTGTAAACATACATAAACGATATATGGCTGATAGAAAAAAAATAAATGCCCAAAAAAGAAGGTGTGGGCTCTAATACATGATTTCTAGCCAACCTAGAAAAGATTGCTAGAAATACCAAGAAATATACAATGTGACAAATAACCCTTGGGTTGAGATTTCATTGAAAAATGGGTCTGAAGAGAATGAGGCTATGACAGATGTTAAATGGTGATTTCCTCCTCCAATGGTATTTCTAAATAGAAGGCTGATCCCTCTACTAAAAAATAGACCCTCCTCATGAGCTCAATGAATCGTCTTAGCAACTGCCTCCAAAAATAACGCAGTTCATAATTTTGACTGCGCTGCGAGGGATGTTAGATGGTTGGCCTGATGCAAAATATGTGGAAATATTCCCAGGATCCCTCCTTACTGATCCTCCAATGGGTAGGCTACCTCTCAACTGAAAAACAAGCCCAGAAATATCTCTATCTGATCCTCCTTTGCTGCACCCTACAACACAACCTAGATCTAAACATAAACTGCACTATAGCTGAAGGAGGTAGCTTGGAAAAAATTCTAGAATGAGAAAATTCAGCTCAAAGAACCCCTCCTTCCCTGAGGATGAGGTAGGTATTCGCGACCAGGAACACCCTTGTGCTGAACCACACAACAACCCTTCTAAACAACAAAGGAATGAAAAGTCTAAATAGACCAATTCAAATGATAATCTCAAACATGAATAACAATGGCTGCCATCCCCTCTATATATAGCATGGAAACCTTCTCACATTGGGTCCCATTCATGCTTTCCACCAAGCTCATGCAAGTTGTCCCCCACTAAAACTCCATTGTCTTATCATAAAGACAACTCCTCCATGAATCAGCATGATCCAATCCCTGTTCGCACCAAAACGTGCTTAATATAGCTTCTTATTCTTCCTCCTTTCACATTAGGAGTGTTATTATTCATTCTAAAGGGGTTTTATGGGCCTCCCCACCCACTTATTCACCTATCTAGTGATAAAACAAATTATAATATTCCATTTAGATGAAGGCTAAAATTTTAGAATATTACAATCCTCCCCTCCAAAATGTTGCTTGTCCTCGAGCAACAGTAAAGGTGGAGAAAAATTGTTCCCTTCCTCTTGTTGTGGCCTTCTCATTAGTAGATTCCACCATAGCTCAACATACTCTACAATAAATCTACCCTCCAATGGTTCCTCCCAAGTATGAAAACCCAAATGGCTCACATCATGAAGAAGTGTAAGGTGTAAGTGGAAACCTCCTTGTTGTCCAATGGCCTCCTCAAGGTCAGAGTGATGATAAACATAGGGAATCTCATTCCCAATGAGAGTCTCCCCTACCTATGCTATCATCCAAATTAAATGAGCCATTCTAGGTAGCTCATCAAAGAAATCCTCAACCCCTTGTTTATGCAATGTATTGGGGCTATTTGGAGAGATTAGCTTTTTCCATCCAAGTTTTTACTCTCTCTATTTATGGTAAGTATGGGGCTGTTACTTATATTGGGCTGAAATTTCATGGCCTCCAAGAATGACCCAAGTTACCCCACCAAATAAATCATCCATGAAGTTCCTCCTCCAAGAACTCAAGTTCTCCAAATGGCTCCTCCCATATGAAGACAAGAGACATAGCATGGAAATCATGGTTTTCCCATTGTCTCTCCTGAAACATGAAACATGTATAGTAGAGATAATCATACCTCCAATGGTCACTCTCAACTCTTGTGCCACTCTCCCAAAAAAGCTTCCCATAAACATAAGAACATCTCCAACATATGGAAGCAAAAACCAATGAAAACAAGTTTCCATATGACAACCGGGAGGTGGATCATAGTTCCACATATGGAACCAACACAGTGCATCCCTTTCTTGCCTCAAAAGAAATAATAACAAGTGTCTTTTTAGCCACTTGTTTTCTGCCACAGTCATCCTACAATATAGGATCATGAAAGTAAAATGTGGTGCCAATGGTGCACACCATGAATCATGTGGCTTCCCCCACAAACCACCAATAGAATAGCCAACCTCAATGTTGTAACTAGCCTCAAGTAAATCATAATATAATATATAATAATGAATAATCCTCCTTGGTACAACATGCTTCTCATATAAAGTAAATAAGTACAAATCACAATGCAAAAATGTACCTTCTCTACTATGTACTCCAGTCATTAAGCTGAAATGGCTCAACTGAAAGCTATCCCTCACTCTCCATGAGTAGGGAAGTGGCTATGACAACCTCTCTATCACCATTTGAGCCATGCATATCTCCATATTTTGATATATATCTTGCTGGATTCCCTCCCAAACGAACTCCTCCATGAAAGAATGGAATGCATCGAAGTGCATGGAAAGGAAGTCCACATGTGCTACATGTCTCAACTTCTCCTTGAGCTTAGAAGCTCTAGTCAAGAAGACTCTACCATTTGAATAGATGACCTCATCATCCACCATGTATCTTTCATCTCCCTTTGGGTCATCAAGAATCATGCAAGCACCAAGATCCTTGGAGTACTCTACCAAAAGTTGAGACCTCCAATATGGATCAACCCTCCTAGGAGATAACATTGAAGATCTGAAATGTGAAGCTCCCCAAATTCTACTGCCTTCTCCTTTGAAATCCCACATGCTAAATTCATCCTCCAAAGTGTTTCCATGCCCTTCATGCAGCTTCTCATGCTCAAATACAAGTGGTGACCTTTAGAATTTGGCCTCCCATGAGAAGCTACCATCCAGAAAGAACCTCCTGATATTGGCCAATGTAAGCATGAGTGGCCTCCATATACTCCAATATATGGAGGATTCCTTTCTCAAAGGTAGTACCCTCTGTTTCTCCAAACCCATGGAGAAAATCCCTTGTACCATAGTGGTTCCATCCTCCATCACTTCAACAACTTCTGTCAGCGCAGAATATGTTGTGAGAGTGGGTAATGATGAAAATGGGAGAATTTCCCCCTCTTCCTTGAGTCTATCCCAAACTCTCTGCACTATAGTTGACCCCTAAAAACTATCCACCCCTCGAGATCTAAGAGTGGTGAACCAAATTACAAGATGTCTCTCACCAACTCTATATTTGGTGGCCTTCCAAATGGAATGTCCCCATGTAGTGAGACATCAAAATCTGAAGTGGACTGTATATATGAGTGGAATGATTTGTCCCTCCTTTCATAGCGCAATACATTCTTTTTATTTTGTGTAGAAACCTCCCAAAATAGATAAGGGTGAATGCTCATCATCCCTTGATGCTGACCCTTATTTTCTTCTCCTTTTATATTCCAAGATTCAAAACCCACAACAACTGATGCATGCTTCTCCAGAATTTTGTTTTGGTTCCCACATGTTGGATCATTTGGATCTCCTTGCAAGGACACAAGGGCTTCTCTAATGGAAGCAATGGCTCCCTTTCCATCTCCATGTGGTGATGGATCTCCTCCTGATGGTACAATGTTGTTAGCTCTTCTCTACTCATCCTCTTCATCAATATGTGAGAATGCCTCATCATCTATGAGAGACCCTTGACCTTGGTCTTCCCTTGAAGGAGGAATCTCCATGTCCTCATCTATAGAGGAGGGCTCTTCAAGAAGTGGGGATCTTGCCCTTCGCAAGGCATGATGAATTTTTTTATCCCCGTCAATAGAAATATGGATTGGAGTTGGAAAAATAGATCTCTCCAACTCATGCAAAGGTTTTAAGTTTTTGGGTTCAACAAAAGATGTTTCATAATGTTTAATATCAAATCTTCTCACTAATTTCTTAGTGAAACCTGCATAAGTGTTTACATTTTCATGATAAAATTGAAGTAGAACTATAAAACCACCAATCATGGGCCATAACTTTGAGGTGCAGTTCTGCTACTCTAACGGTCTATTTTTATAAAACTTGGTGTAGCTAGAAATAGGAATCTAGCTCCTTCACCCAAGCTTTGGTTGTGAAGTTTGTTGATCCATCAAAGTTAGATAGAAATATTCTACCTCTCTTTCTTCTATTATGGTTGTTGGATCTTTTGTCTTCCTTGAGTTGGAAAAACCCTTGGAATTCCAAATGCTCTTTGAATCTCCAAGATTGAGAGTCATATTCCTGAGGATAGTCACTCAAGGTCTCCTCCCTTGGTGCATCTTCTTCCTCCATCCTTCTTGAAGTGAATGTGGGAAATAAACTGCACTGTGGATCTACATGTGTGGCTTAATGTCCACACCCATCATGTGAATATCTAGGGCTTGATTCACTTTCAAACCCTCTTGGAATTTTTCTACATCTCTCCCCTTTCATCTCCTTGAGATCTTCCTTGATATTTTTCATGGTTTGGAAAAGAAGCTGGGAGATCCTCTCTTCATTCATTTCTCCAAATAATGGATTCATGAATTTTTTTTTTCTAAACAACTTCTCTTTAATATGAGAAGAATATTCTCCTTCTAATGGCATAATTTCTTGAATGCACAGGCTGAGCCAAGATTATGCTTCGATACCACTGTAATATCCCAAAAGGGAAATAGCAGCAATACAAGACATAAAAATGTAAAAGACAAAACATCTGAAAATGACATAAGAGGGATCAATATGCAGCCATAATTTTATTAATATACCAGAAACATTATACAAAATATCATGAGGGACAAGCCATTGAAGAAATAAGAACAAGCCTCCAATGATCAGAACAATCAGCACATGAGTTGCTGCAACTGTATAGAATGCTAGAGAGTAGTGAAAACATTGTTATATCAGTGTAGCTACTGCTGTAAACATAAATAAATGATATATTTCTGATAGAAACAAAATAAATGCCCCTAAAATAAGAGGTGCGCTCTAAGGCATGATTTCTAGCCAACCTGGAAAAGATTGCTAGAAATACCAAGAAATATACAATGCGACAAATAACCCTGGGGTTGAGATGTCACTGCAAACAAGATTTGAAGAGAATGAGGCTATGAAAGATATGAAATGGTGATATCCTCCTCCAATGGTATTTATAAATAGAAGGTTGATCCCTCTACTGAGAAATAGACCCTCCTCATGAGCTCAATGAACCCTCCCACAACTGCCTCCAAAAATAACGCAGTTCAGAATTGTGATTGTGCTGTGAGGGATGGTAGATGGTGGCCTGATGCCAAATATGTGGAAATATTCCAAGGAGCCCTCCTTTCTGATCCTCCAATGGATAGGCTACCTCTCCACTGAAAACAAGCCCAGAAATAACTATATGTGATCCTCCTTTACTGCACCCTCCAACACAACCGAGCTCTAAACAGAAACTTCACTGTAGCTAAAGGAGGTATCCTAGAAAAAATATCAAAATGAGGAAATGCAGCTCAAAAAACCTCTCCTTCCCTGAGTATTAGGTAGATATTCCTGATTAGGAACACCCTTGTGCTGAACAACACATTAACCTTGCTAAACAACAAAGGAATGCAAAGTCTAAACAGACCAATATCAAATGATAATCTCAAACATGAATAATAATGGCTACCATACCCTCCATATATAGCATAGGAACCTTCTCACATTGGGTCCCATCCATACTTGCCACCAAGCTCATGCAAGTTGTCCTCCACTAAAACTGCGATGTCTTATCATAAAGACCACTCCTCCATGACAACGTTGTTGATTTGGTCAAAGTTGACTAAATCAACATGATCCAATCCCTGTTCACACCCAAAGGTGCTTAATCCAACTATTTATTCTCCCTCCTTTCACATTAGGATTGTTATTATTCCTTATAAAGGGGTTTTATGGGCCTCCCCACCCACTTATTCACATATCTAGTGATAAAACAAAATATAATATTCCATTTAGATGAAGGCTAAAATTTTGAAATGTTACAGAATAAGAGTTCCTTTCCCTGGTACTTCATGTGTAAATGTATTGGATTATATGTAACATGTATGGTTTTTGTATCCTCAATAGTTTTTTTTATTTATATGATAGTTATGAATGTGTTTTATGAGAGTGAAAATGTATGGTTTTCATCATTTTTTGATTTGTACATGAATGAGAAATGAATATATGACCTAATAGATGGCAATGAAGCTAATTATGGAAGGAATCAATGCTTCTTAGTGACTCTGAGATAAGTATGAGACCCCTATTCTTAGATATGTTGTTTAAACCCGTATAATGCATAATTGTGACATGTTTGATGAAATTTTTATCATGTCTAGTAGGGTTCTATTCAAGTCCTTGTTCAATTACTTGCATTTTTGTCATTATTTTGATCTTATATTTCATTCCTCAAAGTTTCATGGAGTTATGGGAAGTGACTTAATCCGTAGACCTGAAAATGTGGCTTAGAAATTGGAGTCACATGCACAAAACTACTTGGGAAAGACCCCAGTCACATGCATGCCCATGTTGTGGGAGAAAATAGTGGGTCCCAACAACAATCATTCCTATTTCATGGGATATACTGGGGGATTAATGCAGAAAAATTTGTTTTGTCTCATGGGCTAGTCACTTGGAAGGTTTGAACGACTCCTGGGGGTTCTTTTTTAGGTGTATAGGGTTTTTTTGGTTGCGTTCCATTGATTCTACTTCCTCAACTGACACATAGGAAGTTGAATCATATCATAGTAACTCTTCACCAAATTCTTACCCTAGTTGGTTCGTAACTTGGGTGGATGTGGGAGGAAGGTGTGACATAGATGGTGTCTAATATGTTTTGGAGTTAAGCACTAATGTTAGAGTTGTTATGGAGTATTTTCATGGCTTGGGTATTAGTGTATTTGTTGGTTGGAATATAAATCAACCTATTTTTAATTTTTATGATGATGGTGACATGGAAGTGACTTGGTGAAGTGTTTCAAAGGTGTCAGTGGATTCCATAGATCCTACAGATGCTTATCAAGCTTTGGAAGAAGTTTGGGCAAGATCTAAGTTGATTTTATTAATTTTCTCTCGTCCTCTACCACAATTGAATTCATGTAAGGTTTTTTTTTGTGGTTGAAAGGCTCCAACTACATGGATACAATAATGTGCATGTGATTGCAACCTATATCCAATAGTTTTGTGCAAACAGTGTAAAATCTAGCTAGAATTTCTCTAAATTCCTTGTGCATCTTAGCTAATTTTGATATTGTGGCAGTGTTCTTGATCGAAGCTTTCCAGTATATGGTCAAAAAAGGTAAGGGAGGTTCTAAAACTTAGCTAAAATTGAAAATACCCATTATTTAAGAGAATTTTATGGATTGATCAAGTCAGGAAGCCGAATTAAGATAAAATAAAATGTATGACAGTCCTTTGGCATTCAGCTGTAAATGTTGATTTAAACACTCGAGGAAATGATAAATAGTAGAATATGTAATTATTTTTGGTTGGTCTAGTTAAGAGTGTGAGAGAATATTATTTATAGGGAATTGAGAGTTATTAGCAATAGTAGAAGTTTCTCACATAGTTTTGCATTGTTTTATCAATGTATTGTATGTAGTAATCAGAGTTAGATTTGAGGATAATATTCATATTTTTTGTGTTATAGGTGGAAGTGATTAGAGAGTAAAATAATTTATAAGCATATGGTTTGTTAGAGAGTAAATTTTTGGTGTGATAAGAAGAGAATAATTTCACTCTTTCATGTTATATGTTTTGATTTAGATTTTATGTGTAGAATGATGGTGTTGTTGGGTTGCTCATGTTGAGCAAATTGAGAACCTAGTTTGAAAGTGCATGAAACATGGTTTTCATGGATGAATTTAAGCCACAGAGGCTTTAAAGTAGACAATTATTTGATGGATTCAGTATAAGGTACATATTTATCCATCCAATAGGAGCTCGATAATCCAATGGGAATTGAGCACGAATCATTGGTTGCGAGGGCTTCTAGCGGATATATTTTCGTAGATCTACGAGAGAAGTATATTTCTTAATTGATAGGTGTAAGCACACTATGAAGGAAGCATAGCCTTCTGGCCTATGATCTAATATAATCCATATAAATTTTTTTTAGTATGTTAATAGAATAATTGAGCAGCGTAACAGAATCAGGGTGGTTTCTCCCAAAAGGGTTTCCACTATAAATACTTGTGTCCTTATGTGTGCATGCTTGTGTTGAGGTTTTTCATGTTTACTATGTTATGATTTATTGTTGCTTTCATGTTTTTATAAGCTAATAATGTTTAAGTGTTTTTCAAATTAATGATCTAGAAAAAATTTATTTAAATTGATATAAAGGCCATCACTATTGATTCACCCCCCTGATAAGTAGTGATCTAGTTTCCAACAATTGCTATTAGATTCAGTGATATTTAGTGAAGCTTGACCTCTTGGAGAGTATATCATGGATCATTGCTACAAGAAAGAAGAGGATGTCTCAAAATACAAAGAGTATGAAGAAGAAAAAGATTCAATCCATTGCAAATGAAGTAGCAAATTTTGAAATCTCAACCAAACTAGTTGTGTCCCGAGGTAGTATTTTGAAATAATTTTTTAATTATGATTATGATGATTCTATTGAGATACATATTTGGAATGACATGTATATTTATCTTTTCATTGTTTAATATGAATAAAAAATGATTGTAATAAAAGAAGTAATTGTTGAAGTGGACATATTAAACTCTACATGTAAGGATGATAAAATAATTTTGTAGATTTATGATCAAAAGGAGAGCGGATTAAGAGAAGAGATAATTCCATTAAAAAATCATCTAGAGGAAAAAAATTTAGAAGATAAAATGAGGAAGAATCATAGAGAAAAGGAGGAATGTGATAGATTATAAGTTGAAGTGGTTTCATTAAGGAGTGATTTAGAGAAAAAACAACTTAGTTGAAGAGAAGAAAAAGTACCTCATCTTGCAAAACAAATTGAAACATGCATGAAGGAGAAACTAGCTTAGTTTCAGCCATAAGTATAACAAATGATAGGATTAGAAAAATAAGTAAGAAGGAAATCCATCAACACAACCAACAACCAAAGATGGAGCACAAGGAATATAAGATGAATTTTATTCCAGATAGAACACCAAGAGGATAATTTTCACCTTTGGATGACGTGAGATGCTACAATATCTAGAAAATAGGACATATTACAGTAAATTTTAGATCCATTCAACAAGAGAAGTAGTGGTATAGAATGTACTATCAAGAAAACAAGCAAGCAAGACAACCCAATTGTCATATTTCAGGTAAAATTAGGTATAATGGTCATTTTTATGGTTATTGCTACCCATGCAATGATTTTGGCCATAATGCTATTGAATGTAAGTTTCATGCAATGAGGCGTAAAAGTAATATCAAGAGATTTCAATCTTTTCCTCCATTTCTTGGTCATATTAGATGCTACATATTCGATAATGTTGGTCATATGGCCAAGGATGGAAAGACACCAAGGAACTTAAGGCCACATAATTAAAGAATGAATAATATGGAAAATAGGCCAAAAAAGAGGAAAATTGGACATCCACGTGCAAGAGATTAGCCACTCAAAATTTAGACAAAGAACGAGAAACATGACCCTAAAAGAAGAAACTCATGTTTGCATGGCCTCAAGGGGAGTTATGGTGCATCATGGTTTAGCATGTAGAATTATTTATTTTGTTGTCATAGCTAGTGAAGTTTTTGTGAATAGATCTATTTGCTAAGGAGTTTTTTTTTATGCATGGAGTTAGGATGTGAGGTTGATGATGCTTATGATTTCATGACGATGGATTTTTTTTTTTGATACTAATGTTGTGTTTTCCAAATATGTTGTGATAATATTATGATAGAGGATTTGTGATGTGATCGTAAGAACAAATCTCTCAAGAGGGAAGTTTGATAAAATGTCATGGAACATGTTCAGGGGGAGAATTTCATCTTCTTCCAATATTTCTGTGATATTGATGGCATCATGGAATTTTGGTAGTTGAAGAAGAAAATATCACTCATTGAAGGATTTGGATATTTTTTTCATGTTATGTGCTTATTTTCCATGAGTTTGTTGCAAGAAAATATGCTTTGGTTTGTGTTGGGGTTCCCATGTTTTGGCCAGGTTGACAGAGACCAAAAGATGAGACAACATAGAACCACTTTCAGACCTTAGGATCTAGCCCTCCTAGGTCCATAGAGGGATCTCTCTATGGTAGTCAAAGGTTTAACTTTGAAGCTCTAAGTTGCGATTTTAGGCTAGTTGTAGGCTCATGGTTGTTTGTTTGATTGTTTGTGTTTGGCTAGAGGGAATCAAGAAAAGAAGGAACAATATGTGACAAGGATGGGTGAAGAGGAAGCTTAGGCACAGACAGATAATTCAGAGAACATCAAAGCCATTGGGCTATGGAGTTAAGAAAGGATTTATTTGTAATCAATGTGCAAGCTTTCAATTGGGCTACTCATCTAGAGCATTGGATCTTGAAGGAGATATTTGGAATGGGACATTAAGGACAGAAAATGAAAGGAGAAGAACCATCCAACTCTGTCTATAGATCAGACCAGAGGTCATTTAACTCCAGGTCTACTTGGACAGAATTAGAGGTGAAACAAGGGATCTTGGAAGGGTTTAATTGGGATGGAAAGCTCCTAGAGAGACAGAGATCAGGTTATAGACCTCCAGGATTCCCACACATTCAACTAGATCCTAACAAGAACATCTAAATATATATTTCATTAATTCATACATCAGAGAGCAGGAAATAACATCCACTACACTAGTTAAACCAATTTAAATCAACATTTAGATACACATATAAGAAGAAAACATAAAAGGTTGGGAGAGCAGCAACATAAGGTACCTATCAAGGGTAAATCTTATGCCAAACTTATGATGCGAGCCTGAAGAAACATGATGAAATGAAAGCAAGTCAGTCACAAATACAGAGAAAGGAAAACATCACTAGCTGCTTTAGATTAGGATCCAAAGAAACATGCTTGTCATATTAAAAACAACACCAATCAGGTACATCATAGCCCATAGCTTGAACATTCAGTCTGAATACATCTAATCTCAGTCTATCTTACAATATACATAGAGAACTTGTCTCAAATAGGAACAATGCTTGCATTCCACTGATTTCTCCTCAAAACCCCATTACCATGTTTCCTTCTGTGCTTTATAGCAAATAATGAACCTAAGATCGACTGAAGGAGTAGGTGAAAATTGAATGTATCATTAAATATAACAATGAATGCAGGGCTGAAACTCATTCTGCTTGAACTACTATGTATTTAATCCCTGTCACCTTCCTTGTGAGAGGATGATCTTCTCTAGATTTGATCTTGACATCTTTTGGCTGAAGTACTCCTGGTGTCTTAAGAAAAAATAAAATAAACTACTGAAAGGTCTGTCACATAAATGCTCCGGTGGTTTTGAACTATTGTCTAGTGGAATTCTCTTCAGGGACACAGTGTGTAAATGAAACAGTATGGGTGCCCTGTACCTGATAAAGAAAAACATTCTGTTGATGAAAACCCTGATATTACTTTTTGCTTGCGCTCAGGATCCTTTGATCGATCCTCGGGGTCTTCAGCTGGTGCTTTGACTCTTAAACCTCTTATTTTAGGCCCGAAATCTTCATGGTTGTGCTCTAATCTCTTGTCCTTGTTCTAAAACATTCTTTCTTCTCTGATCTTGCCATACTGCACTCTAAATGGTGCCGGAAGGTATTCTCGCAGGGCTCGAAGTTTGTTTCTTTAATGCAGGCCTTGCCTCCAACTTCCTTAGTCATTTGTAATAAATTCTGCTTCTAAAACAGATCTTCTTCGGATTCATCTATCCTGGTAGCGTAGACGTGCATCATGGCGCCCATTTCTTCCAAATATCCATGAAAAATGCAACAAACGGTGAGGAAAACAATTGATGGGGCGACGGAAGTGGTGCGAACGGATGAGATGATCGTGTAGCGGACGTAATGGGGGGCAAAAAACATGGAAAATGGTGGGAAACCCATGAACAGTGGACCATAAGACGTTGCATGCAACAGAGCAGAGGATTATGTGAAAAACATTAAAAATCGCGAAGAATGGAGCAATATATGTAACAGACAGGCATGTGCACGGAGGGTGTACGTGGGATGCTGACGTGGAGGGACCGATGGGCAGTGGGACAGTCAACGGCGAGCAGGGTGATCTGAACCATTGATCGGGCACAGATCAACGGCGAGGGTGAAACATGGTGGGTCTGCGGGTGCAGCAGAGACCGACTAACGAGCGAGCAGCTTGGATGAAGGGAGGCCGTCGGATGAAGATCTCGAGATCAAACGGTGGTCGTGGATTTCACTGGGTGCCCCGTACCGAAGTTTAATGCGTGAAATGAGGGTGGTTTTTCCCCTGTACAGATGCCACGCATCGTTTACTGAGTGGAATCGCTGGCTCTCTGGGGAAAACCGCCTGCTGCAGATGGGTGGTGCAGAAAATACTGGTAGGTTTGGAGGTATGACGTATGGCTGGCGGGGTCCACCATTTCAGACGCCCTCCATGCCGTCGATCTGTCGGGCGAATGGACGGCAGAGATCAACTGCGGGGGGCCAAGGCGTATGGGCATGGAAATTTGGAGCGACCCCCCGTAATCGATAACAGTCGTTCGATCGGGTTGTCCCAAATCCCGAGGAGTCAACTACGGGGGCTCCATGATTTGAATCTACGGATGGAGAAGAGCCCCCACAAGGAAAGAGCCCTGGTCACGGCGCCGAGTCACGTGGAAGATGGAGGAGCGCGGGACTATCAGAAGAAGGGATAAGACCCCAAAACATAAAATTTATCATTTTAATTCATTTTTAATGCGTTTTGGGGGCAATCAAAGGGTAACGGTAGGGGAGATGGAGGGAGAAAATAGGGAAATGAGGGAGATGGGGAAATTTAAAGGGGATTTCTAGGAATTTAGGCATAGAGAGGGGGAATCTTGGGGGGGGGGAAGAAAGGGAATTCAGATAAAGGGAAAAGAGGGAAATTGATGTATTTTGCGGGGGTAAAGGGGGAGAATAATAGGCCCTTTGAGAAATGGATCAACAGATAGGATTTATATAAGGCAAAGCCCTTAGAGGCTTCAAGGAGGATGGGTTTTCAGGGAAAGGCATCCCTTGAAGGCTCAAAAATCATTCAACCCCCCAGCTTGCTTGTCAAGAATTTCATATGGGGGCTAATAGTTTGCATGGCTTATGTGCTCCCTCATAGTCTTCCATGTGTTGGTGTGGAGTTTTTTTCATTAGCTTGACCTGTGGAATTCAACATTATGGTGGTTCATGGTACTTATAGTTTATGGTTACAGTTGTTACATTTCATCTATGAGATATATCTATGGTGGTTTCTTGCTACTAACATGTCATATCATTTTCTTACTATTTATATTGGTGGTTTTACATTGGAAGCATATTGATATATTGACTTATTTGTTGATTGAGTGATCTTGTTGATTCGTAATTTGTATCCTAGAGATAGAGATTTTGTTGTACGAGTATGGGTTCATAATGTTTGATCCATGTGATGGTTGATAATTTTATATGTGAGGATGTTTTCTGATGTAATATGAATTGATGCTACCTTCACATAATATATCCATATCATCATTGTTGGATTTGTTTATTTTGAAAAAGTTCATAGTCCATAAGGTGGTTATTATTGTTTTCATGTATATCTATAGAGTGTTGATAAATTGTTTTGATTTGTGTGTTATGTTGCTTATTGATGATGTTGTTGATATATACTATTGTTGGGCCACTATGTGTTGTTATTTCTTGTTAATTACTACTGTTGAGATCTTGATTTATGGATGGTTATTTGGAGAGCCTGTCACATGTCTTCATATGATATGCATTTTTATTATCTTGTTGTCATATAAGGCACATATTGTTGATAATTTATGTCATGAATAGAGGTGAGTGATTGTGTTTGGCCGTTGTAGTGAGTTTGTATTTCAGCCATGCATTTTGATGCTTCATCACTTGGTTTCATTTTATCAGTGGTAAATCTAACTGATAAAGCCTTGTATTATTCTAATGAAATCATGGATTATTATTGTAAATCATTCGGCATTGGTCATAGAGTCATGAGCCATGATTGGCATATATTTCATAGTGAGTCATGAGATTTTTCTCATACATATATGGGCTTAGGTTGTCATTGTACAATCATGTCTCATATTTTATAGCCATGTAATAAGTCTATGAATCCTTTTACTCTATTACATATAATTTGCTCAAAGACATTGGTTCACACGTAGTAGTCTCTTGCATGTGGAAAGGAGGCATTGGCAGTGATATATATATTAGTACAGATTCAACCATGTATATGTTTTCATTGAGTGGAGCATGGTTTTTCATGTTATTGTGACCCTGTCATCATTTATTTGTTTCTACCATGTCTTTTTCAGAGATATGTTGCTTCTAGATAGTCATTGATGTTTTTTATTCTGAGTTTGTTGCTACTAGATAGTACTATGTGGATATGAAAATATGAGATAGATAGAATGTATATGATGTTTTTGTTCAGGATTTGTTTAGATACATGTTGTTTCTTCTATAGAGATGATCAATGTTTTTGTTGTTATAGAGATTATCAGAGTTTTTGGTGCTAGTTTCTCACATTATGTTGTTGTTGCTTTGTGTTGGTGACTTGATTTGTTGCTACTATATGACATTGATTTTTCTTTTGATAGGAGATGTGTAGTACTTATTGTGTTGTTGATTAGACATGGCTTGTGTCCATGGGGACTTTACTACACATATTTTTTAGTTATGTGGAGGAGTGTTCTTATTATTCTCATATTTCAGTATTATATTCCATTTTTCATCACATAGATATGATATTTAGTGGAGTTTTTGTTTTTATTAATGGAGCTCATTGCATGGAGCCTGAGCATATAGCATTTGTTCTTGATATTTTTATCCATTTGCCATTAATTTCAAAGCGGGAGAATGTGAGAATGGAGATTAGTTTTTAGAGGATAGTTCAAATGGTTAGATCAACTAGGGTTGACGTCAATTCCAAATAGGGAGATATTTGGAATTGATGTGTGTTGCAATGTTGCATACATGTTGTTGGTTAACATTGATGTAAACCTAGTGTCATGGGTGCAGGAGAGTTGGTTAGCACATGTATATTGGGCTGGAGGTGGTTTGTACATGGATGATGTATTGTATTGGTTTTTAGCATGTCTACTAGCTGGAATATGTGAGGATGTGGCATTGAGTTGCAAGTGTTTCATACATATTGTGATCAGAGGATTTCATGGTGTTCGAGCGGGGTACCCTAGGGTAGACTTGTTGGTATATTTTTGTATAAGTTTTTCATATGCGTGTTCCAAGGATATGTCAAAGGGCTTTGGGGAATGTCAAAGTCCCTCTTTTGATGTAAAATGGTTTGAGGGTAAATTATGGGCCTCAAAACATGGTTTGAGACCATACTATCTGTGTGCTAGAATGATATAAATAGATAGATGGAGTCTAAGGAAGTAACTTACCTTTATATGATGTTATGATCTGAATGTTTATTCATCTATAATACTTTTTTAAGGATTTCAATCTGGGTTAAGTAGAAAGGCTCCTATTGGCTGTGTGCACGGAGACCTAGTCCTCACTGTACGCAGACCCCACTAGCTGTGTGCACAGAAGGGTAAAGTGTAAGGGAAAGTATGATCTATTGAAGTAATATGAATTAATACAAGGACCTATTTTGGTATCAATCTCAGTTATTTGTTACTGTTCAGTTTTAATATTTCTTTACCTCTCTTGGGCTTATTTGTATCTACGCGAATACATATGGGACTTATGCATGAAGCTACGTTAATGTTGAATATGTGGATGAATATGTTCAAGTAATCACACATTATATAGATCTGGAGCTAGTTCTATTACGATATATATATATATATATATGAGACAAAGTGATCTATAATTATGTTCTGCGATTTTGATAAAGTATTATTCTATATTACACACGTATGTTTATGACCGATATAAGTTAGAAATAAATCTACTTAGGGCCACTACATTATTTTCTTCCTCAGGGTGCAGAAACCTGGTTCCAACACCCCCCCATACTAGTTCGGGTGAGACTTTGATCTGCGCAAGCAAGTTTGATCTAGATGTATGCAAGAACACAATGAAATACAAAAATACACGTAAAGTAGAGATGTAGCTGAAGTTAAACTTCATTTCATTAATAAAAAATAACTAAAATATGCTTATAGACAGAATGGAAATAAACTAGCTAAAGCGCTGGTAACTTATCTCTAAGATGATATGTGGTGGTTAGAGGCCTCTGAACTGTGTTACAATGAGGCTCAGGGCCCAATTTATTATTGAGAAAAAATGTATAAACCTAATCATATAAAAACCTAACCCTAGGAGATGAAGCGTACAAACTATGGGCCTTGTTTGGGTAACTTAGTACATCAATCTTCCCAGGGATGTAACTTTGGCATACGATATTCGTTTGACATGCACCATACCTTCTTAGAAATATATATCCAAGGACTACAATTTTTTATGTGAGAAAAATTAAAGGACCTCCGATGTTTCTCCTAGTTTTTCCAAAAGGTGTCGTTTAGGGCCTCAAAATGGCTCCAAAAGTTTAGGACCCTAGAAACTGTTAAAAATAGTAAAATGTGCTACTACTAAGGAAACTGAAAAACTGAAAGAAAAAATGGTGGGACCCCAAGTGGAATAGGTGGGTGTCCAGAAAAATATACCTAGATCATTCCTGCCCCCTTAGGAAGCAATGGTCCCCATTGCATTGAGTTCCTCCATGAGATGAGGAAACTTATGTTAAACTTCGTCCCTAGGGAACCATTTTGTTAGGATATTCTGACACATAGGAAATAGTTAAGAATAAATTAGTCTAGTGTAGAGTTAGGTAATATGTGTTCCTTTAGCATGTACATTTGTAACTTATAATCCGACGATCATGATTTGTAGTGATCTGACGGTTATCTCTCACCTCGGTATTAACTGCACTGATCCATGGCTTAACACCCGATTGGTTCATGATCTCTATTTAAAGAGCATGGAGGGTCATTTTTCTAGTAACCGTTTATGAGAGAAACATATGTAACTTTTCTTTTTATATTAATAAATTGCCTGAAGTGGCCGCGTTGGCTCAGGCCATGGACTATTTCCCTCTTTGAGGGTTTTAACCATGTGATTATATTGGTGTACTGATTTTGATCTATTTGTGAGTAGTGACCTTTGGTTCTTGATCTAAGGAACTTACCCTATAAATTCCTACATGGTATCAGAGCTATTTTTAGGGCCGCGTCCATTATTGATCAAAATCTGAAGTAGATTTGACTGCATGCCAATGCTGTTTTGTAGATCTACTATTTTTGAACATTTTTAGGCTTGGAGAACTGCTCTGTTGTGTATGGAGTGTCTATTATAGTGAGGAACACCTATCGTTTCATGCGAAAAGGTTTTCGGCTGCCCAAGTTATGTCAGTTTAGATCTGGAGGTATAAAGCATCTATTTTGCAGTTATATTTGTTAATAGTTCTGCTTATTTCGGTTTTTTTCTGTTTATTTTCGGTATTAAGGTTTTATTTATTTTCCAGATCTATACTCTCTTCTCTGTGTATGCTCTTTGCTGTGCGCTCTGTGCAATCTCGGCAAATCAAAAAGAGGGAAAAAGGATTTTTTTGCTACACATGTCTTTTCCCCGTGTCTTTGTGCGATCTAGAGAAATCAGAAATAGTGAAAAAAGTGATAGTTTATAGTGAGGCTAACCGAAATCTAACATTTTTCCGTAAGGTTTTGCATTCAATTTTTTTTATCAGTTTTTTTTGTTTTTTTTTGTGTAGGAAAATGCACACACACCGAAGAGTTAAAAAAAAAACAAAAAACCATTTCCTCCTTTCATACAATAACGTGATCCTTTTACTATCTCACTTGGTGACAGGTTAGTTTATGAGAATAGAGGCCTTGGGTTCAATTCTCCTTCTCAAGCTTCTTTTGTAAAAAAAAATTGTTCAAAGGGGCGGAATTTTTAAAAAAAAAAAGCCACACTTCATCCTGCCCATATCTATTCGGCATCTACAACTCAGTTTTTTGAAAGGGAATAACTTCTTCATTCGGAAGCCATTTTTCGAGCCATTTTTTTTGAAATGGCCTAATTTTTCGAGATCTTTCGATTGGAGAAGTTAGTTTCAGATTTTCTCAGTTTCAGGTTTTTTAAATGGAAAGTGCATGCCTAGTTATTCTTAACAACATCAATTATTTCCAATTCTTACCTCACATGGTAGATATACTTAGAAGTAAAGGGCTTTATAGAATAGCCACATGACAAGAAAGTAAACCTTCTGATGATGATAAAGTTGCTAAATGGGAAAATGAACAAGATCAAGTACGAGGGTTGATAGGAATGTCCATTGCTCAAGATCTTCGATTTCATATCCTTGAGATTGACACCCCTGATGAAGCCCTAGAAAAGCTAAAAACTGTTTTTGGCATTCAAAATCAAATCAAGGCCCACCAGCTTGAAAATGAGTTGCTTAATTTGGACCCCAATAATTTCTCCTCCATTGAGGTTTTTTGTCGAAATTTAAGACCCTCATAATTCTTTTAGATGGTTGTAAGATCAAAAAGGATGATGGTAGCCTCATCTATTTGTTTCTTACCATCATCTAAGGCTATCAAAAGGGCTCTCTTCAAACTCTATGTAAGGAAAATATGGTGATGGGTCTTCCTATGGTATCTTGACAAGATGGTGTTTGCTTCGGATGTGTACTCGGAAAACATCATCGCGATAGTTTTGACAAACGTGCCTCTTGGCACGATTCAACCCCTTTGCAGCTTATGCAATGTGATTTATGTGGTCCACTTCCTATTGTTTCTTTCTCTGGTTGCAAGTACTTCTTAAATTTCATTGATGATTTTTCCAGATGCACTCGGGTATATTTCTTAAAACTCAAGAGTGAAGTTTTTAACATGTTCTTGGCCTTTAAGGCCTTTGTTGAGAAACAATCTGGACATCAAATTCTTAAGTTAAGATCAGACAATGGCGGAGAATATTTTAACAGAAAATTTATCAACTTCTGCACTAAGCATGGAATTCAACTGCAACATATTGTTCCATATACTCCACAACAAAATGGTGTAGCTGAAAGGAAGAATCGCACCTTAAAAGAAATGGCTAGTTGTATGCTTCAATCTAAAGGACTTGGTCTCAATTTTTGGGTAGAAGCCATTAACTGTGCAAATTACATAGTAAATCACACTCCTACTAATGTTTTAAGGAACATAACTCTAGAAGAAGCTTGGAGCTCAATCAAACCATATGTAAGTAACTTTCATGTTTTTGGAAGTGATTCTTGGGCCCATATTCCAGATGTGAACCAGATGTGAGCCTGATTCGGCATATGTGTCACCTCTCTCTCTCTCTTCTATCCTTAATATCATTCCTTCTATTTCAGATGATGACAGCAAGGATGAAAAGCCTCCTCCACCTCTTGAAATTATTCCTTACTCTCCACCGCTTCCAAGATGTGTCCTCTCTACTCGGGATGCAACAAGTTCTCTTGCAGGTGACCTTGCCGATCGACGACGTACATGTTCTCAGTTCGAAAGAGCTTCTTCCTTATTGGCTCAAGTTCCAGAAAAACATGATCCAGAAATCTTTGAAGAAGCCTTCAGTCGTACATATTGGGATGAAGCTATGAATGAAGAGTATCGTTCCTTATTGGCAAAATATACTTGGGATCTTGTTCCCCTTCCAAAAGGAAGGAAGCTTGTCAGATTCAAATGGGTTTACAAAATCAAGTTTGGACCAGATGGAAAAGTGGATAGACATAAAGCTCGTCTTGTTGCTAAATGATTTCCACAATTTGAAGGCATTGACTATACTGAAACCTTATCCCCTGTTGCCAAAATGAATTCTATCTGCCTTGTTCTTTCCCTTGTTGCCTCCTTTAAATGGGAATTCCATCAGATGGATGTTAAATCTGCCTTCTTACATGGATATTTGCATGAATAAATCTACATGGAACAACCCCCTTACTTTATGCAAAAAGACTCCAGCCTTGTTTTTCTCCTTAGGAAGTCTCTCTATGGTCTCAAACAAGCTCCTCGAGCTTGGTATGTCAAAATGGATAGATTTCTCTTAGATAATGGCTTTTCTAGGTGTCATTCTGACAACAGTGTCTACACCAAGAAAGTGGGTAATTCCTTCACCATCCTTTTTATTTATGTTGATGATCTTATCCTTACTGGTAGTGATCCAAACCATATAGACCATGTGAATTCTAGCCTCAAAAAGAAGTTTTAAATGACAGACTTAGGACACTTGCATTATTTCCTTGGTCTTCAAGTCTTGCAATCCAAGGAAGGCATTACCGTCTCTCAATCCAAGCATTCCTATGATCTTCTACATCACTTTCACATGGAAGACTGTAAGCCATCACCTTCTCCCTTTTAGTCTGGAGTCAAGATTGCAGTCAACTGTACTACCCCTGAATTTGATGCTACCTTATATCATCAACTTGTTGGTAAAATTATATATCTAACCCACACCCATCCTAACCTTTCCTTTATCATTGGTCTTGTTGCTCGTTTTATGCACCAACCTCATGAAAGTCACTGGAAAGCAGCTAAAATAATACTTCTATATATTCAAGGTAAAATTTATTTCGGGATTCATTACAGTGCAAGAGCATCCCCATTGGTGATTGGTTTCATTGATTTTGATTGGGCTTGTGACCATGGTGATAAAAAGTCTACTGCAAGATATGTATTCACTCTTGGTTCAAGACCTATTACTTGGTCTTGTAAGAAACAAAGTGCCATCTCTCTTTCTTCAACAGAAGAAGAGTATCGTGGTGCAATTGAAGCCAGCAAGGAAGCCATGTGGCTTCGTCAGATTCTTTCTGAATTTGGTCTTCATCAGCAGCATCCAACTACACTTTGGTGTGATAATCAGGGTGCCATTTAGCTATGTAAAGATCCAGTTCAGCATCAACATAAGAAAAACATTAAACTCCACATACACTTCATCATAAAGCTCATTCATGATCGTGTTCTTGAAGTGCAGTATTTTCCAACCAATGATCAAGTAGCCAATATCTTTACGAATGCTCTCACAGAAGTGAATTTTACCAAACTTCGATCCATGCTTGGACTTCAGGAAAGTTGTCATTAAGGGGGGATAGGATCTAATGCCTCCTATTGTGTCACTT
Source organism: Pinus albicaulis (assembly GCA_034641835.2). Lineage (NCBI taxonomy): Eukaryota > Viridiplantae > Streptophyta > Pinopsida > Pinales > Pinaceae > Pinus > Pinus albicaulis. The sequence continues at coordinate 251,918,416 of CM076572.1, read as the reverse complement.
TTGTAAATCCTTCAATCCTATCCAAATTTGTTCTTAAGGGGGGATGTTAGGATATTTCGACACATAGGAAATAGGCTCCTTTTGTGTCACCTTTGTAAATCCTTCAATCCTATCCCAAGTTGTTCTTAAGGGGGGAAGGATTTACAACTTGGGATAGGATTGAAGGATTTACAAAGGTGACACAAAAGGAGCTTATTTCCTATGTGTCGAAATATCCTAACATCCCCCATTAAGAAAAAATTGGGATAGGATTGAAGGATTTACAAAAGTGACACAATAGGAGAAGGAAGGAGGCATTAGAGCCTATACATTTTCCTTGGTGCAGGAGTTAGCCAACTTTGACAACTTGATACAGTTGGTTCTTCTATTGAAGACTGTTCTTGATTTTCATGTCCGTGATATAATTTTTGGTGGCCTATTCCATTTAGTTTGGGTTTAACTCTTTCACGTGATCTGTTCTGCAATGTCAGAGGTGTCCAATAGAGGTGGGAAGCAGCGCCAAAGGTGGTCCACATTGAACACTGGGTGTGTACCAAGGAATAGTGGAATGCTAATCTCAAAGGAATTAGGCCCTGTAGCCGTGGTGATGGTGTACGAACCATATTGAAGCAGATGAAGCTCCCGGTGAGGCCCAAAGAGGCTCCTTATACAAATGTAGCAACACTTTGTCGCCCACCTGTAAGTCGTGTGGCACCTGATGTTGATCATGTCATTGCTTGGAATTAGTATTATCTCTATGTAGTATGTCATGAACCTATTGGTGGATGAGTTGAATGTGCTCAATGAATTTTTTTTTCTTGTCAGCTTCAGATTGGACATGAGTCGAGTCTGCCTGAGTAGCCACAAATGGCATGGCTATGACAATGGGACCTAGTGGATGGAATCCCAAGCCCACCTGAAAGGGGCTAGGCCTTTTTGAATTGTACATGCGCAGAATATGTACGATCATCCTGGTTATGACCTCTGTCTAGCCATTAGTTTGGGGATGGAAAGTTGTGCACTTGGTGAGCTTGGTGTCCAGCATTGACCAGGCACTCGAATTTTTTTTGTTGAGGAACCTATTGTCCTGATCTAAGGTGATAGACTGTGGGATCCCAAATCTCACCCACACTTGATCGAAGAAGAGTTTAGCGGTGTATTCTACTGTGATATTCCTCTTGCAGGCCGCCATAATGACCATCTTTGAGAATCTATCGACGACCATGAAAACACATTCATTTCCATGCTTAGTATAAGGAAGGACCGACATGTAATCCATGGAGATGGATTCCTATGGTCGAATAGGGGTAGGTAGCCGATTAAGGAGGCCTTACTTCTTGATGGTTGGTTTGGAAATAACTCAAATAGTGTAAGATTTGATGTACTTCCTAATATCCTATTGATGATTTGGCTAATAAAAATACTTCTACAACACTCCCACTATTTTATTGACCCCGACATACCTAGCGACTCCACGATAGTGCGCTTCCCAAATCATATTTTCATGCTTACTTGAAGGAACACAAAGGTGTCCCCGGTGACATATGAGTGCATCCTAGAGGTGAAAATATAGAACTTGCGAACCGTCCAAAATTGTATTGTATTTGTGTCCTAAATCTAGTTCGCTCTTATAGAGAAGTGGCCAATCAAAAGTCTCATGCCCACAACAGTTGAGAATGGTCGTTAATTCCAGGATCGGTGGTCGGCTGAGGGAGTCTGCAACATTATTGGTGCTTCCCTTTTTGTACTTGATTTTCGATTGAAACTGTTGTATATATGTGGACCACTTCTGATGGTGATCATTCTTCAACTTCCCTTGCGTCTATATGAACTACAAGTGTTAGTGTTCTATGTGGATGACCGTTTCCTTCCCCAAAATGTAATTCTTCCATTTTCGGCATGCGTAAAAAATGGAATACGTTTCTTTGTCATAAGTAGGATACTTACGTACTGTGTTGGACAGTGTCTCACTGTGATATGCCATTGGATGACCCTATTGAGTAAGAACTTCCCCAATAGCATAGTCAAAGGTACCTATCGTGATCTCAAATTGTTGTTGCAAGCCTAGTAATTTGAGCACTGGGGCAGAGTAGAGGTGATATTTAAATTCTATGAGCCCCTTTTGTTGAGATTCCGACCAAAATAATTTTTCTTTCACTCCTCCCATGGTGATTTGATTCAAGAACCAAGTGATATGAGAGAGTCCCAACATGAACCTGTTGTAGAAAATAGCAAGACCCAGAAATCTATGAAGCTCTATTAGAGTGGTTGGGGCTAGGAAATCCTGAGTGACTTGGATATTGGTTGGATAGACATGTACCCCCCACTCATCAATAACTTACCCTAGATATTGAACCTTGGCCATGCCAAAATTTCACTTCTCCAAATTGGCACACAACTTGCATTGCTGCAGTGTTTGGAGGAACTGTCAGATTCGATGGAGGTTCTCTTCCCAAGTCTAGTTGAAGATCGGGATGTCATCTAAGTACACTACGAAAAATGAGTTGGTGAATGACTGCAGGATTCCATCCATTAGCCTCATGAAGGTTTTGGGAGAATTCATCAACCCGAAATGCATGACCATCCATTTGAAAAATTCCCTCCTTGTCTTTTAAGGCAGTCTTCCACAAATCTGAGGATTCAATTGGTACATGGTGATAACCAGACTTCAAGTCAATATTGCTGAAATATTTCACCCCCTTGAGTTGTTCCATAAGGTCATAAATCGGTGGGATTGGGTACCTATTATAGAAAGTGATCTTGTTCAACACCTGATAGTTAATATAAAGTCTCTAAGTCCCACCCTTCTTCTGCACCAACATGATCGGGCTCCCACGGGGCGGTGATATCAGCCGAATGTGAATTTTCTGTAGCAGCTCCTAAATCTACGTATTAATTTCATCATTCTCCAGAACAGAGCACTGAAAGATCGGTACATTAGGCAGCAATGCAACTAGGGTCAGATCGATGGGGTGTAGAGGAACCCCTGCGGGTGAGGTGAAGATGTCCAAATACTCCCACACAAATTTTTTCATTTATTATTTTCGTGAGGAGGAGCCCTGTCTCGAGGTCATGGCCATAGTATTCTTCTTTTCCTGAGGGTGGATCATCAGGAAAAAAAATTTCCTGGTATTGGAAATGAGCTTATTACATTGCTTTGCATTAACCAAAGAGACAGTGGTAGGTGGTGGTACCTTTAGTATCTTATAAAAATTATTTCCTAAAGTAAAAATAACAACATGAGGTCGGGACTCATACACATCATGTCACTTACACAAGTATGGTTGGCCTAATAATACATCACAAACATCAATAGGAGAAATTTCACATAATACCTCATCCATGAAGGGATTTATGCTATAGGGAAGGTGGCACTGCTGGCTGACACAAGGATCCCATCCTTGGTGAAGCCACCCAATGGTGTATGACTATGGTTTTTTTGTGGTCAAAAAGCCCAACTGCTTCATGACCTTTGTTGAAATAAGGTTCTTTTGGCTCCCACTGTCGATAGAGAGCTATAGCGGGGAACCTTTTACCCACATCTAGGAGTGGAATAGACGCTCCTCCTCCTCTGGATCTTTCAGTTCCTCCTTCTGGATCTTCGTGGTGGAAACGATGTTATTGGTATTTGCATCGATAATATACTTCCCTCTATCAGTCCCCTAGTCCAGTTTTGATTCAGAGTTAGAGCATGCATTGAATTCAGAAGCCTTCATCTTGGACACTAGCGACTACCTAGCCTAACACTCACTTGTTTTGTGAGTCGGGCTATTATGGAACTCACATCACTTTCCTATGTCCTTCTTTAGCTTTGCAGTGTTGTTTTTTTCTTGTAGCTTTGGTAGCTTTTATTGGGACTCCATGCCTTGGCTTTGTCCTTTTTTCTGCTGTTTTGGGGCACCTTTCCCTTGCTTTTGATTCATAGATCCAATGTCTCACTTATTTTGTTTGAATTTCTGCTCAATTTTGGCAGCATAACGGTATTTCGTACCATGAGAGGAGATGTTGAGGAACTCCATTTCCTCCTAAATGCATCTGTGAAGAAAACCGTGATACTTCAACACCAAATGTTTCTTCGAATCTTTGATACCCAACTTTATTGGCAAGGTATGCAACATATTCATCAGCTCATGCACATCTTGATCCATTTTATGTCACATCGTAGTCATTTGTATGTACTTATCCTCGTATCTCCCCACAAGGAAATAGTGTTCCTTGATGGAATCTTGGAAATAATTCCAAGTGGGTACAACCAAGAACATAGAGAGTTCCCCCTTGTCCTTTTTCTCACAGTAGGTTTCTCACCAATCCTTAACATGGGGGACAACTTTGAGGAGTGAAAAAATAATCTTCTCTCAGTTGGAAAAGTCATGAGATGAGAAATATCCTTCTAATAGATCCAAACATTTATCTATGGTGTCTGCATCTATTTCACCCTCAAACATGTGAATGTAAAATTTTACCTGTACCTTAAAAGGAGTGGTGTCTTCAAAGTGACTGTTGGATGTAGATGCACTGTTGGTAGGCAGGCGTTGAAGGATCTGGGCAAAGTTATCCATCATCGTGTTCCTATTTTTCTTAAGGGTCTCCTCGAGAAATATTTTGATAGGATATCTTGCTCTCTCATCTTTATTTTCTTCCCCCATGGGAAATTGTCAGTGTTTGTGAGGTTGAACTTGCAAAGTTTCAACCAGATCGAGCCTTAACTCCTTATACCCCGACCTCGTTGGGGACATGAAAAGAAGGATCGATAAAGAACACAATTTTGTGATAACACTAATCTGGATTTATGCAAGAACACAATGAAATACAAAAATACACATAAAATTAGTGATGCAGCCTAAATAAAACTTCATTTCATTAATAAAAAATAACTGAAATATGCTTACAGACAGAATAGAAATAAAATATATAGGGCATTGGTAGATAATATTTGAGAATAGATGTGGTCACTATAGGCCTCTCAACTATGTTACAATGAGGCTCAAGAGCTTATTTATTATTGAGAAATAATTGATACTGCTAAGCATCCAAAAACCTAACCCTAGGAGATGAAGTGCCAAAACTATGGGCCCCATTTGAGTAAATTGGTACATCAATCTTCCAAGGGATGTAACATTGGCATATGATCTCTGCTTGACGCACACCATACCTTATTATAAATATCTATCTGATGACTACAACTTTTGATGTGAGCAACATCAAAGGAGCTTCAATGTTGCTCCCAATTTTTCCAAAAAATGTCGTTTAGGGCCTCAAAATAGGTCTGGAAGTTCAGGACCCAAAAAACTGCTAAAAATAGTAAACTATGCTACAATTTAGGAAAGTGAAAAACTGAAAGAAAAAATGGTGGGGCCCTGAGTGGAATAAGCGAGTGGCCACCTATCCACCTAGATCAAGGTCATTGCTGAAAGGGTCAATAGTTGCAGGGTTTGTTGATTGCATGATAAAATCAAAACTTAGGTCAGTGTTGGGTGTAGGAATTACACTTAAGAAAACTCCTCAACACTTAATTGTCAACCGGAAAGATTCATAAACTTAGAGATGAAGCACAGGCAATTCCAGAGATGGTATGAATCTTTCCGATATAAATCCATACTTTCTTTTGAAGGAAATACTGTAGAATCAAGTCAAGACGAGAAAAAGATAACTTGAGTCATCAAAATAATATAAGATTGAAACAAGAAATAATGCATTTGCGAAAAGGAGATCAAAGATAAAAAGGCAATCACTCTAGCTGATTATGCTTTAACTACTAAGAGTGTGTTTTTCTTCAGCAGAGGCATTTTAGTAGTCTCGTTAGATGGGCCCTTAAATCTTCTTCGTGCACTTTAGAGTTTTATGTAGAAGGTATAAACTATCTTTACTGAAGGTTTTTCTACTTCATGCAAGGGCTCGAATTTTTCAAGGTTCAGAGCACTCAGATCCTGTGACAAGAAACTAGTTCTTTCACCAAATCAGAACTTCCCACACTTGGCTTTTAATTCTTGAAATAATTGTTTAATTGTCGCAGGTGCTACTTTGATGTAAAACTAGATTGCATATATCAAAAGTAAATGTTTCTGAATTTAACAGAGTGCATAAATAAAGAAACATAAACATCTATCCTTTCATAATCATTCAATGAAAGAAAGTTGTAGAAAGTAAATGAAGACTTGCTATAACATGACACCAACGTGCACTGGTGCAAGTGTATGTCTCCTGCTTGGACCAGGCAGGGAAAGCTAATCAACCAAAATTGCAGAAAAGAAATGCGACAACAATGTGCACTGATGCAGGATGATTTCTCTTGCTTGGACCAGGCGAAGAAAGCCAATCCGAAATTAGGAGCAGGAAAGTAAATTTCAGGAAAAATAAATTATATTTGCTTCACGGTATCGATCCATTTTCACACAGACAAGAATTTATGCGCTAAAATTTAGATCACACTCCGAAAATAAAACATAAATTATAGAAAGAATAGAATGGGGTAAACATGCTGGGTTGGTTGGGCCATAGCCAACCATCGCGTTTCCCTCTTAAGCGAAAACACTACTCAGCACTTGATTTAATTAATCACCAAACCATAAAAACACAATTCATGAAACTGAGGCAAAATTCCTTTTTATTAGATCATTAAGGAGAATACATGCGTGAATACACGTTCAGCCCAGATTCACGCGATAACAAAATAACTTGCTATCGCCTCTCTGTTCTTCTCCATTCTCTAAAAATTTCGCTCCTTAGTCCTATTTACAAATTACATTATATAGATCTGTTGGCTAAAGGCCGAAACAGATCATTCAACTTCTTCATAACAAAATGTAGAATTTAGATTGTCCGGTCTTCAAAATAAGATGGTTTTGCAAAACTGGCTGTAACCAATCTTCAGCTTCCACCCTTCGTGGATCTAATCTTTGGCTGCCTTTGGATTATGTGTTATCGTGGCTAAAACTGCTTGAGTCAAGGTGGTGATCGAGAGGGTTCAGATCCGCCGTGAGGATTTTTTGTGCTGGAAAAGGTACAAGATCCGATCCTGCACTAGGATCAACAATCAAAATAAGAATTCTAACCAGCAAACAACATTGGAGATATTGATAAGTTACAAAGAATAATTTAAAAGTAAGAAATCATGTAATAAATATTTAATAAATGCTAAATCAAATTAAAATATGAAGAATAAAGGTTTGTACAAAATATGTCACCATGCTTGGACTGGTGCAGGATGTGGGTGCATAAAGGAGGTGAAACAGGGGTAAATGGTTATAATTTACGAAGGGAAAAGTAGTAAAAAGAAAGCAAATTAAGGGGCTAACATCCTCCCATCCTTAAGCTGTTGTGTCTCCTCACAAAACTCTTTACCTCTGCAAAAAACTTCAAAATTTTGAGCGTTCCATCTCACTCCTACTCCGGCATACCATCATCATTCTGTAGTGTTTCGAACTTCATCTTTTTTCTGCTCTTCAATTTCTTTGTCACCTTTTTAAGCCATCTAAAACATTGTGAAGCACGGTACTTCCATATCCTAACTTCTCCTTTCTTCTTTTGGATCTCCGCCGTGAACTCTTCCTTATTATTTTCTTTTTCCTCCTATGTTTTGGCCATGAGCTACTCTAAATTTTGTACTTGAAGCTTGAGATCAAGTATCCGAGTAGCAGAAGCTACTGAATCTTATTCCTTCTCTATCTCAACATGGGTTGTATTTTCTTGAGGGACCTCAGTATCCCTTGGAGTTTCAGTAAACACTTTTTCCTCTTTCGGTTCTTTTTCTTCTTCTAACTCTTCTGGTTCTTCTTCTTCTTCTTGCTCTTTTGGTTCTTCTTCTTTTACTTCCACTTCTTCCAGCTCTTCTTCGTCTTCTAACTCTTTTGGTTTTTCTTCTTCCTGTGCCAGTTCTTTTTATTCTTGTGCTAGTTCTTTCTTTTCCTGTGTCGGTTCTTCCTTTTCCTGTGCCAATTCTTCTTGTTCTGGTCTGTCTTCTTGCACTAGTGCAGGAGGGGACTCAACATATTGTGGAGACTATGGTTCTACACCCGCACTAGGTTCAACATCCTTTTTCTGGCTCTGTTTAAGGAAATTGGCCAATGGTATATCATCTTTGACCTCCACAGATTTTGTTGTGTCTGTAAGAAATGACAACAAATCATCTTCCTCAGGGGTCTATTCATGTGCTGGGGACGCCGGAGGAGTTTCTTCGACCGGTGCACCTGTTGTCTCTTGTTTCTTTGGAGATGGGCACTTTTATTTTGCTGATTTCCCAATTCGTTTCCTTCTTGCACTCATGTAGGAAGGACTTCTCTTCACACTCTTACTTGGTCCTTTGCTCGTACTGGTGGGGTCCTCCATTTCATTTAGCTGTTCCAACAATGTCTCCCAGGTCATGTTTTTAGTCTTCAACTGTTTCTAGACCAAGATCTTGATCAGGCCGTGATGATACAATTTCTTATCGGCATGGTCCATTCATGCTCCCTATACACCCTTGGCCATATTTTCTAAACTCTTAAGAAGAAATTAAGTGAAATCCATCCTCCATCGGACGTGCCAGATGGGTTCAAAATGTTGCAGCATCCTGAAATGATACACAAAGGTGAGGGAGTACCTCCCCTCACAAGTCATGAATTTCTGGAGAATAAAAAGGAGGTCCTGCCATTGTCCCAGTAAGGTGTTGCACAGAACTCCTTTCTTCTAGTTTACGTTCATGTCTTTCTCAAAAATGAAAAGCTGCCAGTGCTTCCTCTTGAGCTTTTTATTTTTAAAGTACGGCACACTAGTGTTCTGTAAGCTCGTCGATGCTACTATCAATTTTTCTGTGAATTTAAATCTCAATGGCCCAATATTTACACGGATGTTTTTAAAAGTCTGTGCAAAATGTAGGGCGACCTCCCTATTGTGCCCATTAAATTTCTGTAGGAACGGAAGAAAGCCTAAGTCTCGCAATAGTGAAAGACTATTGCGAAACTCAGTGGTTTGATCTACCTCGCTAAGGGATGACGGTTCACAACGAACAGGTGGCATTAATGCTAACAGTTATGAACAGTCCAACGAAAGCTGCATGCAACACCAGAAAATTGATCTTTTTATAAATATGGATCCAGCCATCTCCCGTCCCTTCTGTTTCATCACTAATTCCTTCCACTGGAATAGTTGTAGTTGTGTGGCATCTTTGAATCGTGCCGGATTGGTACTGGTGGTGCCAGTTTTAACGGCTAGGTGAGGGAATGATATGAGTGAAAGGAAATTAAGGTTATGGGAGAATGAGGAGTAATTATGTCTAAGAAATGGTTAAATATTTTCACATTCCTTCATAATTCAAAAAAAATATCTTTAGCATTCATAAAAAATAATTATGATTCTTAACTTTAAAAAAAAAAATTTACTTTGAAGATATTTCTCCTAGTTGATATGATAGCATAGGTACTTATTACTAAATGAAATAATTTATCATAACTTCTATGATGACCATTTTGCTATGGCGTACACTTCTAAAAAGAAGAAATATTATGCTTTGAATGAGGTGCATGCTTGCACTGTTATGCTTACACCGCTTGACTAAGTTGTTCTGCTGGTATCTGTTTACACCATTATATAGGACAACATTCTTGCACTGGTGCAAGCATAGTATCTGAAAAAAATAGAGAATTTAAATAAAATATAGGATGAACTTCTGACAGTTTTCTCAATTCTGGAATTTTTCTTCGCCCTTTCTTGATGCTTCAGAGCATATCCTTTTGCTCTGTGTATAATATTCTACAATAAATTCACGAGAGAACAAAGAAGTGGGAAAGGGGAATTTTTATAATGGGAAGGAATTTCATTACAGAGATTCCAGGGATAGTACCATAGAGGGAGTAAATAGAAGTGGGATAGGGAAAAAAATTCTGGGGTAAGTGGGATTTTTACGAAGCGGATAGGGTAAATTTAGAATAATATGGGAAGGTAAATTATACTGGTATTTCAAGAAGAAAACTGAGGGATCATTACGAAGTGGGATATGAAGAAAGGAATAAAATTTTATAGAAGGTCTGCCTACACAGGTGTAAGAAAATAACTGCAGTGAGAATTAAGCGTTACTTGAAATAAAAAATATCCATGCTAATTACCCCAGTTGTATAAAGGTTGGCTCTGCTGAACCTGCTTTTACTTCGGTGGTTACTAGCATATCTAAAGATTAAGCAAAATTATATTTTTATTAGAAATTTTTGATCTTCCCACCAGCAAGCTGGTTTTTAGGTTAACCCTTCTGCAATCATGTCAGCGAACTGATTTTCACAATTACAAGGAAAAAAAATTTCTTTACTTTTTTTATTTATTTTTTATTGAATTTATTTTTTTCTTTTGAGAAGAAGAAGAGTTCATATTTTCAAAAGGTTCGTTTTACTGTTTACCACTACCGTCCCAAATTTTTTTTGGACTTGCTATGTAAAATGTTTCTTGGCAAGCAGTTGAAAATACTTCTTTAATCTATGGCCATTTACCAAGAATACTGAATCTTTTCCATCAGTATTTTTGACTTCTACTGCTCCATTCTCGAATACTCGGATCACTTCATAAGGTCCCATCCAACGTGTATGGAACTTCCCTTTAAAAAATTTAAATCTAGAATGATAGAGGAGTACCCAATCACCTGGTTAGAACTGCTTTTTCTGGATAACCTTGTCATGCCACCTTTTCCATTGCTGCTGAATTAATATGTTTTGCTGAACAACATCTCTACAAAATTCATCTAACTCATTTAATTGAATAATATGTTGTTTTTGTGCCTTAGAGAGATCTAATCCTAACTGAACTGCAGTTATGAAGGTTTTGATCTGGAACTCAATCGGTAATAGAACCTGTTTTCCATATACCAGCCCATATGGTGTATGTCCCATGCTATTTCTCCAAGTGGTTCTGTATGCCCACAAAGCTTCTGGTAATCTTTCAGCCCAGTCTTTCTGATGCATATTGATTGCCTTTGTAAGAATGGATTCGATCACTTTGTTTGTAGATTCCACCAGGCCATTTTCTTAAGGGTGATATGGTGTGGATTTCATGTGTCAGATCTTGTATTGATCCATCACATCCTGTACCATATTAGAAATAAACTACGTACCATTGTTAGACAATCTCTCTAGGCACACCAAATCTAGTAAATATTTCAGAAAAAGGAAACTCAACAATAAATATTTCTGTAGCAAAAGAAACGGCTTTAGATTCTACCCATTTTGTGACGAAATCTGTACAAACCAAAATATGCTTTTTACTTAAATATGTTGGATTTATTGGCCCTATAAAATCAATAGCCCATTTTTCCAAAGGCTCAATCATAACTTGGGGGCATAAAGGCATTTCATTGGTTTGATTAGGATGGCCCATTTGTTGACAGCTATCACATCGCCTGACATACTGTTTGGCATCCTTAAACAAGGAAGGCCAAAAGTAACCAGCACGTACTACTTTATATGCGTCTGCTTATCAATGAAGTGGCCTCCATAAGGTTCCTCATGAGCAGATTTCAGTATGTCAAACACTTCCTCCTCTCTTACACATCTACGAATAATCAGATCTAGACCAGTGTAAAAGAGGTCTCCTTGAATCCAGGAATATGCAACACTTTTCTGAATAATATTTCACTTTTAACGAGAAGACAAGTGGGGTGGTGTCTTCCCAGTAACCAAGTAATTAGAAATGTCAGCAAACCACGGAGAATCTGTAGACATAGCAAAAATATGTTCATCTGGAAAATCATCATTAACAGGAGTTACTTCACCAAGATTATCTAATCTAGAAATAAAATCTGCTACAACATTATATTTCCCTAGTCTATCAACAATAGTAACATTAAACTTCTGTAACAATAGTAACCACCTAGTCACTCTACCGCTTGTCAATGGTTTGTTCATCAAATATTTAATCGCGAAATGATCAGTATGTACAAATACTTCATATCTTGTAATATAGTGTCCGAACTTATTAATTGCAAAAATCACAGCGAAAAACTCCTTCTCTATAACTGTATAGTTCAATTCAGCGAAAGACAATTTTTTACTAATATAATAAATAGCATAGGATTTCTTATTTTCCTCTTGTCCTAAAGCTGCGCCAATAGCCAAATCTGAAGCATCAGAGGAAATGTGAAAAGGCAGGGACCAATTTGGACCTCGCAAAACTGGTGCATGTACCAAATTTTCCTTCAATGTTTCAAAAGACTGTTGGCAAGTTGTGGACAAAGAAAATTCACTATCCTTAGCTAGAAGTCAGAAAAGAGGAGCAGCTATATTTGAAAATTTCTCAATGAATCTTCTATAGTAACCAACATGTCCTAAAAAACCTCTTACTTCCCTTTGAGTTTTGGGTGCAGGAAGATTCAAAATGATTTCAATCTTTGCCAGATCAACCTAGATACCTTTTGTCAGAAATCAAATGGTCAAGCACCACTCCCACTTTGCACATTAATCTACATTTCTTATCACTCAAAGCGAGATGGGCTTCCTGACAACGAAGAAGTACTTTCTCCATATTTTTGAGAGCTTCCTGAAAAGAATCACCAAACACAGAAAAGTCATCCATATAAATTTCTACAAATTCTAGATCAGCAAATATAGCCAGGACTATCCTTTGAAAGGTAGTCGATGCATTACATAAACCAAAGGGAAGCACTTTGTAAGAAAATGTCCCCCATGGACATGTAAAAGTAGTTTTATCCTGATCTTTAGGTGCAATCTGTATTTGGTTATAACCACTGAAGCCATCCAAAAAGGAGAAATATTTCTTTCCTGCAAGGGTATCAAGCACCTGATCAATGAAATGGATAGGGAAGTAATATTTAAGAGTGGCTTTATTAAATTCTCGATAATCACAAAAAATACACCATCTTCCATGTTTCTTAGGTACTAGTACTAATGGAGAGACCCACTAACTATCAGAAATAGGATAAATAAAACCGGCGTCTAAGAGTTTCTGTACTTCTTCCTTCACAATGTCTCTTAGAGATGGATTCATTCACCTTTGGGGTTGTCAGACAGGTTGGGTTCCTTCCTAAATATAGATGTGATGTGTACAAGTTTCAGGAGGGATACCCTTCATATCTTCATAACCCAAAGCAAAGGCACTAAGATGGTTTTGCAACAAATTCACAAGATACTCTTGCTGACATGAGTCCAAATATGAACTAATATGCAAGGATTTACCAGGGTTAATCTCAAAAAGAGTGGTATCAGGCTCATGAGTACTCAAGGTAGTGGTCAAATATAGTGGTACAGAAGAATGAGAATCATGATTTTCTTGAAAATCTAGGCTGAAAATTTGGCTCAAAGGCTCATAATTAGACATAGTGTCTAGATTATTCAGGAAATCTTGAATCTCATCTTCTTGTGAAGACCCAGTATAATGATGAATGAGGGAAATAGACTGAGTCTCCTCATCACTGCTTTGATCCAACCATAAGGTGTCTCGAAGGTCCTGAATGGATCTGGTAGGGAGGTATAAGTTAACTTTCTTCCTAGAATCTCCATATGAGATATACATATCACTAGAGTGACATCCAATATATGCATCAGCCGTAGCAAGCCATGGTCGACCCATGATCAAGGGATATCCTCCTACTGCGTTCTTTGGCTCAAGCACGATGAAATCAAAAAGATATTCCCAAGAATCTAATGAGATGATCACATCCTCCAATACTCCTTCTGGCTTAATTTTAGATCTATCTGCTAATTCAACCACAGTGGGAGTAGGGCGGAGATGAGATAACTGAAGTTGATCCATGGTTTTCTTAGTCATGACATTAATGGCTACCCCTAGGTCTATAAGAACATTAGAGACAAGGACATTACCAATATAAAATGTGACAACAGGGTTTTCGAGATTAGTATATTTTTCCACAGACACACATCTCGTCATTAACTCTGCTGCCCTACCAACAAATTGAATGGTTCGGGGTTCCAATCTCTTCCTCCTAGGTTTCTTGAGACAAATTTCCTTAATAATTTGGTACAAATGAGGATCTCTTTCATGGCTTGAAGCAAAGGTATCTCAATGAAAATATTCCGAAGCTCAGATGTCAAACTAGTCTCAGAAACAGGCTCTCTTCTTTCCGTTACTAGCCTCTCTGGGAAGGGAGGCTAGTTGGAAGAAGATGGCAAGGTTTCAGAGGGTAAGGGATACTTAGTGATAACTTTCGCAGAATGGTTAAGAGTTTTCTCTTCTCCTTTCTCTTCAACAATCACCATAGGTTGCTTCTGATTTTCTGATGTTATAGTCCTTCTCAATCTTAATTGAATATAATGAACCCCAATTGGAATAAACTAGTACTCGAATGGTAAAGGTGGGTTTGTTATATGGATCATTTACACTGCTTTATTATTATTAGGATTGGGCATAGGTTGAGCAGGAAACTGAGGAGGTCAAAAGGGTGGAGCTAAAGGCAATGGTGTAGTGGGCTGACTCGGAAGTTGAGGCATTATATAAGGTGCATGTGTAGATGGATATGACTGCATAGGTGGCTGGTGGGAATATGGGAAATGATTCGGCCCTTTCCAACCTTGTTTCCATGGTTGAGACGGTTTCCCATGATGATATTGATTCCCATACTGCCATTGCTAATGAGAGTTAGGATAAGAATATGCATGCGAATTATAACCAAAATAGTGTGGAGGAAATTTAGGAGCCATACCTGTACCTACCTAAGGCCAACTCCTTCTTGCTCCCATAACATTCAAGTATTCAACTTTAGGTTGTCCCCCTGTAAATACAGCTTTAAGTCTTGGTATAGAGGGACATTTTTATGTGATATGGTCTTCTGCATAAATAGGACACTTATTAGTTCCTTTCAAATTAAGAGGACGCTCTTTAGGGGGGTGCTTGTCTCTACATTTAGGACATAAAATACATAATGAATCCTATTCCTTAATGAGTTTCTGCTGAAATTTTAAGGAGTCTAGCTATTTGGTAACAATGTTCATTATATCAATTTTCATGTTTTCCATTTTATTTTCTAGTCCAATAATCATAGCATTAGTATATTTAGTTTTTATATTTCTCTTTCAAGTTCCACTACTAGATCTATATTGATTTCTTGAAAATTTCTGGCATAATTCACAAATTTGATCAAAAGTTTGTTGAGAAATATGACCTTGTCCTAACAGATTCAAATTGTTTCTAGCAATATCAGTAGTCCTCTTAAGAACAAGGTTCTAAGAGTGTTGAGATCAAGCTTAAGCTTTGACCTTTGTAAAATATACATAAATCTTTCCAAATAATCTTCAAGCATTTCATCATCATCCTGTATGATTATAAAAATTTCATCCTGCATGTCCCGAGTTTTATAATGTTCTTGATATTTAGACAAAAATACTCTCTTCATCTGATCCCAAGAAGTTATGGTGTTTCCTCCTAACCCCATAAACCAGCGAATAATTGAGTCCTTGAGGGTAACAGGAAATAATCTTAACTTTTGAGCCTCAGTTGCATAATCATAACTTCTACACAGAATATCAAACTCAAATAGAAAAGTGTCAGGATCTTCATGAATTTTACCATGGAAATGAGGGAGAGTTGATGGTGGAATATTCTTCGTCTGTGATATAGTATCGGGATCCACAATTGGAGACACAAAAGTGGATTGTCCTTCACTTACCTGGCCGTCACCGGTCCCTTCCAAATGATCTTCTTGGTCCACCATTGTTCCCTTATTACATGTACTTCTCTCCACAGGCTGATCCACACCTGAGCTGTTATTACCAGAATCCAGATGGATTGTTCCTACGTGATGGGTTTGAATTGGATTGGGCTTCCTACTTGCAGAAGGAGACCCAATATGAGAAAAATTCTTTTGGCCCTTAATGGGCTTCGAACCCTTACCTTTCCTAGGCATTTATTTCAAAAAGAAAAAAGAAAGAAAAATAACAGACAACTTCTAAAAAAGTGCTGTCAGAAATCAATTAACACTGGTAAAATTCCTTCAAAATTTTTCCAAACAATGTTGTAGAAATAAGGGAAGAAATTACCTCTATTTGTCTAATCAGAAAATTCTTACCAAATCAAATCGCCTCCCCTGCAACGACGCCAAAATGTTGGGTGCAGGAATTACACTTAAGCAAACTCCTCAACACTTAATTGTCAATACGAGGGGTTTGTAAACTTAGAGACGAAGCACAGGCAATGCCAGAGATGGTATGAATCTTTCCGATATAAATCCCTACTTTCTTTTGAAGGAAATATTGAAAAATAAAATCAAGACGAGAAAAAGATAACTTGAGTCATCAAAATAATCTAAGACTGAAACAAGAAAGAATGCATTTGTGAAAAGGAGATCAAAGATTAAAAGGAAATCACTCTAGCTGATTATGCTTTAACTACTAAGAGTGTGTTTTTCTTCAGCAGAGTCATTTTAACAGTCTCGTTAGATGGGCCCTTAAATCTGCTTCCTTAGATATTTCCTTCTTGCATTAATCTGTCCTGCACTAGTGCAGGATCAGAGTTTTATGTAGAAGGTATAAACTGTGCCTTTACTGAAGGTTTTTCTACTTCATGCAAGGGCTCAAACTGTTCAAGGTTCAAAGCACTCAGATCCTGTGATAAGAAACTAGTTCTTGCACCAAATCAGAGCTTCCTGCACTTGGCTTTTAATTCTTGAAATAATTGTTTAATTGTCGCAAGTGCTACTTTGTTGTATAACCATATTGCATATATGAAAAGTAAATGTTTCTAAATTTAATAAAGTGTAGAAATAAAGAAACATAAACATTTATCCTATCATAATCATTCAATGAAATAAAGTTGTGGAAAGTAAATGAAGACTTTCTATAACACACCAAAGAAAAGCAGGAGGGAAGTCTCCGCTGGACAAAGTAAGCTAATCAACCAAATGGTAAAAGAAGAACAATGACAAAATTGGTGATGATTTTCGTCGGTTGTGTGGAGAAATCCAATCAGACAAAAAGTAGGAAAGTAAATTTGTAGGTGAAAGTACCAAGTGTGAAAAAGAAATTCTATTTGCTTCACTAACAGAAGCCATTTTCATACGTATTGTGACCTATGCACTAAAATTTGATTGTTTTCTAAAATAAAAATATAAATTACAGAAATAGTTAGAATAAGAAAATATACAGTTATCAGCCCACAACCAATTAGTTTCTCCAGAAGTAAAAATGCTACCATGATTGGATTGATTAATTAAACGAAAAAACACAATTCATGAAAACGAGGCGAAATTTATTTTTATTACATCATTGAGGCAAAGACATGCATGAATACACGTTCAGCCCAGATTCGGGTGATAACAAAATAACCTGCTATCGCCTCTCTGTTCTTCTCCATTCTCTAAAACTTTCGCTCCTTAGTACTATTTAAAAATTACATTATATAGATCTGTTGCTGTACAAACAGACGTCAATCATTTTCAGCAAAAAATAAAAGGACTAGATTGTTTGGTCTTCAAATAATAATGGTAACGAGTTGAATCTTTTCTTCACTCTTTCACGCAAATTAATTTACGCCTTTGGTCAATACACATGCAGAACTTCTTGAGGCCATGCAGGAACGGGAGGCTCTAACTTGAGGATCCTGCTAAATATAACGGCATAAGATCCAACTACACTAGGATCAACAATCACTATATTCTAACCACCAAAAATTGGAGATATCGATAAGTTACAAAGAATAATTTAAAAGTAAGAAATCATTTAATAAATATTTAATAAATGCCAAACTGGAAAACTAAATAGAAGAATAAAGTATTTATTTAATATGTCACCGTGTTTGACCGAAAGAATGAGACGTACAAATGACTTCAAACAAAAGGCATATAATTAGAAAAGTAGTAAAAAAGTTAGTCGCAAAATTATGGGGCTAACAAAATGTGAGCTCATGTCCTAAATACAATTTTGTCAGACATCATATTTCCTGAGGTTGATTGATATTTCGGGCACCCTTCTGGCTGCAGTTGAATTGCAAGATTGTTTGGATAGAAATATCGTTGAATTCGCACTCCAAGAGAATTGAAGTACTAATCTATCTGAAAAAAAAGTGGGTACATAAATACATATATAAAAAATTTCAGGAGATATTATTTTTCTCCTTTACAACTGAGCTGCAGGAGTGGTTGTTGCGATTGATTGAATTCAATACATGCATGAAAGATGACGTAGTCACTTAATGGACTCCTGAATTGATTCAACAATGAGAAAATTGAGACAATAATTTCACCCACACAGTATATCATTAGATCGCTTTCCTCTTGGGAGGATTTGTGACAAAATTTTCCATTACTCAATTTGTATCATGTTTTTAAGCAGAAGAGAAGATTTTCGAAATTTCCTAGAGGTAAATTGATGCGCTTTTCGAAGTTGTTGTTGAAGATTCTATTATGTCAATAGGGCTATGTGTGTGAACATATTGCTTGAATTATGCAAAGAGGCGAAACTACGCGTAATGGAATAATTAACCGTGAAGATCCATAAAAATTTCTTTATAGCCCTTTGAGGCATAGATTTGATAGTCAAGGTGAAGCAGAAATTAGTAGCTCTACTAACTCTAAAGAAGAATTTTTGTCAAACTAGAACAATCATAGAACCTTGATCATTTTTCCAACCCCATCCACTCAACTTATACACTCATCTCACAAAGCACCTACTCCATCATGCAGTCCATCCCCACCATAACCTCCACTTCCCCTAGGAGTAGATATGGTCATGTCGATGAAGTTACTTAATTTCAGAGGAATTGGAAATTAATATAATGAGAAATTTTGGTTTATGAGTGAGGTTGTATGGTAGGCTCAAAATGTTAATAATTATGCTATTAAGAAAATGCAACTATCCACTACCTTCCAATATCGTGCATTACATTGGTACATCATTTATGTTCAAGAAAACCCTAATGCCACCTTGGAACAAATGAAAGATGCCCTAAAATAACAGTTCGAGAAAGCTATGTCATATGTGTAGTTGGTTATAGAAATGAAAGAGATTCATCAAGAGGTTAATGAATCTATGTGGGAGGAAGATCAGAGGATGATCACACTATCAGAGATTGTGTATTTGACAACGATGATACTCAACATAAGGAATGGTTTATTTCTATGTTGCTCCTGCATTTGCGCCAACCCTTGGGTCAACAAAAAATTTCCACATAGGATACGGTTGTGGAGGTTTCCATGAAATTAGAAGTTACCCCAATGCATTTTGTGCTTGGAACTCGACATATTTAGAATCATTTGGAATCTGTGCATTTAGAGATCTAGAGTCTGTGTAAAGAAAAGGGCAAGGAGGTTTGCGCAAAGGTCTTGTGCAGAAAACTTAAATTTATTGAGGACCATAAGGATCAATCTCCTGTTTTCAATAATTATCTAAATTTTGGTGGTCCTAGTCCATTTCAAAGCATGGTATGGTGCACAGTCTGTCAATTTTTTGTATTACATGACATATATTTATTCCCAAGGGTTGGAAATTATTAATATGAGTTGAAGTTGTTGTTCTGCAGATTATGTGCGTCACTAGGACACAATGAGCATCATTGTTACACTTATGCTATGATGTTGGACACACCTGGAATATATAAAATTTAGGTTGAACCTACCTCACCAACATACCCCTATGGGTGTGGTGGATTCAAAGGCAGAGAAAAAGGATGGGGAGGTGGATCAGCTAGTTGAGGAAGAGGAAAAGTTATTTTCTATAACTGTGGAGATTCAGGTCACTATGTGCGTGAATGCCCAAATATAGTGCAACAATCATGGAGGTATTATATACATTTGACCATGTGATAGAATATTTCCCTATTTTGATTTCTAAAATGCTGGAGAAAAAGGCGGAGACTCCAACAAAACATCTTCAGATCGTTAAAGCATAAACATGTGAAGAAGATCCTAGCGTGAATATTGTCACTAGGATCAGTGTAGCTACTAATGAAGATAAGGGAAAGCATCTAGCTACTGACCTATGGATCGGTAAGGCACCTTAGAATGAAGAAGGATTTGATTTAAAGCACACAAAGGAGACTTTTGTTGAAGTGTAGAAATAGTTTGCAGAGGGAAGTGCATCAACATCAGGTAGACTAATGCAGGAAGCAGGAGGAGATGAAGAGATAAAATGATTTCTACAAGCATGCATTAAGTTACTGCACAACAAAAATGATATCGAGCACCTTCAGGCTCTGATAGATAATTGTGTAGAGAAGGAAAAACTGACGGTATAACAGAGAGTTGTCAGCAAAATATATAAGAATAAGAAAAGAGTGGGTAGAGATATGCATATGACCATGCTTATCAATGCTTATGAGATGGATCAAATTATTTTAGATTTGTGGTCTGATGCAAATGTTATACCTAAGAAAACATGGCAGTGCATGGGAGAACCCAAGTTGGAGTGGTCTACCATTCAACTACCCATGGAAAATGAACAAAATATCATTCCATTATGAAGGTTATCGCAAGTTGTAGTCAGTATTGATGGCGTTAAGGTGATGGTAGACTTTGAATTTATACAAATTGTAGATGATATTGATCCTTATCCTATGCTACTAGGGTTGGATTGGGCTATTGATATCGATGGCGTCATAAACCTGAATAAGAGAAGACTGGAATTTGAAAGAAATGGAGTAAGGGTCATCATTCCTCTAGACCCTACAGAAGGAAAAATACACACAGAGCCTATTTGCCCTGATGATGATATTGATCAAATATATAAGATGACTTTGTGTGAGGAAGATTGGATTAACCCAAAAACAGATGGAAATATTAATTTGGAGAAGGATAACTCTTGTTTCTCAGATTTTGATCAAGAATCATAAAATTGGCAGAATCAGTTGCATGAAGGATTTGTGCTATGTTGCTATCATGTGAATAGATCTATTTGATGTATAACATCTAAGGTATTTGAATTACCACATTATGATGGTTTAAATAATATAAACATGATTTAAGGAGAGCTTGAAAGAACTGTACTACAAGGATAGAGAATCCATTCTTTGTATCTCAGATTGCGTGCTACACTAACAAGATGATGGGAAACTCTTCAATAAAACATGGGCAACTAGGAGGAATGTGTGTGCATGATGAGGTTAAGCTTTGAGTTTCCAACCATCATAATGGAAGAAGTCTACTCTAGAAAGGATGATTCATGCAGACATTTTTCTAAATGGAATCAGGTATGGGGCGTAGAAGCAAGACTTGATTGGGTCCACATGTTTATTCAAATATGGGGGAAGATAACTAATGATTGGTATCTAGAGACAGAGATGCGATGAGGTACTAGTGAATGGTCTGCGTTGACATAGATTTTTATCCTAAAATTCAGATTTGAGAGTGGATTTGATAATATTGGAAAATATTTGCATAATATTCAATAAGATATCTTTGATACAACAAAGCCTGCAATCGAGTGCACTCCACCAACATGGAATGCATAGATGAAATATATTGTGAATTTCATACATCTGATGGTTGAAGAGAGTGAAGAGAATCTAAGGAATATCATGATTATGGAATCTGAGGAATAGTGCATAGTGGCTTGGCCCTCTATCACCTCGCTAGATGTGGAAAAACCTCTAAAGTTCCAGCAGGTCAATATTGGATCTAAAGAGAAACCTATGTTGGCAAGGATTAGAGACTATTGGGATGACGATGCAGTAGGAAAATTTGCAGAGTTGCTGACCGAATATCAGGACTTGTTCCCTAAAAATTTCTCAGAATTGAAAGTACTTATTGGGTAACTTGGAGTTATGAAGATCACATTGAAACCTGATGCACACCCGGTAAAGCAGTGCCCATACAGGCTGAATCCAAAATATAAGTAGAAGGTGAAAGAATAGTTGGATAAAATGGTTGCTACAGGAATCATAGAACTAGCAGAAGAGTCTGATTAGGTAAGTCCAATGGTAGTGCAAAACAAGAAGACCAAGGGAAAAATTAGGATTTGTTTATATCTGCGCAAATTGAACGATGCTTATGTGCATGATCCATTCCCAACTCCATTCTCTGATGAAATCCTAGATAATGTTGGAGACCAAGAATCTTATTCATTCATAGATGGGTTTTCAGGGTATCATTAGATCTAGATTGTGCAAGAATATCGCAGTAAGACCACCTTTGCAACTGAATGGGTATCTTTCCAATATAAAGTCATGCCCTTTGGCTTGAAGAATGCATATCCATCTTATCGTGTGTAGTAATAGCTGCTTTCAAAGAATTTTTCCACAAGTTCTTGGAGGTATACTTTTATGATTGGAATGTGTTTTGGCTATTGAAGAAGCATGTTTCAAACCTGCGCCTAATGCTAGATACCTATAGGAAGTACCAAATATCATTGAATTTTACGAAGTATATATTCTGTGTGACATTTGGGATACTACTGGGACACATTGTTTGTCAGCAAGGATTGATGGTAGATCTTGTGAAGATCATCGTAATAGTTAATCTAGAGATACCTAAGGATTTCAAGCAATTGCGCTCAATACTGGGGCATACTGGGTATTATTGGAAGTTTATTCAGGGTTATGCACTGATACCTACACCCATGGAGAAAATTCTCAAGAAGGATGTGACATTTTACTGGGATGAGGATTATCATAACAGTTTTCAATTGCTGAAGGAAAATTTTGTGACTACGCCAATATTGGTCTTCCTCGATTGGTCAAAGATGTTTCATGTGCATGTTGATGCAACCTGTATTGCGCTTGGAGCTATTTTAGCACAACCAGGAGCGGGAGATATTGATCACCCTATTTCCTATGCAAGTAAAAACTCTCAGGAATAGAATGGAATTACTCAACAACATAAAGAGAAGGACAATCAATGGTGTACGCGCTGCAAAACTTGTTCCAATATCTATTAGGAGGCCATTTCAAGATGTTTACTGATAATTTTTCTTTGAAGTACCTGGTCTATAAGCCTATGTTGGGGGGCAAGATCTACAGGTGGTTGTTTTTATTCCAAGAATATCACTTTGACATTATTATAAAACCTGGAAGACTGAATGTTGGGCCAGACCATATGTCGTGCATTGAGACTAGTGACGAACCTATGAACTTGGAGGATGGATTTCTAGATGTGTAGTTGTTTGCGATAAAGGTTGTTGATGAGTATTTCCCTGACAGTATTCAATTTCTGACTACTCAATGAAATCCTAAAGAATATAAAATTTAGTAGAAGAAAGAGCTCATGGTGTGCACATCAGAATTCACTATTATTGCTAGATAGTTGTACAAAATGGGTGCAAATGAAGTTATGTGAAGATATGTTCTGGAGTATGAAAGACATGCAATTTTAGATGAATCTCACAGATGGATTGTCGATGGTTATTTTGGAGGTAAGGAAACCACACAAAATATTTTGCAAGCTGGTTATGGTGGCCCAAAATGAAAAATTATGTCTATGTGCATTTTCACACATGTGATGTATGCCATAGGACTAGAAAGTCATCACACAGAGACGAGATGCCCTTGCATCCACAAATGGACCTGCAATAATTTGAGAAATGGGCTATAGATTTTTTTGGACCAATCAATTCTCTAGGCAAGAAGAGTGGTGTGGGTTACATTATCACCACTAGGGATTATGTAACCAGATGACTGAACCAAAAACTATGAATGATTGTACTACAGATACTGCTGTGCAGTTCATATTTTAGAATATTTTGACTCGCTTTGGATTTCCTAAGATTCTAATACGAGATCAGGGTATGCATTTTTTGAATGAAACCATTCAGAAGCATTCAAAAATGAGTTCTAGATGCATCTTCAAAAGATCTCTCCCTAACATCCCTAGTTGAATGGTGCGGTTGAAGCGTTCAATAATGTAATATCCCAAAATGGGAAAGACAAGAATATAGAACATATGCACAATTCTGAATAATAATAAAACATATAAAACTGAGAAAATGTCGAAATAAATCAAGACATCATACATATGAGCAGAAATAGCAAATCCATATCATTATGTATCAAAAACAAATGAATATACATAGTGCTCCAAAAAGGGATGCACTCAAGCCATCCAAAGATGGTTGAAACAACTCTACTAAAAAATAGCACTGGAAAGTAAAAAAATTTCTTATTGCTTGAAATTGATCCTGCTGGGAATAAAATATATGCATGAGAGGTTATTGGAGTGCTCAGAATGATCTGGGATTTTAACCACGAACTCTACTCGAAAATCCCAAAAAAACCGAGAAATGGTTTGGCCAGATTTTCAGTTTGGAATTTTGGACCTTTTTGGGTTGCACACTACACCTCTCTCTCTGATTTATGCACTCCCTAGAGACAAATGCTAATATGGGGCTGAAATAATGATCTATATATTTCAATAGCACCCAATCATCTCAATAACTAAATGGATGGTCCCTTCTCCTGATTCCCAAGCTCAAAACTTGAGATCTAGCTCCTCCATTGAATGTGCAGCTGCTGCATGCACAACTGCTACGAAATATTGCGCTATCTAGGAGGGGTGATGATGTACCTTGTTGATAGATAATACAATGCTAATTCTAGGCTACTGAAGTGATCCCTGGAGTGAAGGATTAATCGCTCACATGATTCCAAGTTGAGTTGCTTGGAACTTCCTCTTCTCGTCAAACCGTGACTGTAGAATTATGCAATTTCTATAGGAAATGTTGCTGCATAGGAAAATATATGGATTTCCTAATGCCAGATATTACAATGAAACTATCAGAAGAATTTAATGCATCCACAGTGTGAAGGGAAAATCCCTCCACAAGTTTCCCTACTAAAGTACTGAGAACAACCCTCCAACTCTCAAACCCATGTTTAGGAATGTGTAATTCATATAGCTGGAATTGCAGATGAGAGTGGCTCAAAGTGGAACTAATTTCTGGATGATGAATATTGCCCAAGAAAACCTTCCCAGAGTAGGCACTCGAAGTCCCCTGTGGGTAAGGGTGGGATTCCCACTCGGGAACACCTAGTGCCAAACAACACAACAGACTTAGTTAAATAGCTGAAGTGTGAAAACAAATGTCTTACGACACCCAACAATAAAAATCTAGAATACCCTCCCTTTTCTACCCTCATATTCCTTTTATTGTTGTGAGTGTTCACTAACCTTTTCCCACCTCACAACTGTGTTGCACATGTGGCCACTAACCTCCATAAATACTGTGTTGTCCTCCATGGTCTCCATCGCTGTTGCAATTACTCTCCACTTCCTCCATCATGTGTGCATTTAATGCACCACTTCATCACTTCATCATTATTTCTCCATGATCTTGCATGTATTCCTCCACTATCTCCATCATCTTCCACATTATTTCTCTATGAACTCCACTCTTTCTTCATTAATATGCTTCTCCATTACTCCATAATACTACTCCACTACTTAATTAACATGCATTCACTTTATAGAAGTGGATTTTATTCATCTACTGGTTTTATGGGTTCCTCCAACCTTTTATTTACTTAACTAAATAAGAAAAGTAAGAACTCTAATATTCTAATTAGCTGATGGAAAATTTGTAATATTGTAGTCCTCCCCACCAAAATGTTTCTTGTCCTATAGCAATTGCAAAAGTGGATGCTACAAAAATCCATCTCCCTCCCAAGTGGCATCCTCATATGGAAGGTTTCCCCATTTGATCCAATGTGTTATGAATTCCTAACTCTATAGATGTATCTATAGCATGTCTAGAATGGCCTCCAACTGTGTATCTAGATGCCTTTCCTCATCAATGACACCCCAAGTGCAAACGATATGTTGTCCAAGAGCCTATTCTTTGCATGAGATATGTGAGGTGTAGTGGTTCCTTCCCCAGGTGGAAAGTCCCAAATCATAAACTATCACTGCAACCCATGCTACATGGAGTAGGTTGTGTCTCTCGATGCTCCAATCCTTGGCCCTAGTGGCCTTTGTTGCTCTAAGCATCATCTCAAAAGTGTGAAAAATAGGAAATAGAGATATATGGACTGACATGTGAAATTTCGAACCATACTCTCCCAATAGCAGCCGCCACGAGAATACATGTTGCTTCCATACCACATCATCATCATACCAATATGGTAGCCATACTCCCTCAAGAGAAGACACAACAACAATGTCTATTAATGCCACATCACATCATCATGCCAAGTAAAAACAATGAAATCCCGATTGACATGTGGAATTTCATATGGTGGCCATACTCTCCCAAGAGTAACCAGCGCAACCATGACCACTGCTGTTGCATCTCATCACTATGGTGCAAGCTAGAAAACATTGATATACAAATGGACATATAAAATTCAATGTCTTGGCCATAATCTCCTACGGGTAGCCAGCAAAGCCATGCCTCATGTTGCTACATCACCTCAATACAGTGTAAGGCATGGAACATAACAATCTGAAATGTCAGGCGGTAACCATAGTCACCCAAGAGCAGCCAATGAAGCCATGTTTGCTATTGCCCCGTGTCATATATTTGCAATTAGCTTTTAAACAACTTTCTCATCATCTCCATCCATCCATCCAACTATGGGAGGTGACTCATATCATGCACCAGCTCGGTATTCACCCAATGGAGAAGCTCCCACGAAATACTACTCATACAATAACTATCCCCATCACTATTTATGACCTTGGAGAGAACATGAAGTATGAAGACATCCCAGAAAGATACTCTGGTCATGGGTGAAGAGATTAATTGTGTGAAAATGTTGAAGAAATGTGCATACCTCGATAGTGGATCAATGTCGACAATACCATCCTCCACAATCTGATGACAATATTTTCACTCCATGATATGTCAAAGTGCATCATCCTTGAGGTATCTACATGAGAACCTCTATCTGGTGACCCGGTAGAATCTATGAGGTTCTGAATATGCTGCATGTAGAAAATTCTCTTTGATCTGTGAGGTGCTCATCAAGAAGGCTTTGTCCTGATAATGGAAGATTTTATCCATTACATGATGTCTACCATATACCATTTTCCTATCCAATGCTTCATAAGTGAAGTTCTCATCGGAATGTTAAAATAGTAACTAGGCCCTCAAATCATCACTGCTCCTCAGTGACAGCATTTTTTATCCCCACGATAGTGCATCTACAGTCTCATAGCCCTCTCCATATAAAATGTTGAACTCATAGTCTTGCATTGTACTGATCCACCATTGTTGCATCATTTCCAGCTGCTGTTCCTCCTCAAAAATATGTTGAAGAATACGGTGGTTGGTCTTCACCCTAAATGTACTGCCAATAAAAAACTACTAGAATTTGACCAGTCAATGCATAATGGCCAATATCTCTTTGTCGTCAGTAGAATACGAAAGCTAATGCAACAATAAATGTCGGTTCTCGAAAGCTATTGTATAGCTTCCCCACATTAGGACTAATCCCATCCTCAAAAACTCCACACTCCAAAGAAAAGTATTGTGCGCAACTCAACAATGTCAAACTATGATAGTTATACATCTCCTTGAACCATTCAAGGGTCCTCTATGCAATGATAGTTTGCTGCTCCAAATAAGCAATGTTCTCTAACCCTTGGTCATGTAATTTTCCTCATGGAATGACCCCACAAATCTCAAGATTATGTGTTCAAACAATCTGGGGTGAAATTTTTTTCATACCTTGGATTAGTTGATGCTTGGGAACATCTTGCACAACTACAAGATTTCCTCCAACTGGTGCAATTGCTTCTCCAAATATTGGTGATGGTGATGGCTACTCCTCTACTATTGCACCAATGCTGGTATCTTCTTCCTCTTCCTCACGCACCTCCTAAATCATGACTATGACTCTCAATTTCAAATGCTCACTACCATCTTGGAATGATTAAAGTGCTCCTCCCACTGATGCAAGCACCTCTACTATAGCTGGTGGTGGTAGTAGTTGTTCTTCTCCTAGAGTATCAGTGCTTACTTCTTCATTTTTTCTCCTCATATACTTCCGCATAAATGTTGGAAAATGTCTTAATGGAAAGTGCCTCTGGTTTTCTCCTGTCAAACCTCTTTACCAATCTTTGAGTGAACTCTCCATATGCAGTCACTCTTGCATGTTTCAATCTGTCGAACAACCAATAATTTGCTTCACCCTCAAGGTGCAATGCTGCAATCTCAATGGATTCATTTTCTAGTACTAGGTGTAGCTAGAATAAATCATCTAACGTATCCATCCAAGCCTTTTCCATGCTTTGGATGACCCATAGAATGTAGGCAGAAATAATCTATTCTACATATGCCCTCTTCTTCTATTGTTGCTCCAGGGTCTCTGGTTATATTTAATATCGAAAAATGCTATAAATTCAGATTCTCTTTGAATGCTCTAGATTGATATTTTTACTATGCAAGATAATCACTCAGAGTCCCATGCTCCAAATATCCTCCATGTCTATGCCATTCATTTCTTTCTGCAAGGAAAGTGGGCATAGTAGGGAATTGTGGGAATTTATGTACTACCATTTTCTTATACTATTGATAGGAAGTGCTAGTACCTTATCCATTCTGAAACCCTCCTGAGGTTTCCTTTTGCCTTTCCCTTCTCATTTCTTTGATATCAATGGTGAGATCCTGCATAGATCTGAAGAGAAGTGTGGCAAAACTCAGTTCTTCTACCATTGTAGACTTCTTCTTTTTCTGCTTATTCTTCTTATTCTTCTGATGGCATGAAATTCCCACAAGATGAGCCAAATATCATGCTCTAATACCATTGTAATATCCCAAAATGGGAAAGACTGGAATATAGAGCATATGCATAACTCCAAATAATAATAAAACATATAAAATTGGAAAAATGTCCTAATACATCAAAACATCATACATATCAACATAAATAGTTGATCCATATCATTATGCATCAACAGAAAAATGAATATACACAGTGCTCCCAAAAGGGATGCACTCAAGCCATCCAAAGATGGTAGAAACAACTCTACTAAAAAATAGCACTGGAAAGTAAAAATTGTTTTTGTTGTTGGAAACTACTACTATTGGGATGATAATCTATGCCAGAGATATTTTTGGATTCCTTAGAAATATTTGGTATTTTAACTGTGGACTCTACTCGAAAAACCTAGAAATGGTTTGGCCATATTTTGAGTTTAGAATTTCGGCCCTTTTTGGGATGTCCACTACACCCTTACTGGCAGAGTTATGGACTCCCTGGAGACAACTATTGATATGGGGCTGAAGGAGTGATCTATCATCTACAATAGGACCCAATTGGCTCAATAACTGAGGGTTGGTCCCTTATCCCAATTCCCAAGCTCAAAACTTGAGATCTAGCTCCTCCACTGAATGTGTAGCTACTGCATGAAAAACTACTAGGAAATACTACGTTGTCTAGGAGGGTTGATGATGTAGCCTGCTGATAGATAATACAATGATGATCCCAAGCTACTGAAGTGATCCTCAGAGTGAAGGATTAATCCCTCATAGGATTCCAAGAAGAGTTGCTTGAAACTTCCTCTTCTCCTCAAACCCTCACTTCATAACTACGAAATTTATGTAGGAAATGTTGCTGCATAGGAGAATATATGGATGGCCTAATGGTGGAAATGACAATGAGAATGCCATAAGACTGCAATGCATCCACAGTGTGAAGTGTGGATCCCTCCACAAGTTTCTCGGCCGAAGTACTAAGAACAATCTTCCAACACTCAAACCCAAGTTCAGGAATGTGTAATTGCTATAGCGGGAAGTGCAGATGAGAGTGGCTAAATGTCGCACTAATTGTTAGATGATGAATATCGCCCAAGAAAACCATCCCAGAGTAGGCACTTAAAGTCCCCCATGGGTAACGGTGAGATTCCTTCTCAAGAATGTCGCAAATACCACAACAGACTTAGCTAAACAGCTAAAGCATGCAAAGAAATTTCTTACAAAGCTCAACAATTAAAATCCACACTCCCCTCCCTTTACTACCCTCATTTTCCTTTAATGGCTGTGAGCCTTCCCTAGCCTTGCAAAACCTCATAACTGTGTTACACACGTGGCCACTAGCCTCCATAAATACTGTGTTGTTCTCCATGATATCCATGACTGCTACAACTACTCTCCACTTCCTCCATCATGTGTGCATCTAATGCACCACTTCCTCCATCACTTCATCATTATTTCTCCATGATATTGCATTTATTCCTCCACTTTCTCCATCACATTCCACATTATTTCTCTATGACCTCCACTCTTTCTTCATTATTATGTTTCTCCACTACTCCATAATACTACTCCACTACTCAATTAACCCACATTCATACTATAGAAGTGGATTTTAT
The DNA here is from genome assembly GCA_034641835.2 of Pinus albicaulis. Classification (NCBI taxonomy): domain Eukaryota; kingdom Viridiplantae; phylum Streptophyta; class Pinopsida; order Pinales; family Pinaceae; genus Pinus; species Pinus albicaulis. Next base: position 251,888,280 of record CM076572.1, on the reverse strand, counting down.
TCATCAACTTGGTTTATGGGTCCCTCCGCCCATTTATTTACTTAAATAAATAGGAAAATTAAGAGCTCTAATATCCCAATTAGCTGATGGAAAATTTGGAATATTAAAAATAAGATATTGGAGACTACACTTACCAATGTGTGCAATGTTAACCGAAATGATTGGGATGAGTGCATACCTTCAGTTTTATGGGCATATCGAGCTACATGTAAGAAGTTGACTAGTAGGACACCTTTCGGGATGGCATATGGGAAAGAAGTTATGTTTCCGATCGATTTCATTGTTGGACATTGGGTTCAACGCTCCCCGTGTGTTTCGCAACATGTACTAACCACCTCTCATGGATCCTAACACTGGGGATTGTAGGAGAGACTAATGACTGGGGGTTTTGGTCTAATGGCAATCGTGATTCCAACAAGTGGAATAAGAGCGATAGGTCTAGAGTTCAAAACTCACTCGACTCGAGTTGGGGGGGATATTGTTGGACATTGGGTTCAATGCTCCCCACGTGTTTCGCGACATGGACTAACCACCTCTTGTGGAACCTAACTTTAGAGATGGTAGCGGAGACTAATGCCTGTGGGTTTTCATCTAACGGAAATCGTGACTCCAACATTCATTGTCCCTATTCTATGCATTGCAACATTCACAAATATGGAAGAAGAAAATGCTATAGAGGAGTGGTTATCGCAGTTGGTCGCACTGGAAGAAGATCACTTTATTTCCAATTATCACCAGCAAGTTCAAAAGGTGCGTGAAAAAGCATGGCATGATATAGACATCAGGAAAAATGTGTTTTAGGAGGATGATTTTTTCCTGTTGTATGACAAAAATTTTGCGCTCCACCTAGGGAAGTTGAATATGCATTGGCACGGGCCATATGTTGTTAAGGAAATCACTTGTGAAGGTGCAGTGTGCCTGGCGAGATTGAGCTACGAATACCTTCTCGACTATGTCAATGGAAGCCGATTGAAGCCGTACATGGATGACCTTATGTGTGCCAAATGACTATATGGCTAGAGTATCATATCTATGCAGATGGGATAGAACATGTACAAAAATGTGTGACATGCATGGTAGCTACGCGAGGAGGATGACTAGGTCGTAGAGGTGCCAAAAACTAGTTGTTGGAATAGTAAATCTGGAAAAGATAGTTTATTACCATTTATGGGAGCATCTAGGTTACATTTAATGATGGGATTTTTCCATATTTGGGACCATTTGGTCATTTATGGAGACACATTACTGTAGAAGGAACCGTTGAAGACATGCCATAAGTATAAATATGACCTATGGGGTCGAAATAGTTCCCTTTAATTTCTGAGTGAATTCTTTTCCTTGAGCTCTTTGATTTTTTATACATACTCATTGTCTATGTCTGGTTTGGATCTTGGATTCGAGGAAGATTTGTGTCGTAGAGGGTTGGGTTATGAAATTCTGCCCAATATGAAAACTACATGACCCGGAGATGACCCTGTTGTGCTAAAGGTCCCTGTTGTGCCGATTACTGAAACACTTGCACCCACAATGTCTAAGAAGGGGAAAGCATCATAAATAAGGAAATCCCCAATGGAGAAGACTCTGAATCCATGCTCCACTATAGTTGAATGCCTGAAAATACCAATGAAAAAGCTCCCTGAGACAATTATGGAGGAAGAGGAGGATGTGGTCGACTTGGCCCCATTCTCATGGTTTTTAACCTATGTTTCACCACACAAACTGAAGCTAATGGTTCCCAAAGATCTTGACAAGCTGTGAGAGCATCCAAATTTCTTTGATCCCTAAAAAAATCCTGATGGAAGGAGACATGTTTTCAAAAGTGCCACAACTCAAAATGGAGGATTGGGACATCACAAACGTGGATAAATTACCTAAACTTGAACTAGAACTATACCTAGACCATGTACAATATGAAGGGGGGATCGTGCACCTAGAGCCAAATCGATGGGTGTTGGGTCTCCACAGGGCATCTATGTTGAATTTACTATAGATCTCTCACTTTGGGCAAAAGCCAATAAGCTATATATGTATCCAAAAATTTCTTGTGCTCGTGCATGAAGATGCACTATAGCTGGGAGAGCGCATTCCCATTGACGCTGCTCTGTTCCATAGGAACATCGGCCTACCTGATGAGGGCATAGATCCAGTGGCTGACTTTGGGGGGAAATCACAAGAGAAAGTTATTGTGGAAAAAATAAAATCCAAATACCAACACTCGCGCAAGAGGAGGGGATTTGTGGTGCGTGAGATAAATGAACTTGTTGTTCAGTTCGGAACACTCATCTTGGCCTACAATATGATGCATAAATGTATACTGAAGGAGCTACCCAAGTAGGTGATTTCTCTCGCTGGCTAATGACAAAAGGGACTGATCTACAACTAATCATGTTATTTGTGGAAGGATTTTATAGAGAATGTGCGCGAAGCACAAGAAGAAGGCAAGAAATTTCATTATGCTTGAATGTTGTTATTGATTACATTAATTTTGTGGAAGACCCCTAAGGACACCTAGTTTCCAGAGATAGAGCCACAGATGTGTGTGGCCACAAAATACGCTAATCTATGGAACACATCCGACCCTGTGCGCATCATGGGGAATACGATTTTCCTGGTGCTTTTTGATGCTTCACTCTATCAAGAGGTGTAGTCTAAGCCGAGGTTGTATCCAACACTTTATGATCAGTATAAAATGATAATAGACTTTAAAGAAAGTTTTCATAATATGCTCATCTGCATAAAAGGCATCGTGGAGGGAGTTTAGTATGAGTTACCATATTTAGTCACGGAAGATAATTTGATCTACATAACTACATAATGGCCACCAGCGTGGTTAGATCCTAGTGCATCCACATACATTCCTAAAACACTAATGAAGTCACGCACTGGTACTCATCCAGAGAAATCAACTGAACATATGCCTGAGAAGGAAACCACGCTGACCAAAACCAGTGAAACTATTGACTGGGAAAAAGATACGGACCTAGAGAAAAATGGTACTGTGACGAAGGACACATTGGAGTAAGTAGAAGCACAGAATTCTAAAGGAAAAAAGCACGGTTCTCAAACCATTGGAGGCTTGAGGAAGAAGATAAAAGGTTCTAAGGACGCTGGAGAGGAGGTCTTGAAGTTTCCTAATGACCTAATGAAATTTAAAACATGGTTACATTTTTGACGGATGATCAACGAACAGATATGGAAGTGTAGTATAAGACTATGCTCGAGGTGGTCCAAGTTTGGATCCAAGAATTAAAAATGCAAGTGAGCCTGATTCACGCTAGCATTTCTCAGGAGAGCCAGAGACAGATGAGAACAAATGTAACAAGGGTGTAGCCACTGGACATAGCCTTACCAACGACTGAATATTTTTGACTTGTTCAAATACCTATGCCGACCATCCACGTAGATGCCAGCCGGCATGCCCAGTTTATAGGTGCAAGTGATATTAGTATTAACTTGTCTATTTTACCTACATGAAAGTTGCACGTGATGCACAATATGATTTCCGATGAACTTCAGTTCCATAAGGCCCATGCCCACACAACTATTGTAGCTTCAAAGAAATAGGTTGTAGAAGCACAACAGAAAAATTACGCAGTGGAGTAATCCTGTCGTGCAACTGAAGCCTAGTATGTTGTACTCAAAGAAAAAATTCACCAAGTGTACAGTGAAGTTCCAACTATCCTGGCCACAGCTACCCCTGAAGAAAAACCAGAAGGGTTACACCAATTTTTGGTCATCTAACCATGTATAATTATATGGATCGAAATACACCATGTAAGACCAATTTTACTAGAGAAAAATTTCTTTCACTAAGAAATAATTTAATAAACCATAGTTTATTAAGTTATTTATTTTCCAAATAGAAATCCCCATGAGGAATAATTGAATAATTTGTAATATACCAAAATGTAATTGCTCAGCAAGGTATGCCTAAAAACACATTTTTCAGGAATGGATGCTACAAGATTTGAAACCAAGACTTGGATCCCTTATATCAATGTATCTAAAACCAAAATACAAGAGGAGGCTCAAAAGAAATCACTCTAGGTGGGTTAAACAAGTCTCCCACACCTAGTTGTCTTGAGAAAGTGCCCAATGAAGGGACTGCAACAATGTATGAACATATAATAGAGAAAAAATGTTATTTTTATGATCCATAACACATGAAGATCTGAATAGCCATAAAATGTATATTATAGCAGCAATTTTATACAAATTCTTGAGGAAAGAGACACTCAAGCAAGGTAATGTAGCTTCAATGGTACATGTACATTAAAATAGATAATCAATGCTACACAGGAGTTTCCGCGGGCTAAAAGGATGCAGTTTATTGGAGAGACTACATCATACTAAATAATAATATAAATATATGACAATTTATGGCTTAAGAAATGAGGGGGAGCAAGCTCTCAACCCCAGAAAAGAATAATACAACAATCCTTAGAAGGATTGGCTGAAATATACAAAAATGGAAAAATGCCGGAGTTGCAGTGTAGCAGCTACAACTCAAAACTGGAAATAAAATAGAGAAGGCTGAAGATAATTAACAATATGAGTAAACCTCCTCCAATGGATATTCCAAGTCAAAGGCTGATCCTATCATTGAAGATCTCACCCTCCAATCAACACTGCAAACCCTCACTGCAAGTGTACTCTGAAAGTAACGCAGTCACTGAGGGATACTGCACTATAGGTGGAATATAATGTGTTGGACAAGTGCCAAGATATGCAATATGCTTTGAATCCTTCCTTACTGATCTCCCAAAGGAAAGAAGGCTCCCTCCTTTGAAAAACAAGCCAAGGAATGGTGTTGTGGGGTCTTCACTACAACACCCTGCAACACAACGTTATACTTGAGTAGAAATAACTCTGTAGCTAAAGTAGGTGGCTTGGCCTTCAGCCTGAATGTGGAGAGATTAGGTGTAATCCCTTAAAAGGCCTCTCAAGAAGGAGAAGGAATCCTAAACAGGAAATCCTTGTGCTAAACAGCAACTCTGCTAAACAGTAGGAGACTGCAAATAGTCTAAGCAGACAAGAAATCAATAATCATATGCATGAATAACAATGGCTGCCTTGCCCTAATTTTAAACAAATGCAAACTACCTCTCCATGGGTCCCACTCATTAGGGTTTACTTCATCAAGGAAACTTCCCTCCTCTTTTACTGCGCTGTCCCACAAGATGATCTCCACCTCCTATTGCTGTGTTGTTTGACTTGGTCAAACTCGACCTTGCCTTCATGCAAATGTCCTCTTCCACACACGAGGGTGTGAAATCTAGCTCCACTGATAATCCCTTTTTATACTAAGAGGGACTTTATTCCTATTTCTAAAATGAATGGGCCTCCTTGCCCATTTATTCATCTCCTAAGTGCAAACAACAAAAATTAATATTCCATTTAGCTGCATGTTAAAAGTGGAATATTACATAAATCCTTAGTTATTTGATTTTCCTCTAGGAGTAGTAAATTAAACCTGTGTTTAATAATATTCCTGGTTATATTTAACCTAATTAACGATAAATTATTAGATAAATTATTATTTATCTTATTATTCCCTAGGAATAATTAATTAAATCATTATTTAATTAATATTCCTTGTAAAATTTGAATAAATCATTTAGGAATAATAAAATAAATTATTATTTTCTTAGCTATTCCTTGATCCCATCCTTGAAATAATAAATAAATATTTTATTTGTTTATTGTTTCTAAATAAAGGGATTTAACCAATTTAAATTCCTTTTCCCTCCAACAAAATGTAATAAAATATCCTGAGCGATTAGGTCTAGATTTTGGTTAATAATATTTTATTATGCACCATTATCAAGGATAACTCAATATTATGTTATAAATAGGATGCTTTTCCATTCATTCCTTACCTTTGATCCTTTTATCTTGGTTAGACTTTGATCCTCTTATCATTGTCTATCTTTCATTCACTTTTGTTTTCTCTTTGCTTATTGAGCTCCCTTTGAGTTCTACACGTCCTGGGTATTCTACATCATTGAGAGAGAAACTCTGAAGTTGACGTGTTTGATGATATCATAGAACCCATCAAATTGAGGGGGACTGTATCAGTTCTCTTCCAAGATATTACATAATAACAAAAATTATCTATAATTCTTGTCTTGTCCATTAGATATTTTGGAGAAACTCTGATTTCATTTTGATGTTTAGTTGCGTTATTTTCATAGATCTGGGTTTATTTTTCATTTGTTTCGACCATCTATTGCAGACCTAAGAATTTAGATAATTATATTCGTTGTTAGCGCTATTTTTCATGTGAAACTAAAGTGATATCTTTTTGTACACTTGCGTTAAGATTTTAGACTAATAATTGCCGACTTCACAGGGTTTTATTTAGGTTTTCCTACATGGCCATCCACTTCAGTACCTAGGTTTTTTTGTATTCAGCTATTTTTTAGTTTCTTAATGTTGTTTTTAGCCTTTCATTCCCTCAAACAGTAAAAATATAACTTTCACATGTTTCTAGGTGTTTTTTGCAGGTAACAGATATCAGCCGCGACACAGATGGAAAAAGTTTCCCGCAACTTGCCGTTGAGACTTCCAGAAGTGAAACTTGCACTTTTCAGCCCCAAACCTATGATTTCAAGGCTCAAATAGTATTTTTTGGGCCAAAAACTATGAGTTCACTAGCCAACAAGTCAATACCTATGAGCTGTAGGTTTTTGATGGGTTTTTCTGTAATTTTTAGGGTTTTCTGCAAGTACTGTTAAGGGTCGATTGACCTCTATCTCCACCAATATTAGGCCTGGATATGCTTATTTTTTATTTTTTAAAATCAGAACAAGCCTCTTAGGGCTTCAGTACACCTCCACCTTTTTAGGAAGGGTTTAGTTGAGTAGGTAGTCTGAGATTTTGTAGCACTTTCAACCATTTTTCAGGGTCTGGTCTCTCTTTCTTTCAGATCCATTCATATCGGTTATTACCTCACCGAAAACTCCCTCTTGATTCTTGTTTGACATCTCCCTCAGGGTCCCTTTTGTTCCCCTTAGGGTTTTAACCTATTTCCTACCATTTTGCATGAGTTTTCCCTCTGGTTTCTTATTGTTTTCTATACCTCTTTTCAGCAAATTTGAGTCATTATATCCCTATCACTTAGACCATAGATATTTTGGCCACCTTGTGTGTTTTGAGTCAATTTTTCATGCATATTAGAATAGTTTCTTCGGAGCCCTTATTTTTCGGTAGAATTTATGAATCTTTAGTTGTTTATGTTATTTTTTTTTTAGTTTTATTTATAGTTATACAACATTTTTTCTTTTTCTTTACACACAATCATCTAGGCTTAATTAAAATTAACACATGGATCACATACACGCACACCTAATGTGAAGAGTGCTTGGTTTACACTGCCAAGCCAAGATATAAACAACATACTTAATTTATCTTCCCCTCTACGCCTTTTTTTTTATCTCTCTTCATAATTTGGGTATATGTGCCTTGTGATCGTTGTGCCCCCAAGGCATTTATGCCGGAGACTCCTAGGCCTTCATCCTTAGTTTCCATTAGGAATACTTACTACACCTCATCGTCACTCAGTCAATCCTCCACTAAGTCCCTCTACTAACTCTGATTTTAGTCCATCGGGCCCTCATTCTGATTCTAAACCCTATTCCCTTCTACCTCATTCTCACACCATGTCGGGTGCCAATGCAAGCACTGTTCCTTGTCGGAATCCCAATTTCCATTAGACCAAAACCCGCAGGCATTAGTCTCCTCTACAATCGCCAGAGTTAGGGTCCACGAGAGGCGATTAGTCCCTGTCACGAAACACATGGCGATCGTTGAACCCAATGTCCAACAATCCCCCCCCCCCCCCCCCAACACGAGCAGGTGAGTTTCGAACTCGAGACTTTTCACTCTAATACCACTTGTTGGAATCACAATTTCCATTAGACAAAAACTGGTAGGCATTAGTCTCCGCTACAATTTCCAAAGTTAGGATCCAGAAGAGGTGGTTATTCCATATCACGAAACACATGGGGAGCATTGAACATAATTTCCAACAATCCTAATGCTGTTGGTAGCCCCATACCTAAATCTAGAGCTGCTAGTAGTGGAACCAATACCGAAACCATCCCAGCTACTCCCTTGCTACCTTTTATGGTAGGTTTTAGCCTCCCTTATTTTAGCCACTTAATCAATGATCCTATACAACATGATTTGGGTTGGCGTGTTATTCCAACTAAGCTTCCTTTTGACATCCCTACGTTCGAAGGAAACATTGGAGAGGACCCTACTAATCACGTCTGCTACTTCCACATGTGGTGTTCGTCCAATTCTATCACTAATGACTCTATCTGTCTCTGGTTATTCCAGCGTACGCTCACTAGAGACACTACAAACTGGTATGTCAACTAGATCGCTGCCTCTCATTCCACTTTTGTGACTCTAGAGAAAAAGTTTTTGTCCTACTTCCAGTTACCTCTCCGATATGATACCAGTACCGAGTTGTTGACCACATTCCATCAAACTTCTGCCACTCGCCTTTCTAAGTGACATAGAAGGAGGAGATTAGGTCAAGCTCCCACATTAAATGACCATGTCTATATGGATTGTTTTCTCAGGATCAGTTTTCCCTCTATTGGTAAATATTTCACATCTCACTTTCCTCAGAAAGAGGAAGAGACTCTCCAAATCACATTGAAATATGACCTCATCTATGCTCAGTCTCGTTATGTTTATATCATATTACTGTATATTCCTAGACCTGGTGGTGCTAAGGTACTGGGGGCATCTCATGTTGTCGAATGTATCCTTGGATCTCTTTCACATCCATATAATCATCCTCCCATGGGTCATGGTTTTCCTCAGGGATGGGCCAGCTCCTCTAGCACTTATCACCCTCCTAGCAACATGTATCCTGGAAAAATTATATTTACCCCATTCAATCAATCGATCCCAGGGCCTACGGTTACTCAGCCTGTTTACCCCAATGTTTCTCAACCTCCTTTCTATCCGTCTAAACATGTTTGTGCTCCAGACCATTTGGAATTAGCATCCCATCCTCATATGCCTTCTCAACCTCCACCGCAATAGCAACCTCCCCCTCTGATCCAAGTGTATACACAGCAAAGTGCAACCGATCCTCCAAATTCTAAGAAAAAGAGGTAAGGAAACCAAAATCAACCAGCACATGGTAGTCAAGGGCATCAACCTAATCTTCCAAACAATAACAACCAGCAATAGGGAAATGAACCCATGCAAGGCAAGCCTCTTCGTATGAACAAGAATTTTTCTTGTTGTGGTGTGCATGGCCATGACACTCACAATTTTCCCCTTTTACCCCAAATGCTTCATTTTTTGGAAGCACAAGAAACATCTCGAGGACAAAAAGCCTTGGTCTCGGAACCTCCAAATACTGCACCTATTCAATTGGTTGTTTTTACTGATCCCTACCCTTAGTAAGGATATGTGGCTACCCAACCCTCTCAAGGTTAGGCCGCCCCTCAAACCTCTCAACCTGGTACCTTTGATTACCAGGTTCTCATGATGAATTTTGAAGTGGTTAATACCGCTAATGTCAACTTTCAAACTTGTTCGTGCCAATATGACAAGCCACCTACTTCCTCTACAACCTAGTATTAAACCAAAGTTTTTATAGAGTCCATTTTGACACCTAATTCCCCTTTAGAGATCACTCAGCCACATTCAGAGGTCCTTCCCAATATCTCGAAAGGCCCATTACACCAAACTACCACTTCTTCAAAGGCCACCCATAATTGCAACATAATAGATGACTTAGCACAATCTCCTGCTGCTATGTCAATGATGGAAGTCCTCGAGTCATTCCCTCAACAACATAAATCTCTATTATGTGATCTGGGAAATGTGGATCATTCAGATGATCATTTGATCGTTTTTGATGTTGACAAGCAATAACATCTCCCCTTACCTTCATCCATCACCTTCCAAATAGTTGTCAAGATTCAAAATGCCCATTTGTCGCGCTACATCAATGACGAGGGGGCATCCACCTACGTGATGTCCACCTTTGTTTGGAAGCAACTCCAATCACTTGAGTTAGTCCCATCCACTATCACTTCGGACGGTCACTCTTCTTAACCCCTTGGCATGTTTTGTAATTGTCTTATTACTCATGCAAGAAGGACCGTTTACATTGACATTGAAGTAATTGATGCCCCCTTGGACTATAACATCATGTTGGGTCCTTACATCTTAATTCATAGAGACACATTAATTGACAGAGTAACTATTAAAATATCCTTGCCGAGGTGTGGAGTTTATATAGATTATATTTTTCAAATGAAAAACTAACTTTAACTTCCTGAAAAAACCCACCTAGACAATAAAATATAATTGTGCATTATGCTATGCTTTTTTCTACTTAATAATAAAAGCTAGCAATAAAAAAAACAAACTTCCACATGCCAACTAGGTTCTTCTCCTTTTTGGTGTTATTTTCGAGGTTTATTTTACATGTAAGATTCAAAATCTAGCTTCTACTATGTTGAGGAAGTGTGTGTGGAGGAAGTTGTACATAGGTGGCTATGTGGAGAAAGCGTGTGAGAAGAAGAAATGCTCATTGTGTGGAAATATTTTTCCGGGGAGAATCAATTAATAATCGATAGAGGTAGTGAGTATGATGTACCATATATCCTTAGTATATCTATTATCTTAGTAAACTTCTTTTCAGTATTGTGTGTAAAATCGAATGTTAATGACTGACCAAAGGCCATTATTGAGTGTGGTTGTCATTGTTGTTATGATAGTGTGAAGTGTGATGAAATGCATACCCCGCTTAATCATTAGCAGAGATAGGATGATATGCACTATTTATTGCTAAAATATTAGCAAAAATATCATATAAGTCCAACAGTTGTCTAGGTCTTATTGGGAACAAAAAATATGCATTGTTTAATACTAGAATATTAGCAATAAAAATATTTATTGTGAAGTGTGATTTTCCATAGATTGAAACCTTCATTTGCACATTATAATTCTTATTAAATTTTAGATAAATCCCTTATTTGAAACATGTTCATAGATACAAACATAAGCATAAACATATAGCGTGTGTGGATGAAGCTTTGTAGACATCGTTATACAAAACAAGCAAAGCAGAACATGCATAGTATGACATAAAAATGTGGGAAAAATATGTACTCACAACCATTCCCACATTTAATATTAATGCAATTTTTGTACATTAAACACTTAAATAGCACTAGTTATAACAAATATATAAGAAATAATATTAACAATTAGTACAAACTGAATATATCCGCTCGTACAAGAGCTTGAAGAAACAAATTTCTATATTTTTGAAATGTTTGAAATATTTATAATTAAAATATTAGGAATAACATCATATACATCAACAGTTTACTAAAATAACTACTTTATATGGTATATTCTATGCATGCACTTAGATAAAAATGTGGGAAAAATGTAGACCTCACTTAATTAGTTGTAGATAAAAATAAATAAACATTATTTATTGTACATTGAAAGCTTCATCCACAAAAATTAGAATATTATTGATAACTTAAAGTGGCGGTTGGGTGGGGGGGACAAGCTACACAATTAATTGTGCAGAGATGCTTTTATAAATTTTAGATAGTATATTATATGAATGAGGATGGGGTATGTGCGAGAGAATGGGGAATATTATCATGTTTCGTTGTGCAAAGATTTTACTATGAGGACTACAAAGTTTGTTTGGAAGTGAAGTTGCATAGGTATTTTGATTTTAGAGCTCTATATATTTGTAGAATGATTAATATTGTTAGTTTCCATTGCACGGGATGGTCCTTAAGAGTTAGGGATGGCTTAAGAAGTAAAAATAATGCCAATACAAATGATGCCCTTATTCCTATATCCTCATGCGAAAAAGAATTACCACTTGAGACTGTAAAGAGATGACCAACATAAAACTATGACAATGAATTGAGTGATAATACATCTGATTAGGAGATATCAATCCATTCATTATATAGATAACCATGTCAGCTTTCAAAGTAAATATATCCATCATATTTTTAAAAAAACATAATATTATTAATATCACTGTTTTTCCCTTCTTTAGGTGCGAATTCTTCATTTAATAAAATACTTGTTATGGCAAGAATGTGTAAAGGAAGAGTGGATATTAAAAAGAAATTATGAAAAGACAAAAGACAAAAGTTTTATACTTTGAACAGTAAATTTTGTAAAAACACACAACAACAAGATTGGGTTGTTGATAAGTTGAAACCAATATATGTTCAATGGATTGAACAACAACTGTTCAATGAATTTGAACAACAAAATTGAAATAAAAAAAAAACACACTAAAAATAGTTGTTCAATTGGATTGAATAGAAAATGTTCAGTGAACAATATATATATATATATATATATATATATATATTAAACACACTAAACAAATAGTTTTTCAATTGGATCGAACGAAAAATGTTCAATCTATTGAACAACAACTATTCAATGGATTGAACAAAAAAAATATTAAAAAACACGCTGAAAACAATTGTTTATTTGGTTCGAATGGCAATTATCCAATCAATGGAACAAAAATTGTTCAATTGTTTGAACAAAAAAAGTAATAAAAAACATTAAATAAAAATAATGCGGCCATTCATTTGCTTCGAACAACAACTGTTCGATTGTTTTGAAAAGAAAAAACAATGAAAAGAGAAAGAAAATGGAATTCTTTTATACAATGATGAAAAAAACTGTAAATTACAATAAAATGCAGGAAGCATATATACACTATTTACATGAGGAAGTAACAAATTTCTATGAAATTGAAGCTGTCGGGTCATTACTCCCTACAGCTAAAATTTGGATAGTGGGATTGTCATGCACCTGCTAGCCGAAAGACTCTTTTGTGAGTGGTTTATGATGGAGGCACACCTGGTGTCCATTTACTTGAAAGGAATATTTGGAGGCAGGTAATGGTACCATTGTTATGCACATATTGAATTTCATATGGCCCTAGCCACCTTGTTTGTAACTTACCTGAGAAGTCTTAGAATCTGGAGTCATAGAGGAGTGCCCAATCTCCTTTCTAGAATGTATTCTTTTTTATGAGGTTTTCGTGCCAATTAGACCATTATTGCTGAATAATTGCAGTGCGTTGTAGAGCAAGTAGTTGTGCTTCATCTAATTCATTTATCTATTGAAGTCTTTTAACTTAGGCCTCTGTCAAATCCAGTCGCACTTCCTGGGTTGTTCTAAGGGTCTTTATCTCAAATTCAATGGGGAAAATTGGTTCCTTTCCAAATACCAGGCTATACAGAGAATATCTGGTAGTGTTTTTCCAAGTTGTGAGATACACCCACAAGGCTTCTGGAAGTCTAGTAGCCCAATCCCGATGATGTGTTGAGACTGTTTTAGTGAGAATTGCCTTGATGACTTTATTGGTGTTTTCGACCTGCTCGTTCACCTGCAGGTGGTAGGGAGAGGTGACTCTATGAGTGACATGGTGGTTTGGTAGAGAAGCTATAATTTTATGTCCTATGAACTCTGCCCCTCCATCAACTATCAGTTCCCTAGGTAAGCCATATCGCACAATAACTCAAAAAGAAAATTAATCACAGACTCTTCTGTAGCTTTTGGCAAAGCCACTGTTTCTACCCAATTCATCACGTAGTCTATGGAAACCAGTATGTAGGCCTTCTGATTTGATGGTAGATTGAATGGCCCAAGAATGTCGAGTGCCCATCGTTCGAAGGGTTCTACTACCAAGTGTGGATGCAATGGCATCTTGTCGGATTGGTTGAGGCGACCCATTTTTTGGCAGCTATCACAGGCTTGCACGTGCTTCTTTTCATCTTTAAAAATTTTGGGCCAATAGTAGCCCATTTGTAATACTTTGTGCCCTTTCCCGTGATATGCAAATTTTCTGCCACATGGTTCGTCATGGCAGGCCTTCAAGATGTCATGGATATCATCTTCTTGAATGCATCTATGTAGGTGCATATCAGCTTCTGTGTGGAAAAATGTATCCACCAATCCGGGGGAATATAATATTGCATTGAACAATCAACTTCCTTTCCTTTGTTTTCAAGTGTCTTGGCAGCTTTCCTACTACCATATAATTCGCTACATCTACATACCATGGCACTTTCACTGCCACAACAAACAAATTTTCATCAGGGAATTTATCATCTACCGCCAATGGGTAATTTTTTTTTGGGACTCGAGAGAGGAAATCTGCAAGTAATTTCTCCTTCCCTTGACAATCCTTAATAGTTTTCTCGAACTCCTGTAAAAGAAACAGCCAATGAGTCACTCTGCCATTTGTAATAATATTGTTAGCTAAATAGCTCCTATCGCTATATCTTTTGTATCTGAAGAAATATGAAAGGGAAGATTGCAATTGGGGCCATGCAAGACTGGTTTAGTTGAGACCTGTTTCTTTAAACCTAAAAAAGAAGTGTCAGATTTGTCAGACCAATGGTATTCAACATTTCCAGTTAATGCATAAAAAGGTGCAACAATTTGTGAAAAAATATTTATAAACCTATGATAGTACCCTACATATCCAAGGAAACTACATACCTACGCAATAAGGTACAAGGTGTGGCTAACAAGAAGATGCCCTCCTATCTTTGCCAGGATCTCTTATTCTTGTAGAGATGTAGTGTCCTAGGATGTCACCCTTGGGTGTGATCATGTGACTTCCACATTTCTCAAGAATAATATGGTAGCAATACATTTTTCCAGTGTTTGCAGCTCCTAATCGAAGTCATATTCATATGGAGTGAAGTCATCCATGTTGACCTCGAGCCCTTCATTTATTAAATCATAAAAAAATACTAAGTATGGCCCTTTTAAATGTTGTTGGGGCATTGGATAAACCGAATGGTAATACTCAATAGGTAAATGTACCATAGGGGCAGGTGAAGGTTGTTTTATCTTTGTATTCAATGTTTATCTGAATTTGATTATAAGCACTAAAACCATCAAGAAAGGAAAATAGTACAGCTACTAACGATGTATCGAGGATTTCTTCAAGTGGGAAGAACCGCAAGTGGTATTTTTGTGTGGCTATGTTTAGCTCCTTATAATCCACATAGATTCGCCACTTACCATCCTTTCTAGGGATGACACTAATGGAGAGACCCATTTATTGTCTTAAATAGGATAAATGAATTTTACATCTAGCATTTTCTGTAATTCTTCAATTATAATGTCTTTCATATGCAATTTTAATCTTCGCTGAGGCTGCTGGATGGGACGAGCATCGTTTTCAGTGTAAATATGATGTGTGAAAAATTGGGGATCTATACCCTTCATGTCTGGGTAGTCCCAAGCAAAGGATCCTTTATATTGTTTCAAGAATTTAAAGAGATTTTGTTGTTGGTTGCTATCTAGACTGCCATTGATATTTAAAATTTTACCTAGTTCGATTTCAGTTGGCATGTTGTTACAAATGGTAGTTGTGGGTATGTGCTGGTCATTAGTATCCACTAGAGGGTATTCTTGTGCTTCGTTATCAAGAACTTCTTTTAACATTTGGGACATTAAATTCTCTGAAGTAGATGGTTGATTTATAAATTTATTAATCACATCATCTTCAATTTGATCTTTGAATTTGAGTGCTTCAACTATTGTCAATGGTGAACGAATGTTTTGTTCCCAGTATGTATGTGGTTGTTTGTGAATATTTAGAGTGGGAAGACTTGGTTTGGTAGGGGGATATATAACAATATTCTTTATGGCATCTCCTTTGGAAATGGTCATGTTTCCTTTTCGATAGCCTATGTAATCATCTGCTATCACTAACCAAGGTCATCCCAATATGAAGGGATGTCCATCTAATCTACGTTTTGGGTTGATAACTAAAAAATCTGCCAGGTATTCCCATGAGTCCATAGAAACCAGGATATCCTGTAATGTACCTTCTGGTTTAACAACAAATTTGTCAGCAAGTTCTAGCAAAGTAGAGGTTAGTTCCAAGGCTGTTATACATAGTGTTTCATAGGTTTCTGTAGTTAAAATATTAATAACCGCCCCCAAATCAACTAACGTGTTTGAAAAGGAGCGACCATAAATCTGGACTGTACGTATGGGGTTTACTGGATCCTCATATTTTATTGGTGTTTCTTTACCCAAACATAAATTTGACAGTGTCCCTATTACATGAACAATTGGTAAAGTCTTTTCTTTCCTCACATGTGTTTATACACACAATTTTTTAATAATTTTAGCATAAATAGGGATGTCTTATATGGCTTGTAGGAGAGGAATTTTAATGAAAATATTTTTTAATTCCCCTATGAGATCAAAATCTGAAGAGACAATTGGCTCAGGTATTACTATTCTCTAAGGGAACGGAGGAGAGGAAATAGTAATATTTTTAGGATATTTTTGGTCAGCCATGTCCCTCCCTTGTTCTATCTCTATTTTAGTCACATTCGATTATTTAGGTACTCTTGGAATTCCATAATCAGTTTGTGGCAAGGTAGTGTCTTCATTAGATGAAATAACATGCCCTGATCTCAACCTAAGTTCATTGCATTCCTTCTGTTTATTTTCAAAGTTTGGGTTCTCCACAATCTGGCTCAATTGAACCATTTTGTTATTAGAATTAGGAATTGGTTGAGCTGGAAGTTGAGGGCGTATAATAGGTTGAGGATTTTGTTGCACTGGGTATGGAGCTATTAATGTGGGTTGAGTTTGAGCCCCTATTCCCATAGGTAAATTGGTTGTTCCCAGGGGTCGCTACCATTTTTTAGACCAATTTGTGTTTTGTGAGGTGGAGGCAGGCCATTGGGACTAATATGGATTGTTTTTCCAGTATGGAGGAGAGAAAGGAAAACTTGGCCAACCATTTCCTAGAGAGGACTGATTTGGCCAAGGGGGCACAGAAAATTATCAGGATGGCCAAGAAGAAAAGGTAATTGAATTTTCCATGCTGTTCCAGAGTTCTGTTGATTAAATTGTGAAGAAGGAAAGAACTGAGATAGGTCTTGTGACATACCTAGTCGGGCTTGCCAATGTCGACAATGATTCATTATATATACTAGTTTTGTTTCTTCTTCCACTTCTTTGAATATCGCTTTCAACGCTAGAAGTGAAGGGCACTATTCAGTGGTGTGGTCCTTGGTACAAATAACACATCTTTGGACCATTTCTAATGGACACTCCCGCTGGTTGTGCTTCTTCTAGTAGCATGGAAAAAAAATAGCCAAGCTATGTTCTACTAAATCTTGCTTTTGCTTGGCTTGCAAGACATCTAGCTGTGTTTTGAGAGTGCCCAAGATATCGATTTTTAAATCTTCCAAGGGATTACTGAATTCTACTCTGGTTACGCTACCACCTGACTATTTGTAATTCCTAGTAGCTCAATTTCGTCTAGCTGGTCTATTCTACATACTACCTCGAGAGTACCTAATACATAATGAAATAATGTCATCATAATTTTCTTGATAGATGTCTCCTTTTCCCATTATATTATGTGTTTCTACCCATTCTTATCTCATTCCTTTAATCATTGTTTCTTTTACGATATCTTTATATAGTGTAGTATATGGATATCTTTGCAAATTATATAGAAATCATTCAATATATTTTCTAATGTCTCATTTTATTTTTCATTCATGTTCAAGATTCCATCTTTTAGTTCTTGAGTACGGTAGTAATCTTGGTATTTATTAAGAAAAGAGTTTTTCATTTGATCCCAACTATTAATGGTTCCGCCAAAGAGCCCCATAAAGCAATGTAGAGTTACCCCCTTCAATGTAGAGGGGAATAGTTTCAGTTTTGGAGGGTCTGTGGTGTAGTCATATCCCCTACACAAAACATCAAATTCAAATAAAAATGCATCCAAATATTCTGAGGTCATTCCATGTAAGGTGGGGATGTTTTATAACGGGATAGCTTTCATAGGGTCGTTTGCAGTCGAGTCAACAATGGGATACTCCAATGTTGATACGTATCTCTAATTTTGATTATGTGCCATCTGATCAAATATGTGCCAATAACATTCAGGAATTTCCTAGTTTGGGAGAATAAATTTGTTGGAAATGTTGTCATTGATGGCAAAGGAGATGGAAAAGGTAAAGACATGAGCAGCACCTAAAACTATCCTTGAGCAAAAGACGGAGAGGGTAGCGAGAGGCGACGGAAAAGAAATGGGGAATTGAAGCGAGCAACAAAGGAATTAGAGACGGAAGCCGGTATGGAGTTGAAAAAGGCATTTGAAGGTGTAATACGAGGAGGTTTATTCATGAATTAGGGGTGTAATACAGGTTGCAGATGAATTATTGAGAACTTATTGAGCATAGACTTTGATTGAAGACTAAAATCCTGTGATAAAGGCTTAATATGCTTGGGGATGAGTTGGAACATTGCTTAAAATGGTAGAAGAGGACTAGAGAGGGAAAGCCCGAGAGCTGGAGAGAGGCAGAGAACCTCTTCAGCAACAGAATAGGAGGATAATAGCCATCGAACGGAATATCTAGCTTATTACAAAACTATAAGGGTTTATTTAAGATCTACCACCTCTATATATACACATATCTGTATAGGAAGAATTGTATATGAGTTTTATATGTATTCTTGATCGAACCATCTGAGGAAATGGTCTCAGTGTAACCGTATATCAGTTGGATAAATCAGGATGGAGAATACTGGTATTTACTGGTGATACTCCTGCGTGAATCTCCCTTAAGTTCTTGTAGAAGCTGGACTGTGTAAATCAAGCTACGAGTCTGCCTGTGTATTCAGAAAGGAAAGGGTATGATAATGTGTAGATATGTACCTTGTCATTTTGGGATAAATTGTCAATGATTGTCCAAACTGTATGTGCCTTGGTCGTATTGAGGTCAGTGCAATCACTGCCAGTAATTTGAAATAAGGGTTTTGATCGCCTTCTGAGAATTGACGAGAGGTGAATGAGATCTCATGACAAAGTACACATATAAGAAACATACAAAAGAGCCTATAAAAGAGCGGAACTCTGTGTTACCATAAAGAATATATATATATCTATATATATATATATATATATATATATATTGGAGGCAGAACCATAGTCTTATCAAAGAATATATATATAATTGAAATCATAAAGGATCGGAACCCAGAGTCAACGAATGCGAGGGAGAACGTAACTCGCGTTAACTTTGGTTAAACACTGTGGAACCCACGCGTGGTTTTGGAGAGTGGATTTTCCCAATTCCACGCCACCTTTCAACGTTAAGTGGTATTCCTGGAGTGTGGAGTGATTTCATACAGGAATCGATGCTTGTCCCAAGCGGTTTTGATTAAAATGAAATTTCGCGCATTAACGATCGACGAAAGACGCCCAACGAAATGAATAAGATCCATTGATCTGGGAAAAGGCTATCCAATGGTGGGTGATCACAGGACTTGCACGAGGTTTAATAAAGGTGCATGGATGATAAGTCATGTATGTTGTGTGCATTCGATTGGTGGTTGATGGCATTGTGGGCCCGGCGGAAATATACGTAATGAAGTTGGGTTATTAATTTAGTATAAGGCCCGAAGGAGTATAAAATAACTTATGTATAATGACGGAGACATATTAACCTGTGTAATGGATTAAATACAATATAATTTAAATATTTATCACCGAGGATTATATGATAAGGTTGATCGTATATATGTATATGTTCGGCGTCGGGTTATTTGCATTGATATATATTAATTTAGTAGGCTTCCTTGTCGCCATAATTTTACATTAAACTTTTCTTGCCAACCTGAATGCCTTCTCCAATGAATCGAGTTCCCATGTGCGAACTTCATGTTGGATGTTGTCCTATAAAGTCCCTATGAAGACATTAATCCTATGTTTTTCTAGAATATCAGTTACCCTTATATTCAATTTTTGGAAGTCTTGAATGTGATCCACCACTGAACCCTTTTGTTTGAGATTTATCAATTGGCTAAAGAAGGTGTTGCTCTTTGTATCCTCATAATGTGCTGTCATTTCCTCTGTAAAAATTGACCAAGTCACAATTTTTTTACAGAAGAAAAGCCATCGATACCATACAAATGTATTTTTTTCTAGATGTAAAGTTGAAATGCATACCTTTTGTGTGTTTTGCACATTATTGAGATCAAAATATTGCTCAATCTATAGTATCCATGTTACGGGATCCTTGCCATCAAACTTCCTCATATCCATCTTTAGAATATGGTGGTTCTTCCCGCCAACATTAGAATTTATGAAATCATTATTAACATTTATTTTGTTCTCATCGTGAGTTCTTCTACTATCTTTTCACCATTAGGAAACCTTTCTTGTATCAACTTTGTCAAACCCTCCATGTCTACTTTTAGATCATTCTTCATGTTTTCCATTTTCTCATTGATCTTAGCTTCCATGCCATCTATCTTAGATTCCATGCCAGCCTCCATGCCATCCATCTTAGCTTCCACGCATTTCTTCAAACCCGTCTATCCTCTATCTTCACTTCCACGCCATCCATCTTAGCTTCCATGCCTTTATTCAAACCGTCCATCTTCACTTCCATGCCTTTCTTCAAAACTTCCATTTCATTTTTTGGTGCTCTTTGCGAGAGTGAAATTTGTTGCACTTGGTACCGTAATTTTGATATCTCATACTGCAATTCTTCCTCTTCCTGTGTCATAGTATAGATTTCTGAGGGAATAATGGGTGTTGAATTATTTTTAGGTGCCATTTTAGAATCCAATATTGATACCTATTCTACAATATTCCCTTGGAATCAATTCAACTTTATTCTTCAAACAAGACTTATGCAATTCGGAAAAAGAATACACACCTTTTACTTGCTTTGAGAAGCTCGATATTGAAATTGAATTATCTCTGTAATTGAAAATCTTAAATATATAAAATTAACCCCTGTAGTAGCCCTCTGAAGCTTCTTTCAAATGCCACAGGTTTGATCTAATTTGGATTCCCCAAGACAAAGTTGTGTCCAATATCCCACAATGACCTAATTATGGACTGGTTCAGTAGAACAAACTTGTAGGACTTGCCACGTGTCACTGTTTCGTCCTTTGTCTCTGAAATTGATATCCAAGAAACTAAAGTCTGTGTACTTGCGACCAATTTTTACGGCACTCAAATCCACTACCCAGAGAGAGAGTTATTGAACTTTTCCCACGATCACCTCTTTGAGATGAAATTCAGGAGCCTGAAAAAGCACTACCTTCCACAGATCATATCTCCAAAAATATTGTGAACCAAGCTCTGAAATTTTTTGACGATTTTTCTTAGGATTTCAGCTTCTCACCATAAAAATTTCAGATTCTTAACCTTAGTAGAAAAAAATTATAGCGCAAATGCCACGATGACCTGTTTAGGAGCTTGAAAACAGACCTAACTTCCACAGATCATATCTCCGAAAATTTTGCGAACCAAGCTCTGAAATTTTTAGAAAATATTCCTCAGGATTTTCAAACCCAGCACCCCTAACAGTTTAAACACGAGCTTAGTAGCTTGACTATATAGCGAAATGCCACGATGACCTGTTTAGAGCAGCGAAACCCTAGAATCCAAAGCTCCGATACCAAATGTTGTGTAACCAGCTCCAAAAATAGAAGAAAAGAGATATCAACGCCTTAGAAATAAGCCACTTCGAGGGGGAAACCTCCAATACATTACATAAATGAACAATTCTTGGATGATACAATCTACAAAACCTCCTTTCTATATATAAGAGTCCATGGGGCCATAATGTAATCCTAGTGGGCCACAATGTAATCCTAGCCGACCTACCAATAATAATTTAAGGGCACAATAATAACAAAATGAGGGTTACAAGGGTACAATAATAACAATAAGGGGGTAACACTAACAACAATAAGGGACTATACTAGTAATATAGGGACCTAACAGATTAAATACAAAATAATTTAAATATTTATCATCGAGGGTTATATGATAAGGTTGATCGTATATATGTATATGTTCGGCGCTAGGTTATTTGCATTGATATATATTAAGGTGCGAGTAATTAAAGAACACAGTGATATATGTATGTCTTGGAGAGCACATTACTAGAGGAGGCATTAAAATAAACCCTTAGATTTATTGATTATTATCTGAGTACCAACCGAGAAAATAGCCAGCCTTAACTGAAATTGCCAGCGTAGAATAAGTGCAGAGAGACAGATTGCCCGGGTTGGAATATGATTGAGCATGAAAACTTAAATGCAATTACGAAAAAGGAAAAAGAAGAGGAGAGCATGCAGAGATAAACTGAGATTACAGGTTTGACAGGTATACATTCACAGGTGCACACAATTACAGTGAACCAAGATATGCAGAACAGGTTCTTAACAGCAGCAAGAAAAGACAAATCTAGTAAAGAAAAAATTCGGAAAAGTAGCTGAGTGAAATTGAAATATGTAATTAAAAATGTGAATGTAAATGTTGTAAATAATTTTTTATTGTTTGTGATGCAAAGGCAAGTATCCTAAGGAAAATAAAACTCCCACTATAGCATGGAAATTTTGTACATATTATTATGATTTAAATTGAGTTGGATAAAGAAATGAGGAGGCAGAAGACCAAGGGGTATGACCATCCATTTCGAATTCCTAGAGGAATACAAACAGTCATGTGAGGATTTCTATAAGTAATATCATTTTGATATGCAAAGGTTGAGTAAGAAGAGAGAGAGAGTGTGAGTAAAGTGAATGCATAAATGAAGCAGTGAAGCAGAGAATAAAGAGGAGCTGAGCAGAGAAGAAGGAGAAGCTGATAGAGAATCTGAAAAGATGCAGAGATGATACAGGGCAGATATGAGAATAGATGAACAGCAGAGCAGATGGAACAGAACAGAGCTGATATCCAAGGTAAATCAGCAAGTGTTTCTCTTTGAAAGAGTAAGGAAGTTGGAGCTTCCCTATCAAGTTGTAGCTTGATAAATGTCAGTTGTAGCTGACTGAGGTTGGAGCCTCCTATAGGTTGGTGCCTGCAGAAAATAGATGGGAGTTGGTGCTTCCACATCAAGTTGTAGCTTGATAAAGTGTCAGTTGTAGCTGACTGAGGTTGGAGCCTCCTGTAGGTTGGTGCCTGCAGAAAATTAATGGGAGTTGGAGCTTCCTTGCAAGTTGTAGCTTGCAGAATTGAGGTAGGAGCCTCCTGTAGGTTGGTGCCTATAGAAAAACAGTGGTGAGAGGGAGTTGGAGCTTGCCTTTGCATCACAACAATAATAAGATGTGGTTTTCTCCCTTTATGGGTTTCCACTTATATTTGGTGTCTTTGTGCATGTGTTGATGTGATTTATCTAATCTGCTTAATACTTGTTGCTCACATATTAAGACTGTTGTTACAATTAACAAATCTATTTGATACTTGCTGCTCACTAATAAATATTGCTCACATATTAAGTTGATCATGAAGTGAATGTGTAAATAAGTTTTAAGAGAAAATTTTTAAAAGTCCATGTATGTGTTAAACTGAGTCACCCCCCCCCCCCTCTCAGTTTAACTAAGGGTTCAACAAAATTAACTGGAATTAGGAGGTGGATTTTGAGAAGGCCTTGCAACACTACCTCGATCTTGAATATTGGGTGTCTCTGTCTCAACCAGTATTTGAGGAGATCCAAGCTCTAGAGTTTTAATATTTACCACACTATTGGTTTCTCCCTCTCCTTCTTGAAAATTGCAATAATTTCCCTCTCGTGAAGGGTCAGGACTCGAATGTTATATAGTCTGAAAGCTCCATTCAAACCCTTCTATTTTGTTGTGAATATTGGCATGGGCTACAAATGGTGAGGCTACTTCCTGAGCGATTGTAGTAGGATTCTTTTAAAATTTTATTCTGGTTCCTACCGATGCTTGAGATTCAAATTTCCTAATGATTTCATCTATGAATGTTATTCTGCCAAGGACCACCGATCCTTTGGGTTTTTTGGATTTAGACGGGAGATTTCGATCAGATTCTATCTTTTTCTTCCTAGTCATTCATAAAAGAACAAACACCTATCCTATTTAACCTCTTCACAATTTCTGAGAAGTGGGCTGGAGAGCAAGGGGTTTTATTGCTAATACACAGGATCTCTTACCTCTCATTTTCAATACGCAATTCTTTCACAACAAAAGGAAAAAATAAAAATAAATCATTGCCAAAAAATCTACCCGAAAATAACGCCAAAATGTTGGCTCAAAAAGGTGATTGTTAAAGGTAACCTTGATGCTTCACATTAATCATCAACCTAGGGAAAGTTTATTTATTTCAAGAGTGCCAGCAAAGTATATGCGAGTGAAATCAGAGGTCAAATACTCTCGATCGCTACAAGAAATATTATCCAATTCTCGACGTTCAATCAATTAATTCAAAAGTAAACTTTGAAATACTTCACACCAATCAAAGGATGAAACTCTAGTCTAATATTATGCTGAAAGTAAACAAACAATGATGAAATTAAACATCTTTTGCAATTGAACAACAAGCTCAATGAATTAAACAGCAATAGAAAAGGGATATTTAATAAATTGAACATCAATCATCTATTAACATTTTGCAATGGAATTCTCTATAATTCAATTAATAACAACCTTCATAATTGAACAACAAGCCATACGTTAACACTTGCAATGGAAAAACACAAGAAATAATCAATGTGCAGAATTGAAAAACAACTGGTTAACCACACTGAAATCAATCTAATGAATGTAAAAAAATCACACAACAGTAAAGGAATATTAATGATAAATTCAACCTAGTTGAAAATGGAATTGTAACACACCACACTTGTGATTATTGAATTTAATGGTAATTCTACAAAGCGTAAAGAATATCTAAATTGTGAGAATCATTAAATAAAAATATAACACAAAATAGCAGGAGAAGTAGCCTCTAGAAGTCTTATGCCAAGAAATACTCAGAGTCCTCTTATAATAAAAACACTAACTTTTTCATTAATCAATAGAACAGGTACATCATCACGATTTCACAGACACTGTCTAAATAATTTTTTTTTTTATAAAAAACACAATATACGGGAAAAATCTCTTTGTAATATTTCACCTACATCCATTTATAACTTAAAGGAAAAATAAAATAGAGAATAATGAACCTTCTGGATTAGGAGATCTTGACACGTTGTAGTCATCAACCGAATTCTTCGAAGGTAGATGTGTCTTTCCATATTTTGTTGATTTTCAAGAACTGGATGCAATTGCATTTGCTTATCCTGACTGTTGTCATTTGCTCATTTGGTCAGCAGTTATATTGTTCGGATTCCCTATCACTAAATACAGCAAAAGTTAGTTATTAAACTATTAAATACATTATTTATTGATAATTCATTTTACCCTACTTTTAAATTATTCTCCTTTTAATTATTTCTAAAATGAAGGAAACCATATAAAAGTTAATAACACACTAAACATAGGGGTAAAATGTACCTTTTCCTCGGCTCAACAATGGTTTTAACTCAACGAATTTGAGATCACATCAAGCCTATATATACAAGGATATCAAAATCATTTGAAGCATCCTCTCTCACACATCGATATTCGATATCTACTATTGCATAGGAAAATGTGTCAAGTCAAGGAAGAAGCAAAAAGGATTGTGATTTTAGACAAGCTGAAGGAGTAAAGGAAAACTGAAATTTTGGTTTATATCTCTCTCTCTCTCTCTTTCTCTTGTGCCCTAAATTGGAAGATCAAAGTCCCTCATTGTTTTGCTACTACCAGTTTCTTCCAAGTTGCTTCAAGTTTCTGCTTCCAAGAGAGGAATAGGTCGAATTATTTTTTCTCGTTGTTGGTTCCTTGAGAAGTTGTATTGGGTCAAAATTTAGCTTTGTAGGTCAATATCTAAGTATTTTCTCCATGATCAAAGTATCTGAAACAAGGTCGAAGTTTCCAAGTTGAAGGAAGTGTTGCATAATGTTATTTTTGTTTCTATTTGTGCAAGGTCGAAGATACGATCAAGAAGAAGACTAAATTGGTGTGGAGGAAGTGTAAGTCAAGGTCTAGAGTCTTGGGAAAAATATTAAAGGAAGAGCTACTAACTGGGTTTTTCCCTAGTTGATTTCCTATATCTGGATTCCTTAATCTATGTGATATTTATTTGATATTTTATTGATGAACTAAGAATAAAGAAGATAATAAAAAACTAATAAGAATACATAAACATCACAAGTAAATTATCAAGAACTAGAATTGTGAGTGGAGGTGTGATTCTCGTTTCTATTAATGGATGATGACCACCTATGAGGGAAGGTTCTTCTAGAGAACATGGTTCATTATCCATGGGTTGGATTGTATCCCCTTCATTCAACTCTTCGTATTTTATCTCCTTAGTCAATTTTTCTATGTGCAACCTCTTTTTCTTAAGACTATCTATATTTTTCCTATTCTTTTCCTCTCATTGTTGCTTCTCTATAAAATCATATTTCTTCCTCTTCTTCTCTTCCTCTACCTCTCTCCTCTCATGTTTTACTTGAATAGATGTTTTGTTTACAGGGTCAACTTTCCGTTTCCTACTACTTTCTTTGATTGAATCGTACCTGATCCTATTCCTAAGAGCACCCTTTACTTAAGGGGTTATTTCTTCTCCCTCATGCACCTGCATGTCCTTATATGGTGGATATTGAGGTGAACTGGTCTCTATCCCTATATTTTCCTTTTTATTTTCATTGTAGGAGAAATCTCCATTCTCATATTCTATTTTATATTTTGATGAATAGCCCGAATTGAAATTGATACTTTCATAATGATTCATGCGCACTCTCTTGGGTCATATCCATAAAAGTATTTAGTTGCAAAATACAACTGATCCATCTATTATATTTATTTTTTATCACCTTGTGCCTTTTTGACTCATATAATATTATCCTCAAAGGGAACGTGGGAAAAGGGGCTTTCTTCCTCCTTTGAACAACTCCAGACAATCCCTTGTCAAACTGATTTTCTACTTCTTGCATGACCACCTAATCGGTCACATATCACAGCATGATATGAGGGGGTATATGATAACTAAAACATTTGATTTATGTACCCTCAGGAGCTTAAATCCAATCTGCAATATCCTTTAGTTACCCCTTCACCTGATCGATCATGAAAGGAGGATAAATCATGAATATCATATGAAAGATAACTAAAAAGAGTTTTTCAACTAATTTTTCATATGTTCCTTTGAATTTTTATTCAGTTAACACTCTGAGGTGAAATTAAACTAGAAAATTTTCCTTAGGAGTCTATTTCTAGTACATTTCTTGGAAATCATATTTTGCGCAAATTCCATCCAAAAGAAACAAAGACATATACAACTATGTTGTATGGTTTGCCCTCAAATATGATTTTACCTACCCTACATGAAGGTACAACTCAGATGATAATATATATTCCCAATTGAAGACTTTACCATATATTACCAACATATTGAGTATATACTTCCAATTTTCCTCAAGCACCTGAGTGTTCTTATTCCCATGCAATAGAAAACACATGGCTATCAGATACTGATATACATATATGAGAATATTCGTCAGATAGACTACTAATGGGCAATGTTGAAACTAACAGGTTCTCAAAAACATGATTTTATAATTTCACTTGTGTCAATGTCGACCCATCTAGTGTAAACATTAGTATTTTCACATTCTGTGGGCCTCACCATATTGTAGTATTTCTACATATCTTCTCCATTATAGATGGAAATCGAACTGCCACTCTAACTATGAAGCACAAAATGAGAATTATCCATGTGCATAATAATCCACTCAATCACATTTTCACATGGGATGACGAAGAATCTACATGTGATCCTATGTATTATGAACCTCTTAATATTGATGTATTCTTTCACCTTTTACAATTTCTAAGAAAACCTCTTTTTCATTAATGCTTCCTTTATCTTGCCCCACATGACCTTAGTAGAGTTATCAATGAAGAATTATGTGTCTACATAAATGGGAATGGTCGGCTTTGCCACTTTGGCTACTTCCTTAGTTCCTACCTTTGAATTTTATTTGGAGGCACTTTTGTGTGTAGACAGAGGCATCACTCTGATAGTTGATGAAAGGGTAAAAATATTTGTATCACGAAAAACTATTTTTTAAAGCACACTCATAATAAAAATATTAGCTTAATGCAACCTAAGTATGCAACAATATCTCATAAATGATGTACAAACAGACCGGAAAAATAACTAAGCATGGAAATATATCAAAGACAATAAAAAAATAAATTTCATGCGTGATAAAATATGAATGAAAACTAGTAGAGTGCACTTTCAAAGAACAAAGGAGATTCAAGGGTCATTTAGGGCCTTTCATTGTGCTCATGCACTCAATAAAGAGAAGAAAACCATCAAGAGTGCACTTCTACACTCTGAAGGGATGAAGGACAGGATGGTCGGGCCTTCAAGCCTTCAAATTGTTCTCATGTGCTCAAGGAGAGAGAGAGGGTGCATTGGAACACTTCAAAGGGATGAAGAAATGGGTCATTGTCCCTTTAGGCCTTGAGGGTGTTATCAAAGGAAAGGAGGATGCATTGCCACATGCTGAAGGTTTGATGGGAAATCATTCAAGTCTTCATGGTGTGTTCATTCACTAAAAGGAGGGCGAAATTATTCTTGACGAAGAAGTGTGCTTAAGAGAGAAAAATTTCCATTTTGGGTGTAGTTTTCAATCATGATTAGGTTTCATGTTTCAGAATTGCGCTCTACTAAAGGAAGGCTCAAGAAATTTTTTGAAAACAATATTTCTTGATAGGAAGAAGGATTTCAAAGCTTATATGTATTTTATTGAAAAAATGGTGGAATGTGAAAGTTTGAGGAATGTGAAGAGTTTCAGCATGCGACAACAAATTAACACTTATAGAATCAATATTTAAACAAAAACACTAGAAAATATACTTTAAAAAAAAAGGAAACACCAGCAAAAAAAGCAAGAAAAATAATGAAATCGTGAAAGGAAATGAATAGATTCGACATGCAAAACTTACTTTTAATGTTGGTTGATGAAGAGTTTCTTAATCCACAGTGGTGTGACCAACCCATATGAGAATGATTATGCAGATGAATGATTAATTGGGTTAATATAAAAGAGTTTACATGTAAAATTGTTTCATGCATGGTCGCCACTTGTCGAAAAATGAAAGGATTAGTTAAGGGAAGTTAAGTGGGGTCCTATTTTCGAGGAGTGTCCCCACATGCAACTAAGAGGCTCATGCATGCATCCAAGAAAAGTGCATGTCTTTAGCAGCAAAGAATACACTC
The DNA here is from genome assembly GCA_034641835.2 of Pinus albicaulis. NCBI lineage: Eukaryota > Viridiplantae > Streptophyta > Pinopsida > Pinales > Pinaceae > Pinus > Pinus albicaulis. The sequence goes on along the minus strand of CM076572.1, from coordinate 251,859,092 downwards.
AACGCACTTTCTCAGCATGAAGGAGTGTGCACTTATTCGACCCAAAGGAGTGTTCTCAATACAAATGCATGTCTTCATCAACTCAAACTATGATTTTTCCTTAAAGGGATAGTTTTTATTTTTTTATTTTTTATTTTTTTCTGAGATTTTGAGTGATTTTTTAGTGTGTTCATGCTGAAAATCATAGTTTATAAGTTAATAAAAGTCACGAGTTCACCTAACCATGGACTAGATAACTCAAATTCTTCTATGGGTTAGGTGACAACACTTTGGAAACATTGACTTAGGAGGATGTGACACTAGGAGAAAATACACAAATAAAAAAAAAATAACATTAGACATTGGGGGGCTTGGAATGATGGTTCATGTGGGCTCTAAAATTAGCTTAGGAAAAACAATTGGAGGGTCATTTTTGTAGCGAAAACATTTGGCAATACACTAGGAGAACTCTTTCTTCTCTGAAATAGTTTCAATTTGGCACAAAGTTTCATTTCTCTAGGAAGTATTGATTTAATAGGTGGGTTACCTCATGTTGGGTGTGTGTTGCATTCTCTCCACAATTAGAAGAAGGTGAAAAGTGGGAGGTAAGAGGAGGGAGATATCCCCCTTCGCTTTCATCGGGCGCAGCAGAGGGGTCATAGGGAGGGCAATATCCCCCTACACAGGGTCTGGGGTAGTGCCCTGTGAATTGTTTTTGGGACCCTATATTAGGTGGGTGAACCTAGCTATGGTTTTGTGCATAAGTTTGCAAATGATTATGGGCATGATGGTTTTCTTCTCTTAGTATTTTGTAGATTCATTCAAGGGAACTACGACTATGTTCTAATCTAAGGTTAATGGATTGGGGTTTATGAATTCTTTGGCATGTATTTATATGTGTTGTAACATAATGAAAAATGAATTTAGTAGTCCCAGTTTGGGATCAAGGGGAAAATATATGTGTATATATGTTTTATGTATTATACTCTCGCTATTATTTATTTTCCTTTTTTAAGAATTCGTTGCTAGATCATTTATGTACAGGGTTAGAACTTACATTTGGTATCATATTTGTTTCAGATTCAACGGTACGCCTTTGCTATTGAGGGGTTTTTTGCTCGAGCCCATGGTAGACCCTGTTTAATGGGAGATATGTGGGATCGTGTCTTGTGATGAATGAATATGGAGAGAACTAGAAAGATAGAGATCAAAAAATTTAATGGTCATAGTTTTTAGTTGTGGAAGTTCAAGATGGAGGATTTGTTGGTGGATAAATATCAATGGATCATGATAGATGTGGGTACTAAACCAACAATAATGTTAGATGAAGATGGGCCAAGTTGGGTCAAAAGGAAAAGATCAAAATATAGTTGCGTACCTAAGATTCAGTGTTTTTGAATGTATCTTGGGAAGATATTACGAAGACTCTTTGGTCAAGTTAGGGACTTTATACCAGTCTAAGTCTCTGGTGAATATATTGTTCCTGTGAAAAAAGTTGTATAACTGGAGGATGAACGATGGAGACTCAGTGACAGAGCATCTGAATGCCTTCAATATTGTTGTAGGTTATTTGTCATATGTTAATATTGAAATCTTAGATGAAGATAATTTCATCAGATTGTTGTGTTCTCTACCAGATTCGTCGGATAGTCTATTTATTTCAATAGGTAGCAATACAACTATATTGAATTTTGAAAAAATTGTATCAATCTTGTTGTCGGAGGAAATGAGACAGAAAAATATGGAGGACCAGGATGTAAATGCCATATCTATATGAGGAAGGTCCCAAAACATAAAAAAAAATATGTTTTCGAGTGGGATATATAAATCTAGAGGGACATCTAAATCTCCAGGAAATAATATAAAGGTGTGTTGAAAATGCGGAAAGGAAGGGCACTTCAAAAAGGACTGTGAATCTAAATATACTGAGAAATAAAATGGATTTGATCATGCTCCTTCTGCGGAGGAAAAAACCACCTCAGATGAAGGTTAGAATGTGTAGTTGGATTATTCTTCAAATATGTATGTAGATCATGAGGCATGGTTGATTGACTTAGGTGCATCCTTTCACATCACTCCCCATAGGGAGTGGTTCTGTGACTATGAGAGGCATGATGGCAGTGATGTCTTCTTAGGGGATGATAGGAAGGCTACAATCATTGGACATGGAAAATTCAAGCTAAATTTACAAGGTGGAAGGATGATAACAGTTCCTGTGTTCTGCATATTCCTACATTGGCTAGAAATCTCATTTTTGTAAGCAATATGGATGATGCAGGTGTAAAAAAAATGTTTGAGAAATATACCTACAGGATGGTTCAGGGAGCACTGGTATTAACGCAGGGAGTTCAGATTCTAACTTTGTACAAGCTTTTGGGTAGGAATATTATTGATAGGTGCAACAGGTCTGTGGTTCCTGAAAGTGGAGCAGAAAGCCTAGTGGTCTTTGAATAAATACCATGTTATGGCATCAAAGGCTTCGACATATTGGAGAGAAGGGCCTTCAGAAACTGCATGGTAATGGTACGATATAAGATATGTCTAATTTCTCTCTGGATTTCAATTTCTATGAACATTGTGTATATGGGAAGCAGAATCGGACGAGTTTTCTTGTTGGTTCTAAGAGAGCAAACAAGATATTAGAGCTTATGCACAGTGATGTGTTTGGACCTGTGGTGGTTTCATCACTGGGTAATTTTATGCACTATTTTTCATTCATAAATGACTTCTAAATGAATATTTGGATACATTTATTGAGGAAGAAATCTGAAGTATTTAACATATTTAAAGAATTTAAGGCTCTGGTAGAAAACCAGAGAGAGAATAAGATAAAGGTGTTGAGGAAAGATAATGGTGGAGAGTTTTGGAAGAGATATATAAGAAGTGTGGTATAGAATGACAAAATCCTACTCCATACACACCTTAGAAAAACAAATTTGTAGAAAGAAAGAACAATACATTGATGGAAAGAGTGGGAAGCATGCTAAGTGATACCAGGTTAGGACAGGAATTCTAGGCAGAGGCAGTTGTTAGTGTGAATTTTAGTCGCAAGCGTACAAAAGAAGCTCACCTTAGTTGTGCATAACAAACAAAACTAACATTAGATGTGGCTATCAATTTCCTTAGATCTGCAATTAGTGATCATAATAAATGCTACACAAATCTAGATCTATGCAGTTAAAGACATTAAACAACAAAATTAAGGAGTTTCTCCATGCATCCAATGGACATGAAAATAATTTTTAAAGAATTTTTTGTAATATGACACTTGGGAAGGGAACATAGAAAAACGGTACCAGTCCCCCTCGATGGGACGGGTTCTTGTATTTCCTCAATGCTTCAGATATAAGATCTCTCTCTCTTGATGGTGAAGAAAACCTAGAATAAATGGAACTGAAAGGGAGATCACAAGAAAAAAAGTAGAAAAATATGACAATGATGGGAGGATCAAAGAGTGATATCTAGACAACAAAAGGTAGTGAATGAATGGAAAAACCCCACTATTTATAACAAAAAATTGAGTTAGTCTAGATATTGGTGCATAGCTAAAATATTATTAACCAAATCTAGATCCAAATTTTATGGAATGTTTTATTATTTTTGTTGGAGGTAAAAGAAATTTGAATTTGGTCAAATACATTTATTTAGAAATAATAAATAAATAAATAAATAATTTATTTATTATTTTAAGAATATGGTTAAAGAATAATTAAATAAATAATGATTTATTCAATTATTTGTAAATGATTTAGTCAAATTTAACAAGGAATATTATTAAATAATGATTTAAATAATTATTCCTAGAAAATGATAAGATAAATAATGATTTACCTAATTAATTTTCCTATTTTAGGTTAAATATGACGAGGAATATTAATTAAACAATGTTTTAATTAATTATCCCTAGAGGAAAATCAAACAAATAGGGATTTATTTGACTACTCCTCATGGGGTTTGTTGTTTAGACCATAAATAACTTAATAAACTATGGGTTATTAAATTATTTTTCACAGTGAGAGAAATTTTACTATGGTAAAATTGGTCTTACATGGTGTACTTTAGTCCATCAAATAGTAACAAGTTAGATAACCAAAAATTGGTGTAACATATTACCCCCCAAAGTGTGAGCGTTAGGATCTAATCATATGACCGAAGTACGTTGTAAGAACACAATCACTAGACATAAAAGGGGATTCTGAGAGAGAAATATAAGGCAGACTGAAATGGAAGAGGACAAGACCTTGAGGAGTCGGGACTTACAGGTGTGACAATTCTCTTTTATGAGTGAGCATTTGATCTGAATGAGGCGGGGGAGGCAGACCTACGCCCACTGAGGGAACAAAGTACAAAGAATAATGGTGCATCAAACAAACATGGGATTGAACTATATAGTAGATTCTGGCATAAAAATGGGCCAGATAAAAAACATAATGGATCCCACATACATACTATGCCTAGGACAATGACCAAGACATATAAAATAATATCTGAGTACATGAGATATAAGTACAACCAAAGAGGCCTTGTAAAATAGGAAAGGGCTCTGAAAATCTGAATGATACATGCAAACTAAAAAGGCGCTGCAAGTGGCTAAGGCCATAACCATCAAATATATGGAGCTACATACAAGACTGTAGTATAGAGTTAATTTGCGTATGTGGGGGGCTACCTGAAGGGCCATCCCCTCATGAGGTCTGAAACATCTCACACACACTCGAGAATCACTAGTACAATATTCTGCATCACTGAACCATCAATTATAGAGATCTTGATCATGCCATAAGTAGATGGAACTGAGAAATAATCAAGTAAAAGGGAAATAAAGGGTCCCTTTTCCTAATTTGAGGCACTGAACAAACTCGAAGCTAGAACAAAGGTACACCTCCCTCTAGACCTGTCTAGTGGAATGAATACATTGATGTCGACAGAAGGAGGTTTGCCATAGGTGAGGCAATAAGGAATCCTCAGATAAGGCATGAGGGATAAGAGTAGAGTGAATGATGTACTAACACCAGGGATGATCATGGAATCTGGGGTACTGAGTAGCGGGTTGACGACTTCCCTTTTTAGAGCATAAAGGGCATGAATGATCTTGTAACTACTGACTCGACTCACTAGTACAAAGCAATGAAGGATGGAAGACGGTGATGATAAACAAAAGGAACTCGGGAAATACTCCATGGATGTGATGAGGACTCAACTCAGATGCTCTAAAGAAGGGTGACTCGATGATGCTACCACATAGAAGAGGCCCGGTGGGGAGCATAAAAGCCTGAGTACAATATGGTTAATCACAACAAAAATTGACATGAGCATCGATAAGTATCAAGGAAAAGTGGTGCCCCAAGTACAAGTTTTGCAAGTGAAGAAATTTGATTTTAAGAAGCAGTGAAGTCACCCTTCTTGGAAAAAAGGATTCCAAGTGAAGTATCAAATTACAAAAAATGAAAGGATACCCATTTGTGAGTTCGGTGAGAGGTTTCCAACGATGTTGACGGTTTGTCAAACTGAGCTACGGCTTTTTTGCAATTGGAGAAACAAAATATGGGGTTTCCATTTTAATAAGGAATTTTCCCTCCAATTTGATTCATTTGCAAGTGTAGCTGTGGTGAATGTAGAGATGGGAAAAGGCCCTAAATATTGTGGTGATTGTAGCAAACCAACCGACCATTGGAATTGAGATTCGTTAGTTGTAGGTAAGAGGCCTAACCATACTCTTTCAACTCAATGGATTGAAGTTTTAGGTTAGGAACATAGAGCTTAGGAACAGACCCCTGCTCCTCTTCATGGCCAGGTCACACTTTTTTGGGCCTTTTCTGTGACCTGAGTAGCAAGTATTGGGCATAAAACTGTGACATGTACAGGGAATGGCCAGAAAAGTGTGACCTATCAGAGAAAGGGGCCTTACTGCTATTTTTTGGCTGAGAGATGGGATCTATGGTTATGATGCAGTATTTCATTTCTGTACGCTGAAAAACATGGTGGTTTTGTGAAGGTATGGCAAAGTTGAGGATCAAATAGAGAGATAGGGACCTAGATACATTACATTCTGAGATCCAAGAGGATCATGTAGGCCGTGTTACCTTGGCTAGGTTTGGGGTCCTTAAATTTGTAGAGAACACATTGATGAGGGCAAGATATCCCTTGTTGGACTGGATAGTCAGCTATTGGGACCTAGGTCATGAAATCTTGTTAAAATTGGACAACTAGGTCCAAACTCCAAGTTGTGCTGCTCAGATGACGATCGCAATATTTTTATTGGATTCCTCTTTCGGAGAGGTGTAAGATTGATCTAAAGATCATCTCGATCAGATGAGCAGAACATGTACTTTGAATGTGCTGGGTCGGCCTGGAATAAAATATTGACTTTAATGTCTTAAAGGATGTGTCACACACCCCTAAAGATTCCTATATATTGGAGAGACTTGGAGTTCATTTGACACACATCGATGTGGAGGAATTCTCTCTCTGGATAGCACTGGAGCAGTGTATTCTCTGTTTGGATTGTTCTGGGGTTATGTGTGACACGCTTGGCTGAATGACCTATTGAAGACTTTGCTGGTAGAAGCATTCTGCTGATCGCCGTAACGTCACCATTTCCTATCTCTGTGTTGGCTTGTATTTTATCTATCTATTAGTATGTTCTATCTTCTTCAGTATTGTGCCCTAATCTGAAATGGCATAGAACAAGTCTAGAAATTAACATGGTATCAGAGGATAAGGAGAAGACAATGCCCAAATTTGTGTTGGAAATCTGTTGATCCATCAAGTGCATCTCATCTGGCTGTACAAGAAGACTTGGAACAGTGTGAGAAAGTCTGCCGTAGACAATGGGGAAGCAGCTGTAGGTGACAGCGTATTATTTAAGCATTTTGTTAGGCTTAATAAGATCTGGTTAAAGGCTAGTTTCAAGTTCGGCTAGCAGCCAGGAAAGGATCAAGACAGCGTGGAAGAAAGTCCGCCTCAAAGGTCTGAATGGAGGCCGAACTACTGTAGGATGTGCAAACCAAAATTAAGGACTGTTTGATGCGATTGAAATAATGTGCCTCTACCCTTCAGCATAAAGAAGCCTGCCGGTTAGATTTTATACGCAGATACGATCTAAGTTTGCCGGTTAATTTTATACGCAGATATGATCAAAGTCTGCCAGTTAGTTTTTATACGCAGACACGATCTAAGTCTGCCGGTGAATTTTATGGGCAGATACGATCAAAGTCTATCGGTTAGTTTTTATACGCAGACATGATCTAAGTCTGCCGGTTTCTCTGATCGATCGTTTCTATGTAATACAGTTGGAAGAAAGCGTAATCGTTCCAACCAATCACAGTATAGCTGATCAAGCATATGAAAAATGGGGACTTGCGGGTGGTCCGATTGGTGGTATCGTGGATGTTCACCACCCCAAGAAACTGGTTTAGTAACCAGCACTCGACCGTGGCCCCTTGCCTCTATCTATACCAATGGATTACGTCACGAGGAAAACCCATGACAGTCGACGCTTCGAAGGCGCACATCTTATTGGCTTTAATACAATTGAATAATGGAGGTCATCACGTCATAATGAAGTTGGCACTGACCGTGGAAATGAATCGAGTGTTTTTCTGCATCTTCCAGGGGCTCCTGGCGCTGTTTTTTCTCGGCCCTATCGCCTATTTCCAAGAGAAGCCCCCAATATTTCATCATCAGAATTTGCTGATAAAATCAAGTGGGAAGCTGAGAGGTTGGACGAATTTGAATACGGATGAGACATCGTGGTGGCAGAGGCTCGAATTTACAGACCCGCGAAGCGAAATTTAATCCTGAGCGTCGTGTGGTGATGAATCTGAATCAGAAGCTTTGAGGAATTATGAGATTCGATACCCATCTGTTGGAATTTTTAATTTGATTAGTAATTGCTGAAAGCTGGAGAATTCAAATCAGGCTGTGAATTGATTTGGGTAGCATAGTGTCCACTGTGCATTCTGCTGAAGCAGCAGCAGACAGTGTTGCCGGAGGTTCAATTCCCGGAAAGCGATCATGTGTGTCTCCAGCATTCTCAGAGCAAAAGGTCTAAGTTGCAGAAGTACTGTTTGGATTTGCAAGGAAAATTACCATCGCCAAAAATAAAAGGGCTAGGCCCCACTAAGATCAATGAGATTTGATCCTCAGCTGCTCCAGCAACTACACTTGCGACATGTCAGTGTACAGAGATGGAAATTTTTTTTCCTGACAATGAAGATGGTGTTGATGGGTTCATCAATGTAGCAAATATGTCGCTACCGACAATTTCTGCAACTCATAAATTCTATTACATCTTCGCCCTTCAGTAATAGATATGGGGAGATGATCCGAGAAACAATTACAGTAATCAAGGCAAGAAGAAGGGACAACGTGGTGTTGAGGATGCCACAGGCCTGAAAATCTAAAAGACCTGTTTGGTAATATGTTCTTGCTGCAGATTGGAGCAGTTGTTATGGTGTTCGTTTCTTAGAGGCTGCGCCATAGCGGAAGAGAAAAGTCATGAAATTAGTACCTTATCTTAAGCACGAAGAAGCTGCTGAACTCCTTGCAAGTATCTCTCCTGTAAAGGGAAATGTATTGGAGGATATGCTACATGGTTTAAGAATTACTGCAACCCACTGTCATTTAAATGGGGCCACTGCTAAAGCATCTGTGGCTAAGCTATTGTGGGATTATTCATCTTGCAAGGTTGTTCACGTAGTTTTGGACAATGCCTTTACTTAAAGTTTGAAAACAGTGAAAGATTCAATGGAGGAGTACTCCAGTCCCAATCTGAGAGGTGACCATGATGAAATTGAAGCTATGCAGAAGATGAACCTTCATACAACATGTGTGTATGCAAGGCTTTTGCTATGAAAGAATGATTGAATTAAGAGTTGCAGACAGCGCAGTGATCCTTTTTCATTTACTGCTAATCTAATTGGAACCTTTAGAGATAATGCAGACTTGTTAAATCTTGTTTGAAGGCCGTATGCTGAGTGTTGTGGCAAGCCGCAAGCCATACCACAACAGCAAGCCGTGTGGTTATCACATGATTTTTTGACTGTGTGATTTGATGCAGCCACAGATTCAAGCCTAAGTTGGATGTAGACCAATCACATAATTCCCAGATGTGTGCACATGGCATAGACTGGATCTCAAGTGAATACAAAGAAATTTTTTTATGTACTTGACAGGGTCTTTAAGAGCAATGAAGTGCATTGTCCTAATTTTTCCTGTTGGATGGTTGGGGCTGTAACATTGATGAGTAGGGGTGCCACTATGTCTGTGCCAGATCTGCATGGACTGACATATAAAAGGGTATAAAGTCTGTATGATTGGTTCCTAAATCAGTGAAATTCAGGGAAAAATCACAGAACTGAGATCTGCAATCTTGGCCAGATCAGTGATTCAGCAAGCAGTGATGAGTCTGATAGTTCAAAATCTGTGATTCTATGTCACTATCATCATGACAGTGACATAGACAGACACCCATGTTGAAGCTGGAAGTTTTAAGGGTTGACTGCTGAAGTCCTTGGGGAAATTCTATGTAGTGGTTAAAAAAACTTTTACAGCCCTAGGAGCTGTCTGCTGAAATAACCAGAAATGGGTAGATCTGGAAGCAACTCAAGGTGCAATGCCTCTAGTGTAGGATGAACCAAGGTAGATTGGATCCCTTGTTTTTTTTTGTAAGCTGCAGTCTTAGAAGGCTATTTGAAGGAGCTACTCACAGAATAACAGGTAGTGGCTGAAAGGACTTCTAACACAAGCTGAGGCTTGTTGATATGTTCCCACTGTATGTCAGTGACATAGATAGACACCTATGTAGCAGTAGCATGTGACTGTATCAGTCCTACATTGGAGCATTATGGTAAACTTAAAATGTGAAGTTTATGCAGCTTTTGGTGACATGGTTGGAATCTTGAATCATGATCAGCAAAGTCTGTTGGATGGCTTTGACTGTGGGAGATCTGGTCCCCATTCCAAAATGGTGTCTGGGGATGCCCTCATTTAAAAACAGATGTCTTCTCTCGAGAGAGAAGCTGACATTAAGAGGGAGATATATCTGTATATGCTCCTGAATGGATTTCTTTGTTCAACGAAAGAAGATCCTCATGGCTCAGGGACATATGGCTTCAGAGGGGGAAATTCCAAAGGAAAACCAAGAAGCCATATTAATAACAAGATATCTAGCAGCCATGAGTACTTTTGTAAAATATGACCTTGGATACCTTTGAGGAAGTCGTAAAGCATCAAGTCTGGAAGGATGTTATGTTGTGGTCCCAAGACCATAGGACAAAGCAGTTGTCACCTCGAAATGGCTCTACAAGATCAAGCATGGATCTATTGGAAGTGCTGAAAAGTTCAAGGCAAGATTCGTTGCCTGTGAGGAAGGTATAGACTATGATGACATATTTGCACCTGTGGCCCGATATACCACCATTCGATCTATTATAGCCCTTGTTGCTACGCAAGGATGGAGTCTTCATCAGATGATGTGAAGACCGCATTTTTCTGCATGGTGTGATAAAGGAAGAGATATATGTGGAGCAACCTTTGGGGTTGGAAGTCCAGGATCGGGACACCCATGTCTGCAGGTTGAAGAAAGCCCTCTATGAACTGAAACAAGCACCCTGAGATTGGTACAAGAGGATAGATAGCTACTTGATGAAGCTGGGCTTCACTCGAAGTAATGCTGATCCGAACCCTTACTTCAAGGTTGTCAAGGGGAAAACCTCTCATTCTGGTGCTGTATGTGGATGACCTCTTCCTGACAGGTGCTGACCCTCTCATTCATTAGTGCAAGAGGGAGCTCGCTGCTGAGTTCGAGATGAAGGACCTAGGACTGATGTCTAGGCCTGAAGGTCTAGCAGAGACCTGGCAAGATTTTCCTTTCTCAAGGAAAATACATTATGAATTTTTTTCTGGTATGATGGACTGTAAGTCTATGGAACTCAACTTTAAAAAGTTGAGTAGTAGCGTTGCGGGGCCTGTCCTACTGAGTATCATTAACTCATAGGGACCCTGATGTTCTTAATGAACACTTGTTCGAACATATGCTGTGTAGTGAACACTTTAAGTCAACACATGGTTGATCATAACATTCACTGGGTTGGTGCCAACAAACTCTTGAGATATCTCTGAGGCACGATAGACCATGGGCTGAGATACACTGCCGGGAGTATGACACTTCGTGGATATACTGATGCCGATTGGGCTGGCAGTGTGGTGGACCGTAAGAACACATCGGGATGCTGCTTCAATCTTGGTTCTGCTTCGATCTCATGGATGAGCAGGTAGCAGAAGTCGGTGGCTTTGAGTACTGCTGAGGCCGAATACATTGTAGCTAGTATGGCCTGCTGTGAAGTAGTTTGGTTGCGAAAGCTCTTTAGTGAGCTGTTTGGACATGTGCTAGATACCACTGTGATACTATGTGATAACCAGAGTGGGATTCGTATGACTGAGAATCCTATGTTCCACGATTGATCCAAGCATGTAGATGGCTAGTACCACTTTATCTGGGATATGGTACAGCGAGGCAGTGTAAGGTTCGATCATATAGGAACTTATGAGCAGGTTGCGGATATTCTCACAATGCCCTTGGGGAAGGTCATGTTCCTAACCTTCCGTGAGAATCTTGGAATCATGGAATCGACCCTATTCTGAGGGTCCTATTGGACGATGAGCTCTGGGAGCTCAAAAGGGGGTTTTGGGGATAGCTTCTCAGAGCTATAAGCACTTATGGTGCTTCTGCCCCACCGTTGTGATTCTTGAGTTGGTTCGCCTCTCATTTATCTGTGCCCCGTATGCATCCTACCCATTGAGTTAAGGGCTCATGGGAAGTACCTCTCGTTTGGCCAATGAGATGGGAAAGGCTAGAGACTAGTAGCAAAGACTGATGGATGCATTATAATTTGACGTACTCTCTATCTAGGATGGCACGGTCCAACTACTTGATCTAGGATCAAGTTTAGTGAGGTCTGGGACCTCTGCCTGACTTCAGGTCAGATGAACCAACTTCGGGTTGGTTGGAGACTCTTTGTGAGTCTGATAGAGGTTTCGGACCTCTGGGATGAATCTATCAGCCGGGTATGATGTCTTTGTCACTGACCCACTTCTGTTCTGAAATAAAGACGCCAGCAAAGCAAGTTACGGCGGGATGACGCACGATGTTTGGATTGCACTAGTGGACGGAGTTCTCCCTATTTGAGAGGGAGTGTTAAAATTGGACAACTAGGTCCAAACTCCGGGTTGTGCTACTCAGATGACGATCGCAATATTTTTATTGGATTCCTCTTTCAGAGAGGTGTAAGATTGATCTAAAGATCATCTCGATCGGATGAGCAGAACATGTACTTTGAATGTGCTGGGTCGCCCTGGAATAAAATATTGACTTCAATGTCTTAAAGGACGTGTCACACACCCCCAAATATTCCTATATATTGGAGAGACTTGGAGTTCATTTGACACACATCGATGTGGAGGAATTCTCTCTCTGGATAGCGTTGGAGTAGTGTATTCTCTGTTTGGATTGTTCTGGGGTTATGTGTGACACACTTGGCTGAATGACCTATTGAAGACTTTGCTGGTAAAAGCATCCTGCTGATCGCCGTAACGTCACCATTTCCTATCTCTATGTTGGCTTGTCTTCTATCGATCTGTTAGTATGTTCTATCTTCTTCAGTATTGTGCCCTAATCTGAAATGGCATAGAACAAGTCTAGAAATTAACAAATCTTTATATTGTAGGGGCACCGAATTGAGTTCATTTCTTAGGATATATATTTCCTGACCAATCTCCCTCCATTGGGGATGGTGGGAAACACATAGCTAGTGTTACCATGAGGAAGAAACATTATGGAGTTTGTAGAGTGCCACTGTTTACCGGGTGTCCATGTGAAGAGACACATATACCGATTGGAGATCTAGAGAGGCTAGAGACACGTGATGTAGTCGTAGTAGTGCCGTGGATCCTGGGCAACCAGGTGCTCCACCAAATCACTGAGGGTCATATGATTCTTGTTGAGGGTGTATTGAGTGGGATCTACTATGGGTGGGTCGAGATGATGTTCTCTTTGTTGAAACGATAGTTCTCACTGTGCAAGTGGCAGGTGAACCATGACTATGCATATGGCACAATGCTTTGATCGCTCTTCTTTTAGAAGATCCCAACACTTCGGCCTTGCATACTGATCCAAGATGGGGACTTGCGAGAGCCCAGGACGCACTGCTAGGGGCGACTGCTATGTAGAGGAGGAGTTGGGGCAGTTGGATGGGTGTTTCAACCTAATTTTTTTGCGCATTTGGATCAGATGCCATTGTACATAGATGACTATATCTATAGTGGGATGAACTATCATGGGGACCCGGACTTGGCACTTCTGCCAAGTTAGGCATGGGGGCCTGATGGTAAGTGACAAGTTGTTTATCTCTTATGGTGCATTTTAAAGTTTCAAAATATTGTATATGGTACTGATTCATTCATTTCTAGTATGAAGAAATAGCACCGGTGAAACAAGATGGGTATATGGGATGACCTGCAAAATCAGGGGCTACGGAACCTAGTGGATCGAGGGGGATGAAAAACGAGGATGCATTGGCCCTCATGGAGGATATCTTTTGTAGATGTGAGAGGCTGATGACTGGTGTTTCTGAGCATGACATGTAGGAAATTGACGACCAGTACATAGAGCCATGTATTTGGTCTATTGTCGAAGTGGCGAGGAATCATGTGGCGCATGGTGATGGTTGGACAGGGGATGCACGATCTACGGGCTCTAGGAGCCAAGGCATTGGCTCGAGACCCTCTAGATAGTGACTAGATGTAGCGGCATGAGGTGCCCCTAGTTTTGGTTTTTTATAACATTCTATGGGAATGTCATATGTATCTGAGTTAATGGACTCTAAAACATTTTGAATGACACATATTATGGATATGCATCATTTTATGGTTTATGGTTATTGTCTTGTGTTAAATTCATGTGATAAATTCCAATCTAGAATATTTTTTGCAATGCTATCTACATAGTGATTCTTGGCTCTACGTACATGACTAAATGTAATGATTTCAAATTCACCCATTAAGAGCTTCACTCATAAATATCTTCTAAAATGGATAGGATTATGCACACGATAGACACCATTTAATTGCATGACAAGAAAAAAGGAATCTAAATGAACTTGAAGGTGAAGGATGCGATCGTAAAGGGCATCAGCTAACAAACCTATCATTGCATCATATTCAGCCTAGTTATTGGTGGCAGTACCAATCCATACATTTTTAGAGAGGAAAAGCGAAAGTAAGGGTGTGAAAATTCCCTAGGCTACCGATGCTAGATTCTGGGAGTAGCGACTTGCACCATCGGCATAGCCGAAATACAATGTGGATGGGGGATCCATCTGAAAGGTGCCAGAAGAAAAAAAATGAGAAGATGATGAGAAATGCTGGCAACCTGCATGCAAGGTAGAATTCAAACAAGCACTGCTATAGGGAGTGCTATTGGTATAATTTCTACCACCAACACACTTAAAAGTGGGTGGTGTGGGGGAACTGCCTTGGGGGTAGTTTGTGCTCAGGTTGCAAGAGTCACCATAGACATGGACGATACCATTTTTCTCATGGGCTAAATAGATGAAGTCAGGGGTGGAAAAAACTTCCATGATGTCATTGTCATAGTAGAAGATGGGGTGATTGGTGGAAGGATAACCACATGACATGGAAAAACTACCTAACTCATCATCATGAGAAGAGAGGTTCACATGTGCATTGTCACAGAGGATGACCAAAAAAAAATTATATGAAGGATCCACCAATGTTGATCCCAGGGTGATCGCAGAACAGAGGTCAAGCGAAATAGAAGGGAAATCCCCGAGGGGTCTTCCACCATGGATATCAAAGATAATGACAGGTAGAGGATAGTGGCCGAAGATTCCATCATTTTAACATCGGGAGGGGAAATTTCAATGGGAGTGGACATGTCCTCTAGTTCTACCAAATCATAACACACAAGTAAAGGAGAGGAAAATTCATTGTGGTCAGCCTCATGCTCATGAACTGTGTCCAAAAAGGTGCGATAGTCTCCAAGGCCGAGACAGAGATGGGTATATTGGCCATGGAGGTCACACAAAGGATAGGGGTGGTTTGTGTGAAACACCTTCAATTTCTTAGCTGAAGTCAGTAAAGTAACATGGACTTCTAGGACATCAGACTTAGGAAATGCTATGTTGATGATGGGTTTGATATGAGACAATTTGGGACAATTATGGGTGGCGTGACCGAAAACATCACACAAAGCAGACAGAGGTGTACGCTTTGGAGGCTGAGGAGGAGCAGGGGTTGTCTAGGCATCCTTTTCCTTAGGTTCCTTTTTGCGGGCTTTTCCCCCCCTCACCCAAGGATTTTGAAATAGGAGTAGGTTCCTATTGAGGTGGCTGAGGAATGGAAGCAAAGGGAGGGGTCATGGAAACTTGTTGGATTGGGTTCAAAGCAGTGTAAGGTTTGGGTTGACCAGGCAGGGTATTTGTTGGGGGATCAATGTACCAGATGGAGATCCCTAGGGTCATGTTGGGAAGATTCAAGGTAGCCATAACAGGTATCGAAAATACTCCAGCGAGGGGAGGAAGAAACAGTATCTAACCGGAGAGGTAATGGCCAGGTGTAAAGACTCTGGGATGGTTAAGGCCAGCGGGAACTGTTCCAGGAGGAAAGAGATGACCTGGAAACAAGATATAGATGAAAGAACATGAGGAGGAGTTCCTAAGGGCTAAGTTGAAGTACTAGGAGTAGGTTGCAAAGGGCAGGGTTGCTGACTAGTCGAACCAAACTGACGTTTGAGGTTGGACCAAGATGATTACATCATGAAAACATTTGATGAGCTAGGTTTAAAGATAGGAGGGGGGAGACCAGGGAATTAACCAAGAAAATAGGAATATTTATAGACTATGGGTGAGACAATGGTCAGAGGTTCTACTATTTGTTTATTGGTCAACAAATAAATAATGGACTCTGGAGAGGTCTGAGACTTTGGTTCGTAATATGTCAGCTGATCTATAGTGATGATATTTCCATTGTAAGGAAAACAACTCTTATAATGAACCACATATGGGACAACAGACATTGCATAAGTGTACCTACGACCCAATAGAATCTGTTAGTCTAAGGGGACATCAATGACTTCAATGTCAACAAAAATATTCTTTCTCACAAGAGTAATAGGACAATTGCAGAACATGCCGAGGGGCTCAGAAGAATGGTCATCCCACCCACAGAGGGTGATAGTGGAAGTGGCTAACTCGGGTGATCCGAGCTGCTTCCAAATAGAAGCAGACATCACACAAGTGGATGCCCCCTCGTCAATGATACAAAGGGAGATGTTTTCATTATGGATCTTGACATGTATTTGGAAGGCAAGAGATGTAGGAAGGTGGGGATGCTCTAACTTGTCAACATTGAAGACAATCATATGTTCATCGGAAGGATCCACATTGCCCGTATAGATTAGTAGAGATTTTTTTTTTTTGTGAATGGCATAACTGGAAGACTTACTGCATTGACATGGAGGCATGAGATTGCACCAAGTCATCTACTATACTGTATGAGTGGGCACCTTTACCGGAAGCAGTGGATTCGCTAGTTGTTAGTGTGAATTCTAATCGTAAGCATAGGAAAAAAACTCACTTTAGCTGTGCATAAAAAATGGCCCTAACATCTAATGGTTATCAATTTCCTTATATCTATAGTTAGTGAAAAGAATAAATGCTACAAAAATCCATATCTAAGCAGTTAAAGACAGTAAATGGAAAAAATAAGCAAGAGTTTCTCCATGCATCCAATGGACAAGACAAGAATTTTTAAATATTTTTTTCTATTATGACACCTGGGAAGGGAACATAGAAATATGTTACCAATCCCCCTAAATGGGATGGGTTCTTGTATGTCCTCAGTGCTTCAGATCGGAGATATCTTTCTCTTGATGTTGTAGAAAACCCAGAAAAAATGGAACTCAAAGGGAGCTCACAAGAAAAAAGTAGAAAAATATGACAATGATGGGCGGGTAAAAGTCAGACCAAAAGTATAGATCAAAGAGTGATCTCTAGCCAGCAAAAGGTAGTGAATGAATGGAAAAACCCTTATATTTATAAAAAAATATTGAGTTAGTCTAGATATCGGTGCATAATTAAAATATTATTAACCAAATCTAGATCCAACTTTTATGGAATATTTTGTTATTTTTGTTGGAGGGAAAAGGAATTTGAATTTTGTCAAATCCATTTATGTAGGAATAATAAATAAATAAATGGTTTATATATTATTTTAACATTATGGTTAAAGAATAATTAAATAAATAATGATTTATTCAATTATTTGTAAATGATTTAGTCAAATTTAACAAGGAATATTATTAAATAATGATTTAAGTAATTATTCCTAGAAAATAATAAGATAGATAATGATTTATCCATTTAATTTTCCTGTTTTAGGTTAAATATGACTAGGAATATTAATTAAACAATGGTTTAATTAATTATCCCTAGAGGAAAATCAAACAAATAAGTATTTATTAATTACTTCTCATGGGGTTTGTTGTTTAGACCAGAAATAACTTAATAAACTATGGGTTATTACATTACTTTTCATAGTGAGAGAAATTTTACTATGGTAAAATTGGTCTTACATGGTGTACTTTACTCCACCTAATAGTAACAGGTTAGATGACAAAAAATTGGTGTAATAGCAGTGGAGAATGCATGTTACTTGGTTAACAGACCACCTTCATCAGCATTGGAGGATAAGAATCCACATGAGGTATGGACTGGTAAGAAAGCCTCTCTTTCACATGTGAGGGTATTTGGATGTGATGCATATGTACATGTTCCAAATGAGAAAATGACCAAGTTGGTTAATAAATCTAAAAGGTGCATCTTTATTGGGTATAAGGATGGTTTAAAAGGCTACAAGATTTGGAACCTAGAAACAAGGAAGGTTATGTACATTCAAGATGTGGTGTTTATAGAGGTGAAATATGTTGTTAAACATAAATTACTACCTAAGGAACTTGAGAAGATAGAGATTTATCTAAAGGAGGAAGAATCAGACTTTACAATAGAACAAGATTCAGAAGAGGAAGATCCATAAAATCCAGTTATGAGAAGATCAGTTCGATAAATAAGGAAGCTAAAAATGTATATTTCATCTTATTTCTGTTCAAATTTTGTTTTAACTATCACTAATGATGATCCCACAACTGTCAGGGAGGCAGTGGATTCAGAGGATGTAAAACCCTGGAAGGAGGCCACGGTTGATGAAGTGGCATCCTTGCATAAAAATGAGGCATGGGATCTGGTGGAGTTGTCAGCTGGAAGGAAGCCCATTGGGAGAATGGTTTTTTAAGAAGAAGATAAATGTAGAAGGAATGAAGGAGAAATAGGAATATCAGTTGGTAGAAAAAGGTTATTGCCAGGTGTCGAGAATTTCTTTTGGTGATATTTTTTCTCTTGTTTCCAAGGTTACTTCTATTATTTTACTTTTATCTGTTACTTCTCCATTTTATTTTGAGGTAGAACAGATGGATGTGAAGACAAAATTTCTTCATGGGGGTCTGGAAGAGGATATCTACATGAAGAAACCTAAAGGCTTTGGAGTGAAGGGTAAGAAAGAATTGGTATGCAAGTTTAAAAAAGTATTTGTATGGGTTAAAATAGTCACCAAGGATGTAGTATCAAAAATTTCATACCTATGTACAAGCACTTGGCTTCACTAGAAGCAAAGAGGATCACTCTGGGTATTTTAAATGAATTGGTGACCATGTTATTTATTTGGTCTTGTATGTTGATTATATATGGTTGGTTGGAAATGATAAAGAAATTATCCAGGATTTGAAGAGCAGCTTGTTCTCCAAATTCAGCATGAAGGATATTGGTGTTTTAAACTATATTTTGGGCATGGAAATCAAACAAGATCAGTCAAAGAGGAAGCTCTGGTTAAACCAGAGGAAGTATATCAAGACAATATTGCAAAGGTTAATTATGTAGGATAGTAAATCGATGAAGGTAACTATTCATGTACTTGTAAAATTATCTGTTGAATAGTGTCCCAAGACAAGGGAAGAAGAAGAGGACATGTCATTTGTTCCATATGCAAGTTCAATGGGTAGCCTAATGTATGAAATGGTCTATACTACACCAGAAATTTCACATGTAATGGGTGTATTAATCAAGTTTATGCCAAAAACAGGGAAGGAGAATTGGACAATAGTGAAGTGGGTTTTTAGATATTTGCATGGCACTAGTGGTTATGTTCTATGCTACCAATGAAGACCAGGATTGGACAAATTTTTGGACATCCGTGGGTTTGTTGATGCAGACTAGGCTAGAGATCTAGATCAAAGAAGATCTACAAATCAGTATGTTTTTATCCTATTCAGAGATGCAAGCAATTGGATGAGTAAAATACACTATGTAGTGGATCATTCAAATACAGAGAAAAAACACATGGCAGTCACTAATGCAAGAAAGGAAGCACTTTGGATTGCAAATATTGTGTTCAATTATGGGGTTGGCGTAATGATCTATAAGGATAGGTTGTGATAGCCAAAGTCCAATTTTATTGGCTAAGAACCCCGCTTATCATTTAAAGATAAAGCACCTTGATGTTTAGTATCACATTGTGAGAGATATGGTTGAGGATAAAAATTTGTTGCTGGTAAAGGTGGACACTTGGAAGAATGTTGCAGATGCATTGACAAATTCTGTGAGCACTGAAAATTTCTCTTATTGTAGAGAAACAATGGGTGTTGTAGTGTTGGACCAATGACTAATCTCTCTTGTGGGCCCCTATGGAAATAAAAAAACAAGTGGGAGAATGTTGGGTGTGTGTTATATTACTTCCATGATTAGAAGCAGGTGCGAAGTGGGTGGTGTGAGGGGCTTGTAGGGTGGCAGTAGCCTCGATGCACAGGGTCCAGGGAAGTGCATCAGGAATTTTTTTTTGGACCCTATATTAGGTGGGAAAACCTTCCTATGGTTTTGTGCATGTGTTTTCACATGTTTTTGGGCATGATGGTTTTCTAATCCTTGTATTTTGTAGATCTGTTCAAGGGAACTATGGTTATGTTATAATCTAGGGTTAAGGGATTGGGGTTTATGAATGCTTCAGAATGTATATATATGTGTTGTGTAATAGTAAAATTAATATAATGAAAAATAAATATGGTTGTCTCAGTTTGGGATCCATTGGAAAATCTCTGTGTATATACGTTTTATGTTTTATGCTCTCGCTATTATTTATTTTCGTTTTTTAAGAATTTGTCTGTATATAATTTTTGTATAGTATTAAGACCTACACCTGATCTCCCACCTCTTACCCAGTTAAAAATATAGTCTTCCCAGCTCCACTTATCGGCATAACAGACCATAACTTAATCCATATCATGATCATGTTGATGTAAGTAAGGGTAATATAGCACGATGAGTTAAATAAATAAGAGTGTGATTTTTACGTCTTTGGAACTGCCCCGCTACTAGTAATACTAGACAATACCCCATCGGGGCTGCTTCAGGAATGAAAATGTTGCTTCATTGCCAGTGAACCTAGGCATTACCCCGATAAAGTCACTCCATTATCCCCCTTATGGAGGAAGACTTTCTCTTCTTTATCCCTTTATTTTTATTTCTTTTTCATAGGATTATGCATAGGAACTTGTTATTTTTTCAACGAGCGCAAGAGGGATCTTGACTTATTGAGAGAAAGGAGGTTTCTCCCTTAGAGATAGGCTTTATACCTCTGATGCTTTGGTTGATAATATCTTTCCCTTATCTTATTTTAATTATATAGATAAGAAATAAAACATTATTCAGAAATAGTAGTGAGTGTACAAATGAGAATCCTAAATAGATACAAGCATCATGGTTTTCTTATAGCTTCTCAACTAAAGGATTGTATTTTCCATCAAAAAATCATTGAATCTAAAGAGATAAACCAAATCAAGGAAGAGGGCAGTAGATAAGCCAAGGGTTTCATGTTACCACAACTCAACTTTGACAAAACATTAGCCACATCATCTCGAATCTCAAAAAGATATTTATTCAACAGATAAAGTGAAAGAATAAAAATAGGAAAAATGAAAGTACAAAACATCAATGCAATGTATCTAAATAAATGCAACCTATCCTATCCTAAACTAAATATTAAAGGGTTGCATCATGTGAATTCGTAAATCTAATGTAGTCATAGAAGCTTCTCGCAACCTTTGGGTTACAGGATATGATCATGTAGAACCAACATAAAAACAAATTTAATGCGAAGGATAAAACATGAAAACATATGCACTGAGGAAAAAGAACAAGAAGTGAAAATGTAATTGTGTATTATGCTAAACATCTATTTCAATCAATATACTCCACAACAAAAGTAACTACCAGGTCCATGACCATATAACACTATATGAAGCGCATGTAAGTACAAGCCACAAGACATGGCTTCAGGCTGATATGATTCCTCTAAAGAGACTGCAATAGGATCATGGAGACAGCCATTAGGGAAACTTTGCAAAGAAATAATGATAAAAGACCAACACATGTCATAAGCGACATTAATAGGCTAACCACAATCCATGTTGTCATGTGAGTGATATTATTTTATGGATGATGTAAAAGGTTCATTAGGACCCTCATTTTTTTCCTCATCACAGATAAAATATTTTATTGAGGTGGGATGTACCAGTGGAATTTCAATAGTCAAATTAAAATTTCTTCCATAGGGGTTGGGAAATTTTACTTGAAGGAAATGAGCCTCCCTCAAGAGAGATATGACATCCCATGTGATGAAATTAGTGAGGAAATTGCACAAACGAATCATGAACTGACTGAAACCAGAACTAATTTCATGGTGATAGGAACCTAGGATAACCCTAAGTGTAGGCTGAAGTGTCCTACTCACCTGAATTAACTTTCAATTCTGGGAAAACATAGTGAGTTGTTTATCAAAAAAAAATTCATCATTCAGATCAATAAATTGACAAGAAATTTGAAGTTGGTCAAATAAATTCTCGATATTTCCACATAAATCTTCAATGATAAGCATATAATCTTCTTGATCGAAAGGAGATATACCTGAAAGTAAATATTTGATGATCGCATCAGAATCCATTTTAGATTCCCAAAAATCTAAATCTTCTTGTAGGAAAGAAATTTTGTCCATGTTACTTGAATAATCATTACCATATAATTTAGATAAAAGGAAATCATCAGGGTTATGGTTGTCCAAGGGTTGAATTAGACTAATGGGTAAGGGGTCAACTGATGAGATATTAATATTTAAAGGTGGTTGATAGATAAGATTAGATGAATCACCATTAGGGGAAATATATTAAATAAATATTAATTCGTCATCATCCAATTGATCTTCCTATTCAGTGATTAGTTGAGGTTCAAAACATGGAAAATAAAAAGGAGGACATGGAACCAAAGGAATATTTGGTTCTTCCTCAGGATGTCGAATGTCATTTTGATCAGGAGGACATAATGAAACAGATTCAAAATATTTTATTGACATCCAGACTAAGAAATGAAAATTATCATCCAATAACTTCCATTCCACATCCTCATTCAGGAACTTGTAAGAAAGATGAAGGAAAATGTTATCAAAGTATTCAATAAATTCATTCAATTCCATTCTATCTTGATAAATTTCATTAAGGACATTTTGATATTCATATTTGTCAAAGACATGAAGATGTTCAATAACCAGTTTCTTAAAATATGAGATATAATAAGTGGGTAGAGAATAGAACCATTGCTTCACAATACCATCCAATGTAAGGGTAAACAACTGCGTGAGGATTTTTTCAGAATAAATTCCACTTGGAAAATAAAATTGAAAGAATTCAATTACGTAATCAAGGATGGTTTTGTACCCTTTCCATTGAATTTAAAATGTGAAAAGTTATATAAATAGTCTATGGGGACTTAAATATATAAATATTCATAAAAACACCTCTGGATTATGATCTAGGAATAAAACATTAGAGGTAATGGATTCAAACATACTTCATGGGCTCAACTTGTCATCTGGCCCTCCTTCTAGCACCAAATATGTTGACAGTGCTATATGCCTCCAACATTTTAAGGGGGTCTCCTCTATGTGAAGTCCAGATTAGACGTCACACTGATTGGTGTAGTAGTCCCATCTGGTCATATGGTCTAGCCATCATTTTAAAAAGTTTCAAAGATATTCCTTGGTTACGATTACACACAAGAGAAATCAACACCTTTGTTACTGTGAATTCTAATCATAGGCATATGAGAAAAACTCACTTTAGTTGTGCATAACTAACAACCCTAACATAAAATGTGGCTATCAATTTTCTTAGATTTGCAATAGGTGATCAGAATAAATACTACAAAAATCCATATCTATTCAGTTAAAGAAATTAAATTACGAAAATAAACAAGAGTTGCTCCATACATCCAATAGACAAGACAAGAATTTATAAATAATTTTTTGTATTATGACACCTGGGAAGGGAACATGGAAAGATGTTACTAGTCCCCCTCAATGGGATGGGTTCTTGTATGTCCTTAGCACTTTAGATCCAAGATCACTCTCTCTCAATGGTGCAGAAAACATAGAAAAAATATAACTCAAAGGGAGCTCACAAGAAAAAGTAGAAAAATTATGACAATGCTGGAGGACCAAAGTCAGAGAAAAATTATAGATCAAAATGTGAGAAAAAAGGTGATAAAAGGCAGTAAATGAATGGAAAACCCTTCTATTTATAACAAAATATTGAGTTAGTTTAGATATTGGTTCATAATTAAAATATTATTGACCAATTATAGATCCAAGTTACTTGGAATACTTTATTATTTTTGGCGGAGGGAAAAGGAATTTAGAATTGGTTAAATCCCTTTATTTCGAAATGATAATAAATAAATGATTTATTTATTATTTCAAGGATGAGGTTAAGGAATAATTAAATAAATAATTATTTATTCAAATATTTATAAATGATTTAGTCCAGTTGAAGAAGGAATATTATTACATAATGATTTAAATAATTATTTCTAGATAATAATAAGATAAATTATGATTTATCTAATTAATTCTCATGTTTTTGAACAAATATGACTGGGAATATTAATTAAACAGTGGTTTAGTTAATTATCCCTAGAGGAAAATCAAATAAATAAGAATTTATTTAATTATTCCTCATGGGGTTTCATGTTTAGACTAGAAATAATTTAATAAACTATGGGTTACTATGGGTTATTAAATTATTTCTCATAGTGAAAGAAATTTTACTATGGTAAAGTTGGTCTTACATGGTGTACTTTAGTCCATCTAATAGTGACAGGTTAGATGACCAAAAAATGGTGTAACATATTTCCCCCCAATGTGAAAGAATTAGAAGCTAATCGTATGACCGAAGTAAGTTGTAAGAACATAATCACTAGACACTTAAGGGGAGTCAGAGAGAGAGAAATATAAGATAAACTGAAGTGAGAGAGGATAAGGCCTTGAGGAGTTGAGACTTACAGGTGTGACAAGTATCTTTTATGAGTGAGTACTTGTTCTCAAATTAGGCGGGGGAGGCATAGCTATACCCACCGAGATGACAAAGTACAAAGAATAATGGTGCACCCAACAAACATGGAAATGAGCTATATATTACATGCTAGAAGAAACATGAGCCAGATATAAAAAAAAAAATAGATCCCACATACATATTGTGCCTGGGACAACAGCCAGGACTTATACAATAATATATCAGTATATGAGATATAATAACAACCAAAGAGGCCCTGTAAAGTAGGAAAGGGATCTGAAAATATGAATGATACATGCAAACTAAAAATGTGTTGCAAGCGGCTAAGGCAGGAACCATCAAATCTGTAGAGTTGCATCCAAGGCTGTAGTAAAAGAGGTCATCAGGTATGTGGGGGGCTACCTAAAGGGTTACCACCTCATGAGGTTAGAAACATCTCACACATGCCTGGGAATCACTGGTACAGTTTGCTACATCATTGAAACATCAAGTATACGGATCTCCATCATGCCATAAGGATCTGGAACTGAGAAACAATCAAGTCAAAGGGAAATAAAGGGTCCCTTTTCCTGATCCGAGTCACCGAACAAGAGTGGAAGATGGAACCAGGGTACACCACCCTCTAGACCTGTCTTTTGGAATGAATAAGCTGATGTCGACAGAAGGAGTTCACCATAGGTGAGGCAAGGAGGAATCCTCAACTAAGACAGGAGGGATAATAGTAGAGCGAATGATAGACTGACACGAGGGATGATAGTAGAATGGAAGGTACTGATTAGTGGGCTGATAAATTCCCTTATTATAGCATAAATGGAATGGATGCCCTAGAAGCTACTGAATTGACTCTGGATGGGATAGGGGATAGTATGACTGGAGGCCAAAACATGCAACACGAGATAGGTAGAAAGCAATGAATGATGGAAGATTATGTCGGAGACAAAAGGGACTCAAGATAGACTCCATGGATGCGATGATGACTCAACTTAGATGATATAAACAAGGTTAGGTCATTGATGTTTCCACACATAATAGGCCCGGTGGGGACCATAAAAACATGAGTAAAAGATGGTTACTCATGATGAAAATTGTAATATCCCAAATGAGGGATTTTCTACGACAATGAGAATACCGTGAGGTATTAAAGAGTTGGAGATGCAGCCCTATGACTGATAACATATGTTACAGTGCATATCCTTCAATAATATGATCAGCAGCAGCCTTTACTTCACTTTTGGACTCAAAAGGGTGGGGAAAAGAGGTGATTTATGCCCTAAAATGAGTGTATTCATAAATCCACGTAAAAATAATGGAAATGGCTATAGGATATTTTAGCTTAGACCGTGTGGAACTCCCATACCAAATTTTAGGTCAAACAAATGATCCTAGCTATATTAAACAGTTCCTCCAATCTCAACGAGGCTTGAAAACCCTGATTTCCCATGACTTAATGTATGTAGAAGTTTCTGAAGCTAAATTAGTGTATGTTTCTAAAGGTATTAGATGTGATATGTTCAGAAAATCATGGAATTAGATCTAGGGCAAGAATTATGCATTTTCAAGATAAAAACAAAGATTTTATATCGATAAACCCTTAAGATTGAGGTGCTGCAACACTGGAAATTGTCAAGAAAGATAGACAGTGTAATTTTCTAAACACTGAAGCACTGATTTATTATATCTTATATCTATAACATATCTATGCATGAAAATATATATCTATCACAAATTTTGAAGCCAAAGATATTGTTTATTAAACTCCCTTTGGGGATTTCAGCAGTACATGAAAGTACATGAGTAGATCTGAGTTTTACTATAGAATATCTGCAGAATAATTTAGGAAACCTAAAACATATACTTCATTGAGTGAATCAGATTTGAAACATACATGGATTGGTTGGCCAATCCATGGATCACCACAATGTGAGGAGAGCTCCTTTACACCAAAGATCTTGTCTCCAAAACAATGGAAAAACCTCTGAAGCACTGCTCCACAAAATTTACGCAGATAAGGGAGAGACACTGTGTAGTTGATGATAGTATACACTTTGTCTTGATGCCAAGATCTGAAACTGAAGCACAAGTTGATACTACACTGTTCCAGGAGGATAAAAGACTCACTCACTGAGAAGAGATGATAGTATGATCTAGATCTGAGTAGATCTAGATTCCACTTGCTGCAGCTCACTTAGACAATGAGACCCTCCAAGAGCTGCTCAAGGAAGGAGGTGGGATTCCTGAAGAGGAAGACCCAACAAGGGATGTCTGAGCGGAAAATACCTTCAGAAAATGATAATCTTCAACAACCCTTATCTTGAGCCTTCTCCTTCCTTTTGTAAGATGAGGATGTGCAAAACCCTAAACCACCTCCAAAACTTTAGCTCCTTTCACATGAATCTCCTCCATCTAAAACTACGTTGAGCCTCTAGATGGTTCAATGAATCTAGACAGAACTGAGATTTGGTCCTGTTGACCCAATCAATTGTCTCAATCCTGTTTCTCACACAAGTGGATTTTATTACAATGGCCTAGATTTATCCTTTTTTACATTGGACATGTATTTATTCTTTGATCTAAGGAGTTTTACATGTCCTCCATTACTCATTTATTCATAAACATGAAAAGAAAAGTAAAACAAGGAAAAATTGAATATTCTTATTAGCTTGGGCTAATTTAGGAATATTACAGTCCTCCCCTCCCAAATGTTGCTTATCCTCAAGCAACTTCAAGGATAGAATTGAAGGATGTCCCCTCCCCCTAATATATCATCCACATATGATGATCTTCTCCAAATAATGAGATATTTTGTCAACAATGAATCTCCATATTGCCTCTCCCAAGCATGCAAGTTAGCTGAAATATCTATCATCATGAATAAGTAGAGTACTCAAGAAGGAAATAAGGTGCTTCCTAGAGGCTCCCTTGAGGTATGAGATCTGAAATGCATTGGGAAACAACATTCCCATGTGGATCCTCCATCTCCACACAATCATCCACACAAAATGAGTCACCTCCCAACATGGAAACTCTTGAAAATGTTCCTCCACTTTGAGCTCCTACAAAATAGGTGGGCCAAAAATCTACACATGGTAGACAAGATAGCCTACCCCACGTTGTTCTCCTCTCCACTTAGGATAAGTATAGAGTGAAAAATAATCTTGGGCTGCAAGGATATTTCTCTCAAGTGGCATCATGAATATTAGATCTGCAAAGATCCTCCCTCCAACACTATAAAACCAGTTAGCCCAAAATATTTAATATGTGATGGATAGAATATTATCATCATAAGGTATCCCATCACACACATGGCTCACCTCCAAGAGAAACAAGTGTTTGGTTATGGTGGTCACAACTCTTCCCATGTTCTGATTAGAACATGTACTGCAGAAAATGTGGGAACCTACTTCCCAAAAGAACACATCCAAACCATGTGCCTCACTCAACATCATGTCTCCCATCAAGATAAAAGAAATATCAACAATTGAAAACATGATTATCACCATCATGAAGGAAATACTGAAGGTCCTATGTGATGCAAGAGAGTACCAACAGTTCCCCAAGTCTTCACAGCACATTTTTACAAACTGCTGCTTCGGAAATTGTTTCCTGGAAAATTGTTTCCTATTACATGGTTAATCATATGAATCAAATGAACATACATCTAAGAAAAACATCTTTTCCCAAGGCCACATAAGAGATGTTTTTCTCCATCATATAATTTGGCCCAATATAGATCATGGAGCTCAATGAATAGCTTGCCTTCTTGTGGAGTAATGCACTGCCAAAATATAGTAAGAGGATGCAAGCAAAAGCTCTCACCATATGTTCAAAGCAAGAAGATACATGGATCCATGAATGAATCCTCAATAATAGTTTGGCACACTCCCATGAAGGGGGATGAACCAAGTGCTACATGAAAGTATTTCTCCTCATGCTTGGAAACCCAAGTCAAGAAAAGCACACCACAGTAATATTTGTCTCCATCTACCATTTCATCTTCTTCACCTCCTCTTTGCTCACCAAGTGCATTGAATGAGAAGTGATCCTGGGAATACTCCATCAATAAATACCAGCTCCACAGTGACAACGTTGTTGGCCTATGCAAATAGGCTCCCATCAGCACATAGCTCCAACCTTTGACATGCAGAATGTCAAAGGCATCTCCCATAATGCTGCTACATATGATAAGTCCTTCCCATGAAGAAATTATTTCTTGAACATCTAAGGCCATAGAGTAACCCCTTTGCACTATGATAGTGCCATCTTCTACTCCTAAAACATCATGAAAACTGTGACAGCAAATCTGCCCTTGCTCTCTCAAGAACATCCCAAGCAACAAAATCTTTTGTTGCCTCCTCATACTTTGATCATCCAGATCATGTAGTGACAACATGGTTCTTGACATGAATAATGTTATGCCAACACAATGTGCCCATACTCTTTGCTACTCCATGATCCAAGTATCCCGCCACATATCGTTAGAAAGAGAGTGATGAACAAACTCTTTCAAGAGCAACCAATGCAACCAAGCCTCATGTTGCCCAATGTCATAGATCTACAAGTATCTCTCCAGCTTCTTGCTCTCCATCCGCATCCACTCAACCAATTGTGGATGTCTCCTCCCATCCTCCATCTTGGTACTCCTCCCATGAGGGATACCATCATCCCAAATCATATTCCTACACTTCATGGGATTTTGAAATGCAATCTTCTCAATGATCAATTTGATCCCACAAGGACTCAAATAGGTGGTAGGAAAAAACCTCACATCATGATGTGTATGGCTCAATAAGTGTCCAACACAAACATGAGAGATGTTATCCTTATGAAGATGTCCTCCATCATCTATCTACTCCTCCTTGAATCTATGAATATCCAAGTGTGAGAAGGGAAGATCCTCCTCAAACTGTTGAAGAACTTTGCACTCCATGATGTGTTGAAGTGCACCTCCAATGAATTCTTTCCATGAGGTCTTCTCCTCATGCATGGCCTTCCAAAACCAAAGGGGCCTTGGATTTGCTGCAAGTAAAAGTTTATCTTTGAGGAGGGGTGTGCTCATTGAGAAAGGGTCATCTAGAAAGGAGAAAGGGTTTCTCACTTCAAGATGTCTACCATCCATCATTCCATCCTCTATTGCTTCATGAATGAAGCTTTCATGTGAATGCTCCAATGAGGAATGGTTCCTCTCTTCTTCCTTACTGCCTTTACATAGCTCAGTGCAACTCTGTTGCTCTAAATCAGCAACATGCAAAGATGTAGATCCCTTCATACAATGTGCTGAATTGACAATAGATGGATTTTTAATCATACCTTGGTGAGAAGTAGAAGAAAGAGCTTCTTCCTAAACTATGTTGTCCTCCTCCATTGAACATGAAGGCTTCTCCTCCAAGGTTGTGCCAGCGCTGGTACAAGTCTCCTCCCATTCAAACTCCTTGAGGTCTTCTTCAATACCTCTCATAGTTTGGAAAAGAAGTAGGGAGATCTCCTCTTCCATCATTCTTCCAAGTGGTGGAGTCATGCTTTTGTTTTCTATGTAAAATACCTCTTCTTTGTGAGGGTAGGAAGTGCATGGGTCTTCCTCTCCTTCTTGAAACCTTCTATAGGTCTCACTGTAGCTTCCTTCTTCTTGAAACCCTCTTAGAGTTTCATTGTCTTCTTCCTCCTTGGTTTGTCTAACCTCTTTGGAGAGGCTCTCCTTAGATCTGAAAATAGATGAGAAGAAACTCATCCTCTCCATAATTCTAATATTTTCTTCTTCTCTTTATTCTTCTGATATCTGGATCTCACAGGCTGAGCCAGAGATCATGCTTTGATACCACTGTAATGTTCCAAATCTGGAATTTTCTACAACAATGAGAATACCCTAAGGTATTACAGAGTTGGAGATGTATCCCCATGATTGATAAAATATTTTATAGCATAGATAATTCAATAATATGATCAGAAGCAGCCTTTACTTCACTTTTGGACTCAAAAGGGTGGGGAAAATGGGTGATTTTTTCCCTAAAATGAGTGTATACAGAAATCCACGTAAAAATAAGGAAACTGGCAAGAGGTTATTGTATCTTAGGTCATGTAGGACTTCCATGTCAAATTTTAGGTCAAAAAAATGATCCTAGCTATATTAAACAGTTCCTCCAATCCCGACTAGGCTTAAAAACCTTAATTTCCCATGACTTAATGTATGCAGAAGTTTCTAAAGCTAAAGAAGCATGAATTTCTGAAGGTATTAGATGAAATATGTTTATAAAATAATTAAATTAGATATGGGGAAATAATTATGCATTTACAAGATAAAAACAAAGATTTTACATGGATAAACCCTCAAGATTGAGGTGCTGCAACACTGGAAATTGCCAAGAGAGATAGAAAACGTAATTTTATAAAGAATAAAGCTCTAATTTATTATATCTTAGATCTAGAATATATATATTCATAAAAATACATATCTATTACAGATTTGGAAGCCAAAGAGTCTATTTATTACACTCCCCTTGGGGATTTCAACAATACATGAGAGTACATGAGTAGATCTGAGTTTTACTGCAACAGATCTGCAGAATTATTTAGGAAATATGAAGCATATACTTTATTAAATGAATCAGATATGAAACATACATGGATTGGTTGGCCAATCCATGGATCACCACAGTGCAAGGAGAGCTCCTTCACACCAGAGATCTTGTCTCCAAAACAATGCCAAAACCACTGAAACACTGCTCCAAAAGATTTACGTAGATCAAGGAGAGAAACTGTGCAGTTGATGATAAAATAAACTTTGGCCTGATTCCAAGATTTGAAACTGAAGCTCAAGTAGCAGATGCACTCTTCTAGGAAGTTAAATGACACACTCACTGAGAAGGGATGATAAACATGATCTAGATCCTCGAGTAGATCTAGATTCCACTTGTTGGTACCACTTAGACAATGAAACCCTCACTAGATTTACGCTGTTACCAGCCCAGAGATGGAGCTTCGCCATATGCCGATAGTGGAAACGAAAGAACAAGTCCTCCAAGAGCTTCTCAAGGAAGGAGGTGGATTCCGAAATCAGAAGACCCAACAAGGATGTCCGAGTGCACAATACCATCGTAAAATAATAATACATTCAACAACCCTTCTCTTCGAGCCTTCTCCTTCCTTTTATAAGGTGAGGATGTGAAAAACCCTAAACCACCTTGAATCACTTAACCCCTTTCACATGAGGTCCTCCTTCTAGAACTACGTTGTGCCTCTAGATGGTTCAATGAATCTATACAGAACTGAGATTTGGTCCTGTTGACCCAGTCAATTGTCTCAATCCTGTTTCACACATAAGTGGATTTTATTACAATGGCCCAGATTTATCCTTTTTCACATTGGGCATGTATTTATTCTTTGATCTAAGGAGTTTTACATGTCCTCCATTAGTCATTTATTCATAAACATGAAAAGAAAATTAAAACAAGGAAAAATTGAATATTCCTATTAGTGTGGGCTATTTTAGGAACATTACAGTCCTCCCCTCCCAAATTTTGCTTGTCCTCAAGCAACTGCAAGGATAGAACTGAAGGATGTCCCCTCCCCTTATTGTAGCATTCACATATGATGTTCTCCTCCAAATAATGAGATGCCGTGTCAATAATGAATTTCCATATTGCCTCTCCCAAGCATGCAAGTTAGCTGAATAGCTATCATCATGAACAAGTAGAGAACTCAAGAAGGCAATAAGGTGCTACCTAGAGGTTCCCTTGAGTCATGTGATCTGAAATGTATTGGGAAACAACATTCCCATCTGGATCCACCATCCCCAAGCAATCATCCACACAAAATGAGTCACCTCTCGACATGGAAACTCCTGAAAATGTTCCTCCACCTTGAGCTCCTACAAAATAGGTGGGCTGAAAATCTTCACATGGTAGACAAGATAGCCTACCCCACATTTTTCTCCTCTCCGCTTAAGATAAGTGTAGAGTGCAAACTGATCTAGGGCTGCAAGGATATTTCCCTCAAGTGGCATCATGAAGATTAGATCTGCAAAGATCCTCCCTCCAACGCTGTAAGACCAGTTAGCCCAAAATTTTTCATATGTGATGGATAGAAGAGTATCATCATAAGGTATCCCACCACACACATGGCTCACCTCCAAGAGAAACAAGTGTTTGGTTATGGTGGCCACAACTCTTCCCATGTTCCCATTAGAACATGTACTGCAGAAAATGTGGGAACCTACTTCCCAAAAGGACACACCCAAACCATGTGCCTCACTCAACATCATGTCTCCCATCAAGATAAAAGCAATATCAGCCATTGAAAACATGATTACACCATCATGAAGGAAATACTGAAGGTCCTATGTGATGCAAGAGAGTACCAACAGTTCCCCAAGTATTCACAGCATAGTTTTAAAATCTGCTGCTTCAGAAGAATGCATGGAAAATTGTTTCCTGTTACATGGTTAATCATATGAATCAAATGAACATACATGTAAGAAAAAAATATTTGACCAAGGCCACATAAGAGATGGCTGCCTCCATCATATAATTTGGCCCAATGTAGATCATGGAGCTCAATGAATAGCTTGCCCTCTTGTGGAGCAATGCACTGCCAAAAGATGGTAAGAGGATGCAAGCAAAAGCTCTCACCATATGTTGGAAGCAAGAAGATACATGGATCCATGAATGAATCCTCAATAATAATTTGGCACGCTCCCATGAAGGGGAATGAACCAATTGCTACATGAAAGTCTTTCTCCTCATGCTTGGAAATCAAAGTCAAGAAAAGCACACCACAGTAATAGATGTCTCCATCTACCACTTCATCTTCTTCACCTCCTCTTTTCTCACCAGGTGCATCGAATGAGAAGTGATCCTGGGAATACTCCATCAATAAATCCCATATCCAAAGTGAAAATTCTGTTGGCCTATGCAAATAGGCTCCCATCAACACATAGCTCAAATCTTTGACATGCAGAATGTCAAAGGCATCTCCCATAATGCTGCTACATATGAGAAGTCCTTCCCATGAAGAAAGTCCTTCTTGAACATCTAAGGCCAAGGAGTAACCCCTTTTCACTATGATAGTGCCATCTTCTACTCCTGCAACATCATGAAAACTGTGAGAGAAAATCTGCCCTTGCTCTCTCAAGAACATCCCAAGCAACAAAATATTTTGCTGCCTCCTCATACTTCCATCATCCAAATCATGTAGTGACAACATGGTGCTTGACATGAAGAATGTTATGCCAACACAATGTGCCCATACTCTTTGCTTCTCCATGATGCAAGTATCCCACCACATACCCTTAGAAAGAGAGTGATGACCAAACTCTTTCAAGAGCAACCAATGCAGCCAAGCCTCCTACTGCCCGGTGTCACAGATTTGCAAGTAGCTCTCCAGTTCCTTACTCTCCATCCACATCCACTCAACCACTTGTGGATGTCTCCTTCCATCCTCCATCTTGGTACTCGTCCCATGAGGGCTACCATCATCCCAAATCAAATTCCTGCACTTCATGGGATTTTGAAATGCAATCTTCTCAAGGATCAATTTGATCCCACAAGGACTCAAATAGGTGGTAGGAAAAATCCTCCCATCATGATGTGTATGGCTCAAGAAATGTACAACACAAACATGAGAGATTTTATCCTTCCGAAGATTTCCTCCATCATCTATCTACTCCTCCTTGAATCTATGAAGATCCAAGTGTGAGAAGGGAAGATCCTCCTCAAAATGTTGAAGAACTTTGCACTCCATGATGTGTTGAAGTGCACCTCCAATGAATTCTTCCCATGAGGTCTTCTCCTCATGCATGGCCTTCCAAAACCAAAGGAGCCTTGTATTTTCTGCAATTAGAAGTCTCTCTTTGAGCAGGGGTGTGCTCATTGAGAAAGGGTCATCTAGAAAGGAGAAAGGGCTTCTCACTTCAAGATGTCTACCATCCATCATTCCATCCTCTATTGCTTCATGAATGAAGCTTCCATGTGAATGCTCCAATGAGGAATTGTTCCTCTCTTCTTCCTTACTGCCTTTGCACAGTGCAGTTCAACTCTGTTGCTCTAAATCAGCAGCATGCAAAGATGTAGATCCCTTCATACAATGTGCTGAAATGACAATAGATGGATTTTTAATCATACCTTGGTGAGATGTAGAAGTAAGAGCTTCTTCCTCAACTATGTTATCCTCCTCCATTGAACATGAAGGCTGCTCCTCCAACGTTGTGCCAGTGCTGGTACAAGTCTCCTCCCATTCAAACTCTTTGAGGTCTTCTTCAATACCTCTCATAGTTTGGAAAAGAAGTAGGGAGATCTCCTCTTCTGTCATTCTTCCAAGTGGTGGATTCATGATTTTTCTTTCTATGTACAATCCCTCTTCTTTGTGAGGGTAGGAAGTGCATGGTTCTTCCTCTCCTTCTTGAAACCTTCTATATGTCTCACTACAGCTTCCTTCTTCTTGAAACCCTCTTAGATTTTCATTGTCTTCTTCCTCCTTGATATGTCTAACCTCTTTGGAGAGGCTCTCCTTAGATCTGAAAATAGATGAGAAGAAACTCATCCTCTCCATCATTATGATCTCTTCTTCTTCTCTTTATTATTTTTTTAGTTGGATCTCACAGGCTAAGCTAGAGATCATGCTCTGATACCACTCTAATATTCATAATCTAGACTGCTCAACAAAACAGGCCTGAAAAATGCATTTTTCAAGGATGTGTGCTTCAGAAACTAGGACCAGTTCTTGGATCCCTTAGATCAGAGTATCTAAGACTGAAATCCAAGAGGAGGCTCAAAATAAATCACTCTAGGTGGGTTAGACATGTCTCCAACACCTATTTGCCTTTAGAAAATTTCCCAATGAAGGGCTACATCAGTATAAAAACACAACATTGTAGTAGAAACAACCTAATAACCCTGATATGTGATTAAAAACACCTTAGAAACAATTTTACATACAACACCAATAAGTAAGATTATTTCTACTAACAAAGGATGGGGAAAAGCAGTGATTTAGGCCCTAAAATGATTGTATTCAGCAATCTGTGTAAAAATAAGGAAAATGGTGGTATTTTATTTTATCTTAGGGCGTGAGGGACTCCCATATCAAATTTTAGGTCAAACAAACGATCCTAGCTATATTAAACAGTTCCTCCAATCCCGACTAGGCCTAAAAACCTTGATTCCCCATGACTTAAAGTATGTAGAATTTTAATGAAGCATGGATAGAATGATTTCTGAAGGGATTATATGCAATAATTTTAGAACATCATGAAATTATATCTAGGGAAATACTTATGAATTTGCAAGATAAAAATAGATATTTTACATGGATAAACCCTCAAGATTGAGGTGCTGCAACACTGGAAATTGCCAAGAAAGATGGACAGTGTAATTTTAGAAATACTAAAGCACTGATATATTAGATATTAGATCTAGAATATATCTATGCATGAAAATATAGATCTATTACAGATATGGAAGCCAAAGAGGCTGTTTATTACACTCCCCTTGGGGATTTCAACAATACATGAAAGTACAGGAGTAGATCTGAGCTTTACTACAGCAGATCTTCAGAATGATTCAGGAAACCTGAAGCATATAATTTAGTGAATGAATCAGATCTGAAACCTACATGGATTGGTTGGCCAATCCATGGATCACCATAGTGCAAGGAGAGCTCCTTTACACCAGAGATCTTGTCTCCAAAACAATGCCAAAACCACTGAAACACTGCTCCACAAGATTTAAGAAGATCAGGGAGAGAAACTGTGTAGTTTATGATAATATACACTTTGGCCTGATGCCAAGATCTGAAACTGAAGCTCAAGTAGCAGATGCACTCTTCTAAGAGGTTAAATGACACACTCACTGAGAAGAGCCGCCAATACAAGCTAGATCTAAGCAGATCTAGTCTCCACTTGCTGCAGCTCACTTAGAAAATGAAACCTTCACTGGATTTATGCTGCCAAAGAGAGATGGAGCTTGGCCATATTGCTAGACAAGCTGAAAAGAAGCACAAAGCCCTCCAAGAGCTACTCAATGGAAGGATGGAGAACCCTGCTGGGTGAGATCCTCACTAGCCCCCGCTAAGAAGCCAAAACACTGCTGCAAAACACATTGGTGAGGGTCATGCTTGTGAATGTACCCTTTAAGGTCCGTCACCACGAGTGGTGACTCTGGCCATTAAAAACCGTCATCGTAGGTATAGTGGATGTTCCTTTATGGTTCGTCACCAAAGACATTTTCAATGACACTTTTGGTGACCTTGGGCCGTTAAAGGCCCATCACTAATTCTCTCTTTGGCGACATAATAATTCTAGTGACAAACTTTAATGACCTCACCGATGCTCTTTTTTTACTTATGGTCAAAAAATGTTCGTCATCATTGATCACCAAAAACTCACATCGTAAGTGTATATAGTGAGTGGTCTTTATGGTCCGTCATCAAAGACATTTCACTTTTGGTGAGGGCCTAAAGGCCTCATTACCACTCCTCTTTCAAGTATTTAATTTCTAGTGACAAACTTTAATGACCCTCACCAATGCTATTTTTGTTACTTTTGGTGATGATCAGGCAAATGTCCGTCATCATTGATCATTCCAATGAGTTTTTGATGACGCTATGTGCCTCGTTAATATATTTTTTTTTCAAAGATAACAATTTAATACCATTAAGGATAATTTTTTATAATATGTCCAAGGCCATAGTGGTTAGGGTCACTAATTTTTTAAGAAGTAATAAGCGTGTATCATTTCCCTAATGACTGTCAATAGAGATTTCCTATGAGTCAACACATGATTCATATCTATTGTTTGATATTCAGAAAACTCCATTTAGATAAAGTTCCACTATTCTCACAGGTAGAGAAATATATTAATAATACATAATCGGCTCAAAATTCTATTAATGAGAAAGACCTAACAATTCTCAACAACTGGGCACACCTGTACCATCATGGCACACACTAACATTTCTTATTACCCCACATGTCTTGAAACATCTTTGTACCTAGAACATCTTTGATGACATTGATGCCCAAGCACATGGTGCCATGTGCTAACACAACATGAACTTCCAAGATGTGTTGGCATGTTGCATATAGTCCCTAGCATGCCCTAGAACACCTTGGTTGAATGCATTTACATACATTAGCACTTGCACACAATGCCACTTTGGCATGTATTGGGACTCACATTAGTGTGCTTAGCATGCCCCTTTTCAAAAAAGATAGTCCCGACTTATTAACCCTCTTATTGTCTTCTTTTTGTTTGTTTTGACATATTGATATACCGGCACTCGCGCGACATCTTAGCACTCATATGGCTGCACATTCTGGCACTATTAATCGTTACGATATAATTAGCACACTCCGAGCTCCTAAGCACACTTTGGGAATTCTAACATGCCTTGATATTCCATAGTATGCCTTATCACTTAGCATACCTCAGTCACTCCCTCCTTGGCATGACAACTAACACTCGACCATTAACACTAGTCTCCGGTAGTACACGTTCCTCATATTCATTAACTCATGAATTTTTACCTAGTGCTCCCTTAATGTTTTTTCCTAGTACTCCTTAACACTCATCGACATGCATTATCGCTCTCTAGCATTAATTTTTAGCACTCTTCAACATTCTCTTCCACTTCATAACATCCATAACACTAGTCCCCGACACATATTGGTGTCATACATGTTGGCGCTTTGAAAGTCTTACACGTATGGAATATGTTGAGATGCCTTGGTATGATTTAGCATGGTTTAATATTAAATGATTTGTGATGATCAATTGTTGGAAAGTGATGAGAAGCAACAAAGGAATACTTGGCATCAGAATGCACTAAGACTTGCACTTGGAACGTATTGCCGCCTAGTTAGTGTGTCTAGCATGCCCCTTGGAAAAGGTAATTTTATGACTTATTAACCCTCTTCTCGTGTTAATTTCCTTGTAGTTTAACTTTTTTCTCCCTTTTTGTTGTCTTGAAAGTCCCCACATGCATTGACACACCTTGATGTATCTTGCATGCCTTATCACTAAGTGCCATTCTAGCATGTTTGACATGTATTCTACCATCCTGCACATCAAGGGGGTGAAGAGAGATGAAGCCCCAAAGTAGGTCAAGTACGAGGGCCGAGTAAGGGTTTCTAAAGGGAAGTCGTGATCATCCTCCAAGAGCAAGATCATCATATGAGGGTTCAAAATAATGTTGCATACCTAATAATGGGCTTTGCGCTAGGAAGTAGGATGGCATATTGTTGGTTCTCTCTTCTCGCATCAAGCTTAAGAGAGGCTTCTCATGGATAACTGGGCATGTGATTTGAATGGGGTCTTTGTGTGAAGGCCACATCAAATTCTGAAATGTTGAAATTTTTAACAAGAAATGTGTTGAGATTGGAAACCATAAAGGACAAAAAAAAAATGCACCTAAGAATCGGTGAGGGAATTTTGATGCATCAGACCGAGGAATGTGCGTCTAATTTATTTTTCCTTAAATAAATTGACAATAACAGAATTTATCCATAACAACTTGTGTCATTTAATTAAGTCATGATGACCGAGTTAGCTCAAGAAATTCGAGTTGAGGGTCTAATATGAGGCATCTAGAGGATTCTAATATTTTGGGTCCAAATAGTTGAAGCATTAGTGGGTTGCAAGTGTAATTAACTCAATTAAATGAGTTAAAATCAATTTAATTGGTTCTAACTGAAAGGATGAGCTAGTGAGAGGTCCAAAGGGGGGGGGGGGTCAAATTAGATTTAATTCACAATGAGTGATCAATCGTATTAACCGATAATTCACTATTAATAGTTGCATACATGTCAGCTTCTGTGGAATACCTAGTTGAGACGCAGGTTAAAGGGAACATAAATATCAGCTTTATTCAGAGAAAGTTTCCCATGAAATTATAACTCATTAATGCTACATGATTGCAAGTAATCTATGTAAGACCATTTTCCTAATTAATAAGGAGTTAATTCCCTAGGAATTGCATGAGCAAGGCAAAGTCAAGTAAGGATGAGAATTTCCTAGCAGAGACCCAGTCAGTTTGACTGTCTGAGACATGAATGACAGAAATGGGAGAATTCTGTGAGAGATTGAAGAACTAGTTGTTTCATGATTCCTTGACTTAATACACAGATGAGAGGGCTGGATTAGCTAGTTTTCCCTGGGCATCATGTTGTTGTGTGATTATTAAATGAGCTTTACTTTGGTGGTGATTGTAAATAATGCTGCTGTTTCAGAATTAGAAGGATTCAAAGATCTTGTTTTAGTAGATTACAAGATCAGAGATTGAATCTAAGTGTTGGATTTCCATGGTATCAGAGCAGAATTTTTGGGCGATGATTTTGTAGAGAATATTTGAATATTTTGGTGTAAAATTAAAAAAAAAATAGAATATTTGGATTCCTTGTGAAAATATACCCAAATGGAAAAAAAAATCTATCAAATCAGAGCTCGGATAAGGGAGATATCATCGATTTAAAATCAACTCTTTTTTAGAAACTTTTTGGAGTCAAGAACCTATATGCACTTGAGGTACCGGATGCATGCAAAGATTTGAGGAGAAAGACAGAAGTTAGAGACTTGGTGGTTTAGAGGGAGCATAAATTACCTCTCAACATGCATCCTCATGAGAAGCAGTCTCAGAAGGTTGTGGAGTAGTTGCCACAATTGGAGAAGCAGAGAAGAGACCGAGTGGAAGCGTCCACTCAAGCAGAGACCTCCATGAGGGGGAAATTTCGAGCTAGATGGGAAGAGGGAGCAGCCATACCTCGAGGTGTAAGGTGGGGTTATGTGTAGACATAATCCCAAGATAATAAATTTGGGCAAGGTCCATTGAGATGGCGTGTCTCATGGATCGAACCTGGCTACGAGGAGCCCACAGTACAATAGTAGTAGGAAGGATTAGTTAGATAGTGTTAGTGTCCCGTAATTTGGCGGATTGGAAATCCAAATGACAGGGTAACATCAGACCAACTTTGGAGTCCTAGGACCTAGCCTTCTTTGACTCAGAGAGGGCTCTCTCTATTATGTGCAAGGATGTGTGCTTGTTTGCTTAGTTTGTTTTTAGATGTTAGGATAGTTATAAAGTATGTTTTTGGTTTGTTTTGGTTGTTGAGGAAAAACTGAGTGAAAGGATAAATAGATATGGAGATGTCAAAACAATTGGGCTATGGGGTCAAATGAGGTCAAGATAGTCTTAATGACGGATAAGGTATGACTACAAGGTTGATTTGGTCGAGATGAATAGATTCTTTGGGAAAAAATGAAATGGGATGAACAATATGTTTTTGAATAACAAAGAGGTTCTAAACATGAATATTTGATCAGCAAGCATTCATAAGTTAGGGCTAACCATGGTGCTCTATGAACGAAACAATAACTAATCAATGCGTAAAATAAACATTCAGGTGATGCATAGAATTATAAGACCCTCTAACATTGGGAAATCACCTTCAGACTTTGGGAAAACAAATAAGATGGAAAAATAACTCAGTCTATGAACAGGGAACTCCTAGACATCATATTTTGAGCTATTGGGAACTTTGAAAGCAAAAATGCAAAGTTTTAGGCAAAGGGCAAGATCGAAACAAGACCTCCTTGGTTCAACTAAGACAATCAACCATTCAAAGAGAGATTTCAGAGACGGAGCTTTGACTAGCCATGAGTAAGCAGGGTGTACTTTGAATCATACTTAGCATGCATAAAAACCATTAATGAAATAAATAAACAACTTCTTAGTGATCAAAGTGCAGTTAAGAATTCTTTGATATGACTAAGAAGGAAGAAAACATAGAAGCTGCAAATGAATCAGGAAACTTGAGGTGCCTCCATGGGCATGTCTCAAACTTATCTTTACTGAACTACAACAAGCAATAAGCATGGAAACATATGTTAAATAGAGGAAACATAAACAAAATAAGAACACTATACCATTCACCAAGCCATGGAATCCTACATACAATCCTTCTCCACCATCCAAGTCAAGAAAGAGATCATCAACATCACAAGACAAGTGTTTCTTCAAAGCTCATAGTGCTATTGTATTGCTCTCTAACATCAAGTTCTGTCTGCTATTACAATGAATTCTCTTGGAATATATAGGCCAAAGAGGAGGAAAACCAACCAAGGCAACTAGCTAGCCATTGGCTCAAAAACAAATATCTTATCTTGTCCTTGAGGCTTTGCAAAGCCCAAGGCACAAAATATCCATTAAAATATCTCAAAATGCTAAAAAAGGGAATAAATTTGACTTTTTATGACTGAAAATGTCCCAAAATAGCTTAACGCACATTTGGAGAGGCCACTTTAGAAAACTGCCTTTTTTGGTCAAAATGCCACAAGGGCGCATCCGCAGAAAATTTCCTTTCTTTCATAGAACTTTTGAAGGTCTTCCTGTTGTCAAAATGAGGCTCGTGATAGCTATTTGGAAAGCCCTAGATGTCTATTTTCTGGAAAAACTTGAATTATCCAAAAATTATTCCTAGAAGTCTATCAAATACTGAACTGAGTAAAAAAACCCAAAAAATAGGCCTTGCTGATATGTAGGCAGAGTGTCGAAAAAGTGAGTGTTTTTTGCCTCTTTGGGGGACCAAAAAATATTCAATTGATATAAAAATTTCTGAGTAAATGCCCCTGAATTTAATGCATCCAATGGTACCACTCTCAATAGTTGAGGATGCTCCAAACAAAAATGGCGGCGCCCATGGTTTTATGCAATTAGGCCCAGAAATGTCAAAAAACAAGAACATGTCGAAATTTGCTCAATTTTGGTGAGAAAGTCCCTAAAGGATTTTTAGAAACATGTCTAGAAGCTCGGGCCAAAATTCCAAACCCAGAGGTGTCTTTTTCCTCTTTTTCCACCAGGCGCCCTCTTTGGGCGATTTTGAGTTTTTCTTGTGCATCCTTCAATTTCCTTTGGGCAAACTAATTTGGCTTTTTGTAGCGCTCGTTGCTTCTAATACTCTTCACTGACTTACCAAGACAAAATTTTAAAATGATCATTGGAAAAAATCTTCAACCAAGATACCTTTTACTCCTTGCAAATCAATGTGTTTCTTTGATGCTAGCAAACAAGTATTTGTCAAATGAGAACAAAATCACTTTTTATCAATGTGTTTGAACAAAAGGTTTTAAGCAAGATATGTTTGTGGTTTTTTTTCAAAAGGAATTTCCTTTTGTTTTGGCATGAAAACCCTTCCCCTTTAAACACTTCCCCTTTGCTATCATTGTTTTTAAAAGGTAAACAAGACTTTTTTCAAACTGATACAACCTCTTCCCCAATCACTGTGTTGATCTTTGATTTAGCAAACAAGGTGTGCTCTTTTGAAAACACTGTTAGGACACCTTTTAAACTGATTTGAATACCTCTACAAACAAACTTTTTTTTTCCTTTTATCAACTGTGTGTAGTCTTAGCTATCTCATAGCACAAAAAGTACTTTCAAATTTGCACATTAACTCTCTTCTCTTTCACTGTTTCTCTATGGTTTATTTGAGACAAAAGGGACTCATTTAAAACATTTTTTTAAATACTCTTTCAAACTAATTGAAAACCTTCTAATAAAACTGGTGTTTTTCTTTTAGAGACTATGCATATCCCTAGCCATTTATAGAAAGAAAATCTCTTTAAAAGTGACAAAATAACCATTCTCTCTTTCACTATTTTATGTCCTCTATAATCATAGTAGAAGACTTCCTTCATCCTCTTTATAAAAGTCTCTTGATGCACTTGGGGGTGTCTTTCTGCTAAAAACTTGACTTTGGCATCTTTTGAAAAACTGTGTTGCTGGTGGCCCGAGCGCCTGGGCTCTCGGCCGTTCAAGGGTGACCTAGGCCGTTCAAAAATAAGCCTGTAGGGATGAACCAAGAGAGGTGAAAATGATATGCAGAGTTTGATACATGGAGGGTGAGATATTGGTGTGAAGAAAACCACTTTGCAGATGTATGAGATGATGGATTTAGCAGTGGCCCAAGCAGGAAGGACCACGTTCAGGAGTGGCCCGGGCGCCAAGCCGTTCAGAGGTGGCCCGAGCCATTCAGGAATGGGCAGTGAAGAGGCTAAGAATGGCACTTTCAATGACTAAAAATGAGAAATGATGAGGAAAATATTAGAG
The DNA here is from genome assembly GCA_034641835.2 of Pinus albicaulis. Classification (NCBI taxonomy): domain Eukaryota; kingdom Viridiplantae; phylum Streptophyta; class Pinopsida; order Pinales; family Pinaceae; genus Pinus; species Pinus albicaulis. The sequence continues at coordinate 251,815,501 of CM076572.1, read as the reverse complement.
GGCAGGTGGTAGAGACCTTTTCCACTTCTCGAGCAGTCAATGGATGGCAAAATTTTTACGGGCGCCTCGTTCAGGAGTAACACTAGGCGTTCAGGAGCAACACTAGGCGCCGGGCCGTTCAGGAGCAACACCGGGCATCGGGCGCCAGGTCATTCAGACATGGCCCGGGCCGTTCAAAGTTGGGCGTTGCAGAGGCTTAAACCTGTTTTTGAAATGGATGCTAACAAAAGATCATGAGCATATGAACCTAAGACGTGTGTAGGGATAGCTTACCAGTGTTTAAATCCTTGGATAAAGTGTTTGATACCTCGGGCACCGCGTTCAGAGGCAACACCGGGCCGTTCAGACTTAACACTGGGCGAGGGGTGCCGGTCCGTTCAAAATTTGGTGGTGCAACGGTGTTTAAATGTCAAACAAATGGTGGATATGGAAAATTGAAGATGTTAAAAACATTTGGCATATTGTAACACAATTCAGAGGAACATAACTATCAGTTCTATTTATATAAAATTTCCCATGTGCAATTATAAAGTCATTGGGATGCCATGATGGATTGCGTAATCAAGGAAGGCTGATTTTCCTAATTAATATGGAGATAATTCGGTAGGAATTGCATGTGCAAGGTAGGCTGAAGGAAGGCTCCTTGCTCTTCACGGACTTTCACCGATGGGTGGAGTCCCGGTAGTTTAGGAAGTCACTTTTAGAGTATAGGTCAATGAATAGGTGGGAAGTGACCCTCGAAACGCTTTCCCTAAGATAAAATAAAGAGAGGGACTTGCTTTCCTTTTAAGCCAGGGAATTATCTTCTAGGGAGAGAGGAGGGGGAATGAAGGGTTGAGGGAGAAGAATAAGACTTATGAAGGAAGTTCTCAATCCCTAAAATCCTTTGGGAACTTGGATTCCCAAATGGTCCTTGATGAAAGGCCTTTAACACCAAATGGGACCACATGGGGCCAAGTGGGCCCAACCTAGGTTCGGGGATGGAATTTAGCAACCAATGATGTTCCTATCCTGGATAAGGTGATGGGAAAGGATCAGACAAGTGTTTTTACTTTGATAGGTCAAATTGATCCTACTAGGTTCTGTCCTTGGGAACACCTAGGCAAAACTTGATCCTAGAGCTAGGGCTTGAGGTATCCGGAGATTCCACTGTCAGAATTGGCCCATGTTCTGAGGAGAGTGAGGGCACCCAGCAACACAACTGCCTCTAGGAGATAGAAGTTTTCCTCTAGTTAGATTCCTGGGAAATTGTTGCCCTAGGGACCTAATGGGGCTAGACCTAGGGAATGTGAAAATTTCTTAATCTAAGAAACCCTATTGCAGTATCTTGATTTACTTCTCCTACTTGAATTAAGTTACAAGTTAATTTCTGAAATATTCAATAAATTAACGAAGTAAATAGTAAATACAACTAGCAACCTACACATACAGATCAAATACTGAATAACATGCTCATAGACAAAGTGACACATGGATTTTCTAGACAACTATCCTCGAAAAAAACCCAATGTGGGAAAACCGGTGTAGCTAGCTCTGGAGGGTTTTCATTATTATGAAAAATCTAAGTATAACAATCCTGTGCACCAAAACTGGTTCACTCAACAGAGAAATAAAAATGGTAGTAGTACACTGCTTTGAATCCCTCTACGTCAGCCTAAATGGCATGCGTCGGCCTCTACGCTGCTCAATAAGGGCATGCGTCACACTTGAAGGGCTTACACTGCCCCTGCGCTGCCCTGACTAGGCCTGCGTCAGCCCTGCGTGGATCCTGCTACCTCTGCGCTGCCCCTGCTAAACTCTGGCTGGACTGCGTGGCTCCTGCTACCCCTGTTGCTCTGGCTAGCTAGAATTCTTAAGCAGAAAAAGCATAGGTAAGAAAGAAGGCACTGGCCAAAGGCAACGCATAACAGTCAGAAAAATTGAAGAAATGAAATGAAAATAGATCAATGTCCACAAATAAATGAAACAACTCAATGGGACTAGAGAGTAAAAGCTTTGACAACAGCAATAAGTGCTTATAGAATCAGCTAAGAGAATAGAGGAGACTAATTCATGAGGTTAAAATGTTGTATAATTGTTGGCACAAGAAAACTATAGAATTGTTAGAGTAAATCTCTGCAGGTACCATTAGTTGGTGATCATCGATAATCATTTCATTTCATCAAATACCCCGATGAATGGACCTCACAAGATATTTTCATAGACAAACACCACATAAGCTATGTGATGGAAAAATATTCACACGATATTTAAGAAAACACCTACCAAATAAGGATGAAATTTTAAATGGGGCAAGAAACAATAGAGAGATAGAAATCGAAAAAGTTAAAATGCTAGGGAAACATGAAAGCAACTAGGTAGCATGGTAGAAAGCACAACAAAGAAAATTATAAAAATGGAAAACCCTACAAATTAGCACCCATCCAAACATCACCACAATTTTTTCTTCAACTGTAAATCTCCAAATTCATCAAATTATATCCTGCATTCAAACCTGATCCTCTCTGCTAGCCATTCTGAAGATACAGCTAAGAAGTTACTACAGAACCATCACCTACATGTAGTCATGATCTTATTATGTGACCGGACAACCTACTTTTGTGAAGACATGGAAAGGTAAACACTCTCAGCCAAGATTTTCCATACAACCCAAGTTGAGCAACCACATATACATCACCAGTTTTTTCTCTCCAGATTTGTAACTTAGAAGAGCTTTTTCTGACCACCTTCAGGTTGCTCCCAGAGTCACCCAGGCAAGCCCTCTCAACATCATCCTCTTTGTGTAGTACCTAATTAGTAATTTAATTAACCATAACAGTTTCTTGATCATGCAGGTATTTCAAATATATTGCCAACAAGCATAAAGCTTTCATGTTAAACAATTAGGTCAAAAGGCTTTAGACTATGATGCAAAAAATAAAAAGAAACCTCACCAACACTCAAAGGAAAAACAAAGTCAAACCTCTACAAAGTATAAATAGATATCTGATAAACTTCATTCCACCACAAAAATGTGCTTAACTAAAGAAAATTCTAATTACTCTGCTTTCAAGAAAAAGCTTTCAAGGGCAGTGATGTTATAAACATACCCCTACACCTCGTGAAAAATCAATGTGTATAAATAGACCATCATAAGGCTCATTTTAAACATCATTATTATCATTTTATAAATCATTTTTATTAAATTAACAAGAAGAAAGAAACAATTGCATTCAGTTCCATTGAAGCAAAGTATATGGCAGTTTCATATACTTATTATGAAGCTATCTAGATTTGCAACTGGATTGTAGATTCAACCAATCAGTTGTTGAAGCCCAATATTGTCTCTTGTGAGAATCAAAGTGACATAAAGCTCTATGAAAATCCAATGTGTCATGACCATTTCAAACACATTGATATTCAATACAATTTCCTAAGATTCCAAGTTCATTAGGAGTTAGTAGTGTTGGACCACATTATAAAAAAGTTGCATATGGTTAATAGTTTGACAAAGCTCCTAACAAAGGGGAAGTTTGACAAGTTGGGGAGGAATCTTGGGTTATTGGAATTTTTTTTTTTCTCAAGGGTGTTAGATTACCTAGTTGGTCTGATTTGGTCTCACCTCAGCCTTGAGAATTTGAGCAGCACCAGGATTGCAGAGCTAGATTGTGGTACACCACTCAGAAAGATTCTTAAATACAACTAGAAGCTTATAACGACACCTTCGAGGATAGATGAATTAGTTGTTGGGTCACACCGACCAAGTATGGCACACTAGTTGAGGAGATTAACATCATCATCTCAGGTGCATTCATGAGTGTACACTTATGGAATGAGGCACCTTCAGGAGAGGATTTATATCTACTATGATAATGCACTACTCTAAAAGAAAAGCCTTGCATACAAGGGAAATTTATGAGGGATTTGTTCATGCTCAAGGGAGATGCACCACTAACGTTATCATTAGCCTATTTTCTAACATCACCTTCTCTTAACTTATAAATGAAAAGGATGGGCACAGTAGTTAGAAATTTGTAGAAATAGATAATAAGAGTGAGTACTGTTAGCTTTTAGGTTGTAGTAGGAGCTTTTGTGAGATGACAACTTGCTGTGACATTCTTCTATTTGAGTAATAAAGACTTCTATGCAATTGTTGTTGGAGCCTGCTCTTTTTATCCTGAATTCTTAGATTGCAGATTTGTGTAGAGTGGGCCTAATATATTTATTGTTTTAATACATTGTACTTCTTCTCTCTCCCTTTCTCTCCTACCTCGCTCTCTCTTCCCCTCTCTCTTTCTCTCGACCCTCCAATCCTCTCACTATATCCCTCCCTCTATCCTTTTTTCTGCCCCCTTTCGATCTTTGTGTTACTATCTCCCTCTCTTACCCTTCTCTACCTCTCTCACTAGTCTCCCTCTCTCTCTCTCCATTCCTTCTCTCCCCTCTCCTTCAGTTTATCTCCATCTCTCCCTTGTGACTCTCCTTGTCTCACCACCTCTATCAATCTATGTATTTATTATTCCTTCTCATATATATCTAGAGTTAATATATATCATGACATAGTGGGACCTACGATTGGGTTAATTACGCCTTTTTGGCAAGGTTAAAATGGTTAATATTTGATAGACAAAATGTAGATCGAATATTTCATCAAAAAGAGGGAACCATACCCTATCTTGCAGCCTATGCCTATCAGTGGCTTGGCCTCTTCTTGCTCTCACATGAATGTAGTCTTGCTTGACTAGTACAAAAGAAGGTTTCACATTATCAACTATTTGTTTGGGACAACTTTTAGTTGTTTCAACACTGCTACATTCTTCAAGCTTATCCTTTAAACCATCCTAGTCTTTTGTACTCTCTTCAAATTTGTAGTCCTTTCCATTCCTCTCAGTCACATATGTTTCCTTAGTCTGTTAAGGGACAAGGTTGACAACATTAGGATTTTTTTGCAATAAACAAGGGTATTTCCAGGACACAGTCAGGTGGAGCAAGAGTATTAGAGCCAAATTTCTCATGAATGTGGGACACTCGAACTTAAGATTTTTTGGAGTAGTCATGAGGTGCAGTCTGTTTATTAAGACTTCATTAGATGGCCATTCTCCGGACTTAAATTGTGTGACAACACTGTGGCTGAGTTTGAAACTGGATATTGAACATACATTTGGTTTGATTGCAATAGAAATTTTCATCAATAAATGTAAAGCAATGGCTAACAAATAGTATAAATTAATAAATAAAGAAGATATGGCAACAAGCAACAATACTTACAAAATTGTTACATTGGGACGCAAAGAATAAGCAACTATTGTGCACAAACAGAGACCAATGAAACTATCATCTTAACCCCTAACCCCTTAAACACAAATTCCAAACCCCTAACCCATTTAACCCCCTAAACCTCTAAACCCCTCACCCATTTAACCCCTAAACCATAAACCTGTAAACCCTTAACCCCTAACCCATTTAACCCCCTAAACCCTAAACCTATAAACCCTTAACCCCTAACCCCTTAAACCCTAAAACTTTAAACCCTTAACCCTAACCCCTTAAACCCTAATTCAGTTAAAGAATTTCCCAGAATCTATGGGTCCATATGAGCTAGGTTGTGTCTCTTATGGAGGTAATATTTTTTATTTTTGCTATGGGTGGATAGGGTTTGTTCTAAGACAATTCAAATAGAAGTATAATGTCGTAGTTAAGGAGGTTTCCTAATATGTTCAATCCATAAGGCAGCCCTTAAGACCGTGACAAATATGTGTAGAAGAAGAGGGGTCGAGACCCTTGGAGAGAGGTTTATCTCTCGCAATATATACCACAAATTTGGAAGATGGTTTGGCATGTGCAAAGATGGGGAAAATACAAAGGAAGGTGGAACTCGAGTGAATATCAAGTAGAATTAATTGTGGCATATTATGAGAATGGATGGACATGAAGAGGAGTTGGATTTTGTTGGATTGTCCAAAGAGTTTTGGACAAATATCTCAAGCAAGATACAAACAATTAGTCAATCAAATTTTAGTGGCTGTTTTGTGACCCTAGTTCAAGAATATACAAAGTGTTAGAAGGATGATAAGAGGAGTAGTTCGCATTTGTTCATAGATTGGACAACAAAGAAATTGGTACACAAAAATAATGATTTTGAGAGGAGTCAAATACTATTCGGTGGAAATTTTAAAGATCCCTAGATGACGGCGTATTGTGGGCACTAGATCAAGAAATAATCACTCATGGTTGGGAAAATTAATGGTAGTCCAAGTATAGTTGAGGGTTGTTAGGAGATTATCAAAGAAGAGCCTGTCTTAGAAGCAGAAGGAAAACAAGACTGTTAAGGGTAGGTGTGTATTGGGCCTAACGACGTGAAAAATTTGAAGGACTAAGGAGATGGAAATGAATAGATCACTCATAAATACAAGGTCCGTTCAGCCCTAATGCACGAGTGAACCCTCAATATAAATATTTTATTTGTTAAACAAACTCAATTGTGTCAATGTAGAATACTATAAATAAGAGAAAATAAAATGATATTATCCACACGTTGCTTGAAATAACCTCAAATTATCCATGGGTAGTGAACGAAAGGGTGAATGTGGGGCACTATTAAAGTTACATCATGTTTAAATTACTTTTACATTGTGAGGTTTTTCTCCAATAGGGTTGAAGCATCATCATCACAAGGAAGCATGGCACAATTTTGTTGGGGAGCGATTAAAGTTGTAACAAAAATCTGGAAGATTTACACCTCAAATGTAAATGACATCATTATATGTTTTTGTCAAGTTGTTAGAGAGGTTATTTATAGAAAATACATTCAATGTACTTGGACTTCATCTTTAGGCCTCGATCAGAACATGGATTTTATTAAGAACACTATGCAAATGAAAGGGGCCTTTTGGTTTAACCACATACACTCAAGAGTATGAGATGTTGCCTTTCATATCTCCCTTGGTGCATCCAGTGGTTTAAATTGCAGTCAAGTTTAAACCATCTACAATGACCTTCCTCTTCTTAATAACATCTACTAGTGTTTCCATTTGTAGATTCCCCATTTATTATGAGATTCAAGGGATGTTCTATTGTCTTTATCAACATTTGACTTTAGCCATTATCTACATTCTCTTTAAATATTTGCCTTAGAACTTTATGAGGGAGGTACTTGGATTTAGATCTTTATATAAGGCCTTATGTGCTCCTTCCCCTTTAGAACTTTCCAACGGCATTTTCCACTTCCTTTCATATTTCCCCGCTCTACTTAGGTCCAAATTCCCAAACCAAGATTTAAACTTCTTCAACTACCAAATTAATGAGGCATTGTACCTCTTCTTAACCTAGACCTCAATGAGACATCTTCTTCGATATACTTTAAGGTTTTCCCACCATATATCACAAGTTGGATGTCATAGGATATGTTACCCTATTCTATATGGGCTTTTAGAGGATATTCTAAAATTTGATTGTCATCTCAACCCCTACGATTCTTGTCACACTGAGCATTTTTCATCTAAGGTATATGGATCTATATGTAATTCATGAATGTATCATTGGTTTGATGACACCTTGCCTTAGCCATCTAGGACACTATGTGTAGGAAGAAGTTCCTTAAGCTACCACATTTAGTTGGATATGTATGATCCATGTGTATATGATATTATGTCCAATGTGTACTATTTATTGTGTCTACTTAAGCACTATGTTCTAACACATTGATTTAATATAAGTTTTAATCCGAGTTATTCCATGGTGTTTCATAATTTTTCTCAAAGAGTGTGTCATCTTGATGGTTTGGATATATTCGGTGATTTGAGTAGGTGATATACATTTGGATCTTATTGTACCTCTTTAATTCCTTTAACTGCACAATCCATGTTCTAACAACACATCCGAAGGCCTTCTAATTGGGTATTTTTAAGCTCTAAAATGAACTTCCTCAAAATAAGAATCTAACTATACCTACTTAAATTGATTGATAATGTAAACATTCATAGATTTAAAGATAATTTTCACTAATACCTGTAAAAATTATAGATATTTCCGAGCTATGCTCCGTTGCTTTCCTCTTTATATGAAAATATTCTTACTTATATTAGAGAGATATAATATAATTTTGATTAATTAGGATTCTTACTTATATTAGAGAAGTATAATATAATTTTGATTAATACTCTAATTAGTTTAACATTATTTTTATCATATAAAAATAAAACTTGATGAGAACCTAACCTAATTATAGAAATTTATTTGACTACCTATTAAAATCTAATTTGTGGCTACCGTAAAATTTAAATCAACGGTTAAAATTCATTTTCTCAATCGATATTCTCCTTTATTGTGACCGGACAGTAGTTCCGTGCTCCTTTTCCTACCTATAGTTTTATGATTTCACGGCGATTCCATACCCTCTTCTTTGACTTTCAATTATTCTATCCACTCCACTATATTTTTAACCCGAACTTATTATATCAGATCTAGGTTCACTCTTTTTTTATCTTTATTTGAAATATTCTTCTCCTCGATTAAGCTACGTTAACTGTGAGTAGAAAACATGTTCAATAACTCCGACTTTGCTATAGTAAACTATATACTTGTCATTGTCCTCTTTCAATGCACTGCCGCCTTCATCTAAGAGGTTCGATATTTCCACTATGGTGAAAAATCCCACCAATCAAGTAGTAAAATAGACTCTGTCTTCAGGATGGATGGTCAGGGATCGCCGGCTTCACCAATGAATGAAGTAAGGATCGATGGACTGAGGAATGAATAGATAAAGAGGATGTTCTAATGTGGTCCGATTAGTATTATTAATTATTCAAGCTTCACCTATTTTATTTGTGTTTTCCGTGGTTATAGCTTCTTTCAATAAGGTTGATACATGGCTTCAAGATAGTCTTCAAAAAATGATTTCGTGTCTCATCTTCCTTTTTTTTTTCAACGTAAACTAAATATTCACCGATGTGGAATTTCTAGGTTTGGTATAGACTGGTTTAATTGCGTATTTATATCCAAATAAAAATTTCATAAGTCGAATTAGGATCGTATTGTGTATGTATATATATAAATATATATGTGCGTTGAAGTCATTGTTCTTATTTCGTTGAGACTCATATTATTCCACAAGTCGCGCAAATACTCTTCTTACCGTAGGACCGAGAGCAAGGTCATGAGCTTTTTTGTTGTGAGATGATTAACCTATTTCATAGATCCGAGATGGCATAAAACAAGACAAGGGTGATATCTCATCGTTGATTCCATTGAAATATTTTGAAATGTTAGGGTCATATTTACCACAATGTAACTTTTCATGTAGAAAATATTTGCACATCGATGAGGAGTTCAGCTTCTTCAGAGGGTAGAATGATTTCTTCGTATTGCACCAAATGAGTTTTGTTCCCCGTTTCATGGCTCTATACATTCAGAGTCATAATGTTTCAATCATGCTTTCATATTTTTTACCAATCCAATGGTCTACCGTCTTCCTCTCGTTGTAGTGCTTTTGAATTGTGAACGTTTCCAGATTAGGCTTCACTATTAGCCTTAGGAAATCACCCTTACAAAGAACTTACAAATATTGATCCGAGGTCCTAGGAGGCTTCTTCAACAATGCCGTCTGCATTAGGGCCCATATTCCCATCATTCCAAAACTAGAACCTGCCTGTAAATTTGCACAGGCCCTGCCACCTGAAAGGCACAGATTTTCTTCGCCGTAGATGTCATGAATTATAGTTACATTATTGTTATGATTGTTCAAACATTGTCCAAACATTGTATTTACAATGACTAAAATTTTTCCCAATCTTCATTATCACAATAACAAATATTAGGGCACATGAAGCTTTGACATAAGACAACACAAACAATGTTCTATCCCTAGAAAATACCTGAGTTCCCGAATATACCTTTTGGGTCACGCTTATGTGTCTCTTTCAGATGAATTTACGCCGTAGGTGATACTTCGACCAAGTTAGGTATTGAAATGTTCTATTTTCATGTTATCCTTAAATATATAGCCTCATCAAGGTAACACTAGAGGGCTTTGATTTTACTATCCTCTAATAGATTCAGATAATCTCAACAAAGTACCTTTACAAATACTCTTCAATACACTTCCAAGAATCTGCCTAAGTCCTCAAGTTTGCTTAAAGACTTCTTTAAGTTCTTATGAACGTTTCGGTATTCAGGCCAAAGGTTCCAAAGGCTTCTCCAAGTGACTATCCTTAAGTCCGAGTTCTCCAAATAATAGCCTTCCAAAATCCTCCAAAAAATTCTCCAAATATTGCCACCGTATACCCACAAATAATGTTTCCCAAAATGGCACGTTTTCCGGGTAAGGGTGCTACAACAACATATATAAAGAAGTCTTGTTCTTTAAATGCGTCGATTCCGGAAGCGGTTCAGAGGATATCAAGTCCCAATTCTTTTAATTGTTCAAGAAACCGAATTTGTCCTTACTCCATGTGTCTCTGATCTATCATAGAACCGAGGAAACACTTATTCAATGTGGTGAGGTCTATCCAACCGTAGCCCGAGATAAAGTGATGATTGTTCACACACCGAGGTCGTGTTCGATTTTCTGTTTTTACACTACAAGCTCAATAGTCCACACCTTCGAGTCGACAAAATTTATTCCGTAATCCGAACCCACCGTATTACCAATCGTTTTGTCCAAAACCAAGCCTTCAACCGAGCTTGAAAATTACTACAGGGTCCGAGCTAACCCAAGCTCCATAGTTAGTAGTCCGAGCTTCTTCAACACCGATCCAGCCTCCAAATTACTTAACCGAAACCGTAATTTCTACAATCCAAGTTTGTAGGGTAACAATCCCGTGTAATGATACTGAGCTTCCATGTATGTGCTTATCTCAGCCCAAAGACTCGCTTCTCCATATACTTGTCCACTAGTATGATTTATCCACTTTCTTATCGAATAATATCCTTGGAATTTGGTGTGTTTAGCAGAATCCTTGCAAGGTATTTAGCCTAAGAATTGGTGTGTATTTAGTAGAATCCTAAAAGGTAACTTGCTTACATATGGCACCCCGAGTGAGATAAACCCTCCTTAACATCATTGATACTAGTCATATGCAAATAGAAATCATAAAAGATTATGTTTAGACAAATAAACCAATACAATAAGAAAGATAAAAGTGAGAATTAACTAACATCATGGACTATAATGATGGACCTAAAATGAATCAAACCCATCTTGTAGCCAACATACTCAAAAAGTGATAAATAGGAACTAAGATATTTTAAAACAAAAAAAGGAGGATCACTAACCTCAACTTAGTTTGTATTTAAAATCCTCGGATAAGAAGGCACCAATGCATTTGCTACCAACAGAACGCAGAAATAGTCCCCGCAAAAAATAAAAGGGTATTAGTGGCATCATAATCAAAATCAAGAATTTAACCAAATATCAATGAATTTGAATGAAGTATGTACTCATGCAATCCCCGCATGTCTACTCATGAAAACTTGCCACCGAAGATACCTGCCAAGAATAGTGCCCACAATATCATGATCCATACTTCATTGTCATACCTGAGGCACATATTTGCCCTAACTATACAAGCCTAAGATGATCTTCCAGGATTTATTCTTTCAATGAGGTTGATACATGGCTTCAAGATGAAGTTCAAAAAATGATTTCCGTGTCCGAAATTTTCCCTTCTTTTTTTTCACATAACCAAATATTCAATTACGTAATTTAGGTTTTGGTATAGACTTATTTAATTACAATATTGCAACTCAGGAATCAAAATTCTCCACAAAATGCTCAAGTAGATCGATTGTATGTATATATAAATATATATGTGCATTGAAGTCATTGTTCTTATTTCAAGGAGACTCATACTATCTCCACAAGTCAGCAAATACTCTCTTACCGTAGGGGACCGAGAGCAAGGTCATGAGGTTTTTGTTGTGAGATGATAAACTCTATTTCATAGATCCGAGATGGAATAAAACATAAGGGTGATATCCTTTACCGTTGATTCCATTGAAATATTTTGAATGTGTTAGGCCTAGATACCAAAGAATTTTCATGTAGACAAATCTTTGCACATCGATGAGGATTTCAATTTTCTCAGAGGGTAGAAGGACTTCTTCAGACAAATCTAAAATGAGTGTTAAGACCGCTTCACGCCTATACATTCAAAGCTACAATGTTTCAAGCATGCTTTATATTGTTTACCAATCCAATGACTCAATTGCCTCCCTCTATTGTAGTTCTTTTCTTTGAATTAGAACGTTTCCAAATTAGGCTTCAATTATTAGCCTTAGAAAATCACTCTTACCAAGAACTTACAAAGACTCGATCCGAGGTCCTAGGAGGCTTCTTCAATTAATGTTTTCTCAAATTAGGGCTCAATATTCCCATCATTCCAAAAACTAGAACTCACTGTAATGTGGGCCCCACAATTTAGGTACAAATTTCTTTCGATGATGTCATGAATTATAGTTACATTATTGCAATGACACCAAACATCGTCCAAACATTGTATTTACAATGACTAAAATTTTTCCCAATCTTCATTATCACAAGAACAAAATAGATTATGGCACATGAAGCTTTGACATAAGATGCCACAAATAATGTTCTATCCCTAGCAAAAATACCGTAGTTCAATATACCTTTTGGGTCACGCTATGTGTCTCTTTCGATGAATCTCAATAGCATAGGTAATACTCTCACCCCGGGTTAGGGTTTGAAACCGCTCTTATTTTCTCGTATTGTTTATTTTGGGAATATACAAATTTCACCGTTGGAAATACCGAGAGGGGCTTTGACTTCAATCGTCCTCAATAGATCCGCACAATCTCAACAAAGGTCTTGCTACCGCTCTTCAATACATCAAAGAATCCGCTTTCAAGACCTTTGAAGTTTTCTTCAAGACTTCTTAAGTTCTTATCAACGTTTTCTCAAGACTATAATCCAAAGGTTCCAAAGGCTTCTCCAAGTGACTATCCTGTTTGAGTCTTCCAACAATAGCCTTCCAAACTACTCCAACAAATTCTCAAATATTTCCACCAGCCACCCACAAATAATGTTGCCCAAAAAATGGCACGTTGTGCGGTATGGTGCTACAAAAACATATATCAAAGAAGTCTTGTTCTTTAAATGCCGATTCTCGGGAAGTTGAGTCTAGAGTGATATCAGTCTGGAATTCTTTAATTGTTCAATAAACCGGAATTTGTCCTTACTCCATGTATCTCCGATCTTTTATAGGTTCCAGGCAACACTATTCCAATGTGGTGAGGCTCCATCCAACCGTAGCCCGAGATAAAGTGATGATTGTCTACACACCGAGGTCGTTGTTCTAAGTTTCTACCTTTTACACCATATTTCAATAGGTCCAAGCTTCAACTCAACCTTTACAGACTACACCTTTCCCAATAGCTTCCGTATGACCGTAATATACCCAAGGCTTCACTTCAAGCTACCACAGGACAACCACAAAGCCCGACACCTTCGAGCCTCTCCAATGCACTTTATTCTAGAATCTCGAACCCACCGTATTACCATTGTTTTTGTCCAAAACCAAGCTCTATGAGCTGAAAATGGCCATACAAGTTTGAGCTAACCCAAGCTCCAAATAGTAGTCTCGAGCTACCACCGATCCGAGCCTCCAAATTCATTTAATCGAAACTCGTAATTTCTACAACTGGAGTTTGTAGGGTGTCAGCCCGTGTAATGATAATCGAGCTTCCACAAGATGTGCTTATCCGAGCCTAGCACTCGCTTCTCCATATATACTTGTCCACTAGTATGAGTTTGGGGGAACCTAATATAAAAAAGACAAAGATCTACAGCCCTGAATTGTCTTCAAACTCACACTATAGATCCGAATTACAAGATTGTTGCAAGGTCACATATTTCACCATAGGTTTGAATTAGAAGGGTCTAAGCTGCGGTGAGGAAGAGTCTCGTGGCCGAGCGCTTGAAATTCCAAAGTTACAGCTCCGTTAGGGCCAAAATTTCAAGCTTTGATAGGGCCGAAATTTCGTGTCCGACCCGCTTCCGAAAAAATTATTTCCACAAGTGCAAATAGCTCTACAAGAGATATATCCTTCTACCCCAAAACGTTGTAATTATGATCTCCCTTTCAATCTCCTTGGCCTCCTCGTTTTATCTCCCGAATTCACTATATTTTTCACCGAAATTTCTTTCCAAATGATGAGCATGACTTCATATTTACCGTTATTTGTGTATGAACCGAATACCAGGCCTTTTGATTAAGGATTCACATACCGTTTGAGCCAACTCCGTGCATCATTTTTGGAATTTATTTAAACCAATTTTAAGATCGATACAGGGGGAAATTTTTTCTAAGTCTATGCCTCAAATATTGATAGGAACACCATACAATATAGCGGTACTTGTTGTATATTCACTAGTGCGAATTCGTTTTAACACCTCCTTTGTCAACACTTGATAGTTGTAGGGGATAAACAAAATTATGTTAGATCCCTCATTCTGTGGCTCAAAGACTCTTTTGCCATATAAAATTCCCGTATGTCAAAGCCTCTCTGCTTCCTTCTGCCTCTCCTCATGGACATTTGTCAGTAGCCTCTCACTCTCCTTGTGACTATCCGTATCACCAAAATATTATTACAGAGAAGACTAAACAGAAACACCCCCACAACAAAACATAAAGGTGTTAAAAGAGAGATTTATTCCCCGAGTAGTGGTCATTATAGGCTCTAGTGAGCCGGATAAAACATGCATGCGTAATATAAAAGGTAGATTTTCAAATTATGGAGTGTGTTGTTGCCATCATTCTTAGGCAAATTTCGATATGTTTTCTCATTTAGTGTGAATTCTCCATCCTTGATACTATTGCCACATGACCCACCAAGGCACTAAAGTAAGGTCTACTTGAGCTCATTTTCCGCATTAATAAACAATCTCATATTCCCCATGGTAACACATACATTTGAGATCCATCTGCCATGTGAGTAGAATTATAAATTTATCTTAAAATTCTAGCATATGATGTATAAAGATTTTAATTTCCCAAAGGAAATGAAAATACATACTATGTAAGAAGCAATATTGTCATAGCCAAGAAAAGACAAGCCACGATGGCCTGAATGTATAAATACCAATACTTAATGAGATATCTCCCTTCCGATTAAATTATGGTAAAGCAAGCTGAAGGGTAGGGTTTAGGGATGATTACCTTTAGCATCATGAGGAGACGAGGGTAGCTCCTTGCTTGGTTATATTTATATACAGACGCTTCTCAAGGGTTCAGTATGTCTAGGCATTAATATTTCAGAGGATGACCATAATGAGCCAACTTGCCTTTCCCTTCCAAATTTCTTGGATTCAATTCCCATTTGTGCCCTTGACTAGCATGGAATTTGGCAGAGGTGAATGAAACTCCGAATGCACCAAAAATTCAAGAGAATGGATGACACTTTCACCATCATCGATTGATTGACTGATCATATGATGGATGGATAAGCTAAAGCAATTAACATTAAATGATATATATAGAGAGACTCACATAGTCAATACTAGACTAGGGTGTTTCTCAGTGCCTTAAGATAAGGTCATGGTGTAAGACATAACATGGATTGTGTGCAACTATAGAATACCCATGCATCATGGGCTACCAAAAAAATGTACATTTGGAATCTAAACATGTTACATTTTTGAGTTTTTTGTCTTACCACTCCCAATTTTTTTTTTGGCCAAATCTTAATTTTGTTATTTAAAATGGAATTTGACCACATATATAGATTCAACACCTGAAAAAAACCTAGAGCAAAGACATTTTGTTGCTTGTAGATTGAAGGACCTAAACTAACGCAACATGGCTTTGTGGATGCCATTTCCAAAGCCACGTCAAATTCCTTCGACCTTTCTACCACTTATATAACGCGACGTCTGTCCTATAACCCTTTGCCTTTTATAATAAAAAGGTTCCTACACTAAAAGGATTGGATTTTCCTAGCCATGGGGCAATTAGAATGTTGAAATTCTATAACCTTTTTTGGATGATTAGAAGATCCAATTCTTCCATTGCTAGCTCGAACTAAGTTCAAATTGTGGCTTTGGGTGTAATTGGTCGGCTGAAACCCATTTATCAATCGTTAACTGTCTGTTAAAGCCTAGACAATATCTAAGATGAGGAGGCCGGACCTATTTTAGGATGTTGTACTCAAGCTAATGGTCAAAAACATATATGCATATACATGTGGTTCAAGGTCTCCTTTTCTCACGTTATTCTCTATGAATTAAGGAATGCATAGTCGTCGAGGAGGAACACCTACCGGTCTAGGATTTGATACAACCAACAAGTTACTAGGAACACCCAACATATTACTAGGATCTCGATACATGCTTTAGATTATTAGGATCTAGTCTAGAACACCCAACAACGAGAGGTATATCCACAAACCACCCCAAGTAAGATATGAAAAGGGCTCTTGAAATGCCTCGAATACCAAAGCACTCCACGTTTATAATGACATACCGATGTCCAATTCAAATGCTACCCAAGGATTTCACAAAGGTTCTAGTGCCTTTGTTCAAGGTTTTTTGTATGTTTCAAGGGTTTCAAAAAACTTTCACTAGATATTAACAAAATTTCATGATATTTTTTACTACCACCATTTCGCCACAAAATTTATGTAAGGTGAAGACACATGAAGATTTAAAATGGTTCCTCGTTGAAGGAAAGATGAACTGTTTCTATTTATAATATTTATAGTTTTATTGCTGGCTATAATTTTCTTACAATGACCTACATGTAGTCACAACAAGTAATAAAGATTATTATTGTTCATTAAGCAAGGGAAAAGTTGTCCGAAATCCTCTCAACACCCACAAATAAGCCTCAAAACTCTATGACTATTATTAAAACATTTATGATTATTACACTGTATTTTATACTTGTTTCTGTGCTACCCTATCCGTCCAAACATTGGCATCGAGCCATAATCGTGTCATTATTAACCCTAGTTCTACTTTGTTAAGGCACTAGTCATTAAGGAGATAATCAATTATTTGAACTATTCACATTGGGTTCAGATATTCACAGCTGCAGGTATCTGTCATGGTATTTATTAATTATGTCACTAATCAAATATTTTCTTCTATATATGATCTTCATATTGCCTCATAATCCTACAAGAGTATGTTACATGACCTCACATCCTCCCAAACAAAATTCTGATCTTATATGCCGAGTTATATTTATGCTTTGGATGGGTGATCTATTTGCTTGGTTTGGAGACCATGGAGGATGACAACATGCTACTAAAAACGGTTTTATTATAACAAGATTATTGGAAGCCAAATTGTTCATGGAGGTTACCACCAAATACCGCAAATACCGCAATAAGAGAGACTTTCCCAATACATTTTGGAACTCTTAAAACCATGTTAAAATTGTTTGAACATGAGCCCTAAAACTAAACAAAATGCCTACAACAAAATCACTACATAATGATGGAAATATTATAGGACTTCTCATCGCTGTCATGCCACGTTTTTGTCCGAAATGAATCTAAAGCTGAAATTTAGAACTCAACTATCATCGGGTCTAGTATGCAAAATCCAATTCTCGGCATGAGGCATATGATCAAGCCATTAGCTAGGTTACATAAGCCGCGTGAATTTTTCATGGATCTATTACTTTTTATTTTGGTTAGAAACTAGAACTTCACCACAACATCATACTCAATATGTAAAATGTACAACAATTGTTGCATATAAATTACTGATATTTACTATTATCCAAATGCTACATCAATATCACAATGCTGAAAGGCATGTGTTGAATGAGTGTCATTGCAGAATCTCATGATTCATCTGTCAAACATACTATTCCGACATGTTTTGTGGGGAAGGTATCATACATTGTAATTTATGTTACTGACTATTCATTCAAGACAAGTCAAATACTTCAAAATGTTGGATGTGTTTTGTATTATTGTTCTAGAAATATTATTCTCTTGTATTTGTTTTGTATTATTGTTCGAGAACATATTCTCCTTTTATTTGTCTTTATTTCACACGTTGTTTTAGGATATTTGAGTGTTTTAGGTTATTTAGGTTTTTGGCCTTGAACAGTGTGATTGAAAATGCCAAATAATCACTTTATAATTGTGGATTTTGTTTGTCTATTTGAGTTATTTTACATAAGAAATATTCATAAGTAGATCTTAAGTAGATATTATACTCCTTAGCTCTATTTCAAAGTGTTGTAAGAATTTTTGAGGACCAATTCTATTCCTTGACCGAGGTGGTGGATTCTCACCTTTTCCATGTTTTTTCATCAACTCTTCGTTTCATTATCCATTCAGAGGATCCAACGTGATCTCTACATCTTTGGGGTAGTCCATGTATCACTTTTTTAAAAGTCTAATCTTCCCTTCACCTACTTTCATAACTTCACCATTAGGTAGGGACGGGTACTGTCGAGGAGTGTTGTTTAGTAAAAGATTTTCGAGACTTTAATTTATTGAAAGTTGTAGAATTTGAGAACAGAAAATTTTCCAACATACACTTAACGATAACTATTAGTTGTTATCCAACAAATATACACAGTGATAAGCAAGATATCCAGTACTGATCAACATGTCCAGAATGTCCATATGGGATGTGAATGATTTGGATTCGGCGCCAACATCGACAAGTTAGACCATCGTCTGTCTTTATTTATATATTTTTACCATAAAAGAATAATGTCCATTGACGGTCCGCTTATGATGTGACTAATGCAAATGATTACTGTAAGGTCCATCAACAAATCACTTTTAAGAAAATATTATGGAAACAAGATGTTCATTGTCGCCATCACGTATTATTATCCGTCATTTGATCCTGATGCCATTAGATTACATTACTAACAAACAACAGGTTACTATATCAAATAAAATCGACCACAAAATTCATTATATTGAAGTAGTGCAGCATACCGTTACCATTTATATCGCAGATTCCATGATTAATCTGGTAATTGTCACCCATGAAAGATGGTTGCCAACGCCACCTTGGTGACGCTCAATTTTTTAAGATGATATTGCATGTCACCATTGCCCATATGAAATGGTGACTACTACCATCCATCATCAGAAATCATTATCGTGACGGACCTTGAATGTCACCACAACACCTATACTTTTCAACATGCCACCTTTGGTGATGTTCGTGCTTTTGGGTGACGTAGGTTATCGTCTTTTCACCACAATAAGTAGAATGCCATATACCGCCATCACACCATAGCATATTGGTATACCTTGTGTCACCACCATCAGGATGTAATAATAATTTTTAGAGAGATCATGTCTTAGTAATTGCGCCCACCTTCACCTAATAAATCTGTAGACCATTTTTCGCTCTCACCATTAGATTTTTCTTGTAGTGAAAGATCGAATTTGTCTAAGTAGACATAATTCTCCAAAATCATAATACATTCAAAAACCCCTCTCTTCAGCTTCTTCTTTTTATAAGAGATGAGGATGTGAAAAAAATCTAAACCACCTTGAATTCTGCCCCTTCATATAGGTTCTTTAAACTCCTGAAGGTACCTAGTAGTGATGGTTCTAACAACTAATAACGAGAATATTTGTCCTTCTTATTGAATTCAACTAATTGTCTCATCCGCTGATAGACAAGGATTTACAATGTCTAGATGAATCTTTTTTCATAGCCAGTACAGTCATTTCATAGCATGGTTTTGTATACTTAACTTAAGATATCAGTTTAATTATGTAAATATCAAAAGAAAATAAAGCATAAGATGTTGAATGTCTCTTTAGCTAGTACACAATAATATTGTATATCCTTCAGAGTTCATTCAAATATTTTATGAGTTCAAAGGAGTTATACACTTTCTTTGTCTTTGGTTAATACCTTGTGATCAATTCTGAGGTTTTCATTCAAAATTCTAGAGGATTATTATGATGATAAATGAGTTCAGCATGAAGAGATCCGAGGCTTTAGCTACGAAAATCCTTTCATCACTCTAAAACAAGAGAATGCCTTTAAAGAAAATAATGATTTATATTGTCTTGATGTACATAAATACTTCCTATTGTGGAGAAAATTCTTCTTAGCAAGACAACAAGTTGATCTCGCTAAAGGTTAAATTAAGATATTAAACATCCTTGTGAATCTTTAGGAGAGAAATAAGACAATTATTGTGTTATCAAAAGAAAACAAAAGTACTTTCTCCTCCGCCAAAGATGACATAGACTTACCCCCGAATGCTCATATTACAACACAAGTAAATGTATATTTGTAGCTCTTACAGTTGTTCAATACGCTCAAGAATGTGTGATTGAAGCATCTTCCATTATTGAAATGTAAGTTCGGGTTTGAATGATGATAGTCATGAGACTCATGAGGCCATACCGTGGTTAAGTTGTGAGTAAATTGATTTGTGATGATGATTTAATTACTTGAGTAAATAAGGCTAAGAAAGGATTTAACTACTTGATTTAGAGAAGAAGGACAACTGAATAATTTTGAAGAGTTTGGGAGGTTACTCAGTTTCAGCGCCGTGGAAATTGCGCTTGTGCATTGGCCAGTAACCCGAGTAACCTCCCAAACTCTTCAAAATTCTTCCAAATTGTCCCTTATTCTCTAAACCAAGTAATTAAATCCTTTTTACCCTTATTTCTACATTTGCGTTTTGACAGCTTTTATATGGGAAAAAATCACAAGCAACCCTAAATTTTCCTAAAATCCCCATCCCCATGAAAAATTTTCCCTAAAACCCCCTTGTCCCAAAATTATTATCCCTAGACTTCACACATCACCCCATATTCCCAAAAAACACTAAATCTACCCATCCCTAAGTCCCTTTACTCTTTTCCATTAAAACCTCAATTTCTAGGATTTTCACTATTTTGCCTAGATTTCCCTGTCTTCGACCTATATCAATTCTCATTTTCATCACCTTATTTTAAATTCCAATCACCTCACAAAGCTTCTTAACCCTTTTCCTCATCTCCCCGAATTTTTTGACTCTATCCCTATCCCCTAAAGCCCTCATTCATCATTTCTTTCCATGCTCCCATTCCCTTCACTCCCTCACTATTCCTTTTCCCAGGGTTTTCAAGTGAAAAATAAAACAAGCATGGAGAGAGAGGAAAATATTGCAGAGGCAAAACACAAGGATGGTGAGTTTTATGAGGCTAGAAACATCTATAAAAGGCTAAAGACAAGAGGCCAGCGCCAAAAGAGCATTGAGAAAGAAAAGTTGTGAAACCAAGTCCATCTTCTGACGAAGTTGGCAAAGGAGATCAAGATATTAGGGAAATGTGCGAGAGGATAAATCATTCACTGGAGAATACCTGGGGTGAAATCCAACAAAGATAATCAGATTCTTAGGCACATGGCCCATCCCTATCGTAATCTTAACAAAATTTGCAATATCAAGGTCAAACATGAAAGATAAATTCGAGGAAGATCTCGAAGGGAAAGAAAGGAGGTGATAAACTCAAGATGCTTTATGATGCCTCCTTAGCTCAGGGTATTCAGACATGTGCTTGTGTGCACCTATCCCAAAATTTTGAGAAATTTTGAAAATTTTGAAAATTTTTGAGTTTTTTTTTTGGCAATTTTGGGAAAACACAAGAAATTATGCCCCCAAGGGAAACGCCTGGTGCTTCGGCTTTTTTCTTGGGGCATAAATATAGCAGTAAAAGAATACACTGGTTCTATAATGATGATTAAATACCTTGGCAGTGTTTTCTAAAAATTTGGGAGAAAACCGATCAAAGAAAAAGGGCCAAAAACACCCAAAAAATCATGTTTTGGCTCTTTTTCCCCGGATGGCGCCGTTTAAAGGTAGTTCTTTACAATGACATTGTGAGAGTTAAAATAAACTCCAAATCAGAAAAAAATAATATCTATAAAGTAGACATGACAAGATTTTGAATGAGCTATCATGAGCTCAATCGACATCGGGAAGTCGGGCCAAACTAACCCGCAAGAAGACCTATTTTTCCTTTCGGCACCGTGCTTAGGACAAATTTTCTCTCGTTTTTCATGGAAATTTCGATTTTATCTCACTCTTACACAGGTTGGGGTTTTTGTTGATGTAATTACAGTAAATGTGAATGTAATTATGATGGGTGTTAGTATGAATTCCTTGTCGAAGCGTACGAAAAAGAAATTAATTTTTAGCTGCTACGCATAACTAATAGCCCTAACAACAACAATGTCGCAAAACATCTTCAAACATCTGTAATTAGTAGTGAAAGTGTTGCACAAACGTATCTATAAATGGAAAGATATTAAGCAAGAGGCAAAGAGTTTGCTCCATATCCAACAGACAAGACAAGAACACGATTTTGAATGAATTTTTATATTACACAGGCACCCGGGAGGAAACAAGTAGCGTATCCAGATCTCCTTTAATATTATGGGTTCTTTGTAGTCCTCGCACTTCGCATCTGCTTTTCTTGTAGATGTAGAAAACCCAATGTAGAAGGTAGAGCTCAATGGGAGCAAAATGGCAGAAAAATCAGACTAAGTGTATAGATCCAGAGTGATCTAATATGCAAATGCAGAAGAATGAAGGGGAAAACCTTCCGTTTATAACAAAATATTGGGTCATTCTGCATTCCTGCATGATTAAAATACTAACCAAATCTAGATCCACCTCTTATGAATATTTTATTATTATTTGTTGGAGGGAAAGGTAATTTATCTATCAAAATCCCTTGATTAGTGAAGAATAAATAAATAAATGATTTATTTATCCTTTTAAGGAAGTGGTTATTGAGATATAATCAAATAAATAATGATTTATTTAATTAATAGTGGTTGATTTAATATATTTAACAAGGAATATTATTTAAATAATTATTCCTAGAAAATAGCTAAGATAAATTATAGTATCTCATTAATTTCTTTGTTTTTGGGTTAAACATTTAATTGTAAATAATAATTAAATTATGGTTTAATTAATTATTCCTTTTTTGGGGTTTCCTTAATTAACATGAGGAAAGCGCTTACTTCTAAAACCGGTCTTACATGGTGTACTTGGGTCCATCTAATGATAAAAGGTTAGATGACCAAAAAATGGTGTACCGCATTTGCCCCCAGCTGTATGAAAAGTCAGAGTAAATCAGAGGACTGGCACGTTGTAAGAATACAATACCAGACAACAAAAGGGGATGTCGAGAGAGAAGTGTGAGGTAAGATAGTAGGCCGAAGGACTAGACCCCGAGGAGACGAGACTCGCAGTACAACAGCCTCATGGCAGAGGGGACTCATTACATGGGGAGGGATACCTATGCCCGCCGTGATAAAGTACAAGAGAATAGTGTGTCCAAGTGGAACAAGGGACCGAACCATAAAGATACCAACTGGGGCATTTTAGAGCAAAAAACAGAACAATATCCTCACATACATGTTGTGCCCGGGATAACAATGACTAGTGTGAAGACCATCCAGGCTAGACAGAGATAAATATAACCCAAATGCCCCTAGAATGAAGGGCTCAAAAATCCACTCATACATGCAAATCATAGAGGTACTGAAAGGCCAAGGGCCAACATCATCAAAAACTGAGCCGGCATCAAAGGTCGCAATGAAGAGGTCATCCGGGCATGTGGGGGCTACTCCAGGGCCACCCCTCATGAGGGTCAGAGGACATCTACACATGCCTGGAACTGTCAAGAGCCGCCGTCGGGTCACTGGACTCGTCCAAGAGGCTCAGACTCCCATCATGTCAAAGGAGTCGGAAGCAACGCAGCCAAAGGGAAGGAGAACCGCCCATCCGAGTGTTCCACAAAGTGGTAGAAGTTGGAACGAAGGCACACCGCCCTCTGACCTGTCGGAAATGGGGCAGGCCGAGGTCGACAGAAGGAGGTCCGCCGTAGGTGAGGCAATGAGAGAACCAATCCATGCAACGGAGGAGAAGAACAATGAGCACACACCGACATCATCAAGGACAGGAAATGAATGATGGAGTGGCGAATGACATTTCCTTGAGTTAGAGTATAAAGGTGAGAATATATGGTGTTGACCACACAACATCAGAAAGGATAGGGGGACAAGTGGAACTAAGGTCAGAAGGAGGAAGCAAGAGAGAGAATGCCATGAAGGATGGAGGGCCAGAGGGGTACAAAGGGCGCGGGATAGACTCCATGAATGCATGATGACTCAACTTGGATGCTCTAAACAAGGGCGAACACAGTCACACAAGAAAGGCCCAATGGGGACCATAAAAGAGAAGAAAAGAAGGTGGGAACAAGACTAAAATCATTGGCAACAAGAGAGAGCCAAGTAAGAGGTAAGATGGTGCCCCAAGCATACAAGTGAAGTTGGGGTGAGGAAATTCGGACAAGGAGAGGTGAAGGACCTCTAGGCAAAATAGGTCCCGGCGAAGGATACAATGAAAATATGCCTGGGCTATCTACCGAGAAATAAAACACATCTTAAGGAAATGCTAAGGGTATATTTCAGATAGAGTAATACAAGGATTGCCTTTGAAGTCTTACAGGCATGTCTCTTTAATAAGCGCCTAGCCTATGACAAGGGCCAGCTGCAATGAGTCGAACTTCCCGTGACCAGACACGCGGTCAGTCATGACATTGAACAAGGTCGCCTGCAGTGTAAAGGGACGAGGCTGGACTTTGTCATACCCAGCTTTGGTATGCTTTTGGCTTCGCTTCCATGGTTTAGGGCAAGCAAGGGTTCTGCTGCACGCCACAGATAAGTCGTTGTTCAGAGGTTGGGTGCCTGGGGAGAAGTCTGAAACCAGCTAAAGAAAGGGGGCAGGGATTTCACACTGGATGAAGACAACCTCCTCTCCTAAAAACAAAGGAGGGTTATGTTTAGCAGGTGCCCCCCCTTCTGCTGTGTGGTCATGCCAAAATGTATTTAGAAAAGGGAATCTAAACACATTTAATGAGGTGTGCTATCACCTTGTTATGGTTATGCATGAGAAAGTAATGGAGGATTACCAATCTCTTTGGGACCCACATAGGGATCAAATAATTTGGAAAGCCTGAATGGTATTGCTCCTTCCGGGTATTACTTATCCATGTGTTGGAGGATTTGGAGATAATGAACCACGTTCTCAGATAGGTAAGTTTGCTAGCATAGTCAACAATAATGTCAAGACCGAAGGCCGATGTAAGATGAGGGAACGATATGCGATTGCCCTGAGAGTGATCTCGAGTGATATGGGACTCTAGAGGTCTTTTCAAAGGTGGAAGAATATCGGGGTCTAGAGCCACCATCACCGTACACTAGGAGTGTGAGAATGGCCTTTCTCGTTGCCCAAATGTGGGTGCCCCCTTACCCAAACATTGCTCGATGGGAATGGCCACAAGGCAGCGGTGTGAACGCATGGTTCGATGTGGTGGGGAACAATAAATGTGGGTAATTCTTCCATAATGGCTGCCATCGTGATAGAAGATGGGTGGATCAGGAAGAAGGACCACCGATGGGTGGGCGGTCTTCCAATCATCAAGGGAGAAGAGAGGCTCACATACGCATCGCCGTGCTGTAGTGACCGAAGAGTAAGTAGATAAAGGACTCATCATGTTATCAAGATGTCCGTTGAAGGAAGGCTGCCTAAACAACAGTAGAGATTCAGATGAAATGTTCCCCATGGGTCTCATGGATGATGACAGGCAGTGTCAGACTGGGTGTCTGCAGCCATCCTACATCCTGAGGGGGAATGCTGTCACGACAACATATTGGTAGGCTCTGGGCTGCACGCGCAACAGGAGAGGGCATCCACGGCGCTTGGCCTCGGGAATTATGGGACCGCAGCGATAGAGGTGCTGGCAGTCCAGAGGGCGGGAAAGATAAGGTGGAATGGCCATGGAGATCACACAAAGCACAGGGTGGTTAAAAGAACAGTTCAGACTACGTTACCGCGAAGGAACAGAGGCTGTGACCGCGACCAGGGGGGCAGGCAGGCAGGTAGGAATGGATACACAATCCACATGGCTTGAGATGAAGTAATTCAGACGAAAGGGAGGCGGACCGACAATGACTGCACACACGCACCCGGATGCAGGCGCTTGGAGGCTGAGAGGAGCAAGGCCTTGCCTGCAGCCTCACCCCAGGCCCTCGCGAGCGGCCCTCTACCTGAAGGCTGCAACAGGAGGGCCTCACACGGACCCAGGCACCATGTGACCAGAAGCCCCGGGGGCTGGCTGAACCTAACAAAAGTTGATATAAGGTTAAAGGACTGTGTAAATGATATCATGGTACCAACTGAACCTGGAAGACATGACTCCACCTGCAGACCATCAGTAGCCATAACTTTGTGATTCAGACGAAGAGGGGTAATGGTTGTGGACGGCTCCTAAATGGCTAAGGCCCTGAGGAACCGTGCCTGGGGGATAAAGGGGCCTCATGACTACCAACTCAGCAGTGGTCAAGGAGCAGTTAAGTGAGGGCGGGGGTGCTGCCGAGCCGAGTCAAGGTGCTTGCTTGAGAGCAAATTAGACTACTGCACTGCAAACATCTACAGTGCCTGGGTCAGATAGAGGAGGGTGAGACGAGAAAGTCTGGCACATGGAGGAATCCTTGTAAACGCCGGTATAATCGGTCAAGGAGTCACGTTTACTGGCTGCCACAGAAGAGATGGTTGTCTCGTGGAGGTTCAGATTTGGCCGAGGATATGTCAAACTGGCCGACGGTGACTATCTTCCATTATGGGGGAAAGAAGGACGGCGGTGGATCGCGGAGCAAGAAAGCAGACATAGCATAGGGGTAGCTTTCCCGCACACGTGCTTAGAATGAGAAGGCCAATGACTTTGACGTCAACGCAATACTCACCGCGAGTGTGATAGGCAATACGGGAACAAGCCAATGGGTTGGGAGTGTGATGACCGTCCCACGCTCTAAGGGTGATCGGGAAGGGGCCAGCCTGGGATTCAGTTGCTCAAACCGAAGCGGACATCACGTTGTGGACTTCCCCGTCAATGGTAGATACACCGGGAACACACGTCGTATTTCACCCGAGGATTTGGAAGGCGACTTTAAGGAGGGAGGGAGGTAGACCGATTGAAAGTGGCGTCGAAAACAATCATCCGGTCGTCGCCAGATCTACGCGCCACGGCGTATAGTAGAGCCTTCTTTTGGGAAGGGCACGACCGAGGAGTTCCAAAGATGGAATGGCGTTAGGACCGCGCTAAACACCGTACTATGCTATACGACCGAGCTGGGCCAACGGGCGCATTTCACATGGTCCCTTTTTTGGAATTTTTGGATTACCTCAACTTTAGAAGTGAGGGATGTGTATGGGGTCATGGATGTCGTAAAGAGGCTTCCGTGTAACCTCGAAGAGGGGGTCGGGAGCGCACCGAGCAGAGGTTGGGGCATCACAGACCCAGTGCCCAGTTAAGGTCGACGACAGAGGCGGGACTCGTTCATCATGAGGATCCCGTACCTGGAGGAACGGGCGACGTGGAGGGCCACCCGTCCGTCAGGTGTGTCAGGCCAGGACCGCGCAGCACCCACCGCGCCGAGGGGGCGGAGCGCCCTCGTCACAGGGTTGGCGCGCAAGGAGGCGAAAGCATGCGCCGATGAGTTACGCCGCCCGGCGTACAAGGGTACAAGGAAGGCACACTAGGGGCAGCAGGAGCGGGGAAGGCGGATGAGGGCCGTATCCCCGGACGCACACCAGGGAGGGGGAGCAGCGCGCACGACAGCCCTCCCCCGTAAAACCATACTGCGGGGAGGTTACTAGACAGACGAGAGATGGTCCAATGATACCCATATGCAGCGCAGGTGTCCCTGTGCGGGGCACTGTCAGTGGGAAGACCAGTAGAAGAAGAGGATCAGAACTGCCCTCGAGCGCAGATCAGCGACGAACGCCATTTGGAGGCATCTTTCTGTTTGAGGAAAATGGATACACATCCTTCCACAGGGCCAGAGAGATCTAAGGAACCGTCCATGGTAACGGCCCAAGGGAGGAGAGGCCTGGCATAAGCTCCATGCCTCCGCCGTCCGGACATGGGTGCAGAAAGGCGTGTCGAAGAGCCTGCTCAGCGAGGCCAAGAGTTCGACACCGCGGTCGCCATGAATGGCGGTGTGTCGAACAAGATAAAAAGTCGTGGAGCGTGTGTGGTAGGAGGGTTACCATCAATACGTTCACTTGAAAGCCACCAAGTGGCGTTAGAACAACCACACTGAACAGAGGCCATCGGCATGGAGGTCGAATAGCCCACCCACATGGAAAGATCGAACATGCATCGGAAGGATCTTTTCTCTGCCAAAGATGGCCGCCAAACCTTGGGATGTCGACGGAGCCATTTTGGAGGAAGGTGCCAACTCGAGCACATGGTGTGGAGAGGTCGCTACTAACCTGTCCTGGGACCTGGGGAGGCCGAGGCCTACCAAGAAGGGGAGCACGGTAGCTTCTAGTGTGGTCTCTGGTGGTTCTCGTTTAGTAGTAGTCCCGCATTAGGCCAGGATTCCCGCTAGTGTTAGGCCCCGACCTACATAAGGGACAGGGGGGAGAACTAGAAGGAAAAGGAAGAACCCAAAGAATCAGAGAAGGACTCGGCTCGACGATGGTGGGACGGAGTAGTCGGGATCACCGAGGATCGAGGGTGAAGGCCAAGGAGGCTCCGGAAAGGTGCCTCTGGGGGCAGCAATGATGACAGAAGAAGAAATCATGAAGGGAAGAAAGGATTGGGACCAAGTAGCTGCCGATGCGTATATGTGCAAAGACAATTTAATTTGTCTTTACAATAAAGGTGCTAAACTTGTGCGCTCTTCACTTGGCGGTTACAGGTGGTGTGCGTTAATTTTAATTTTTAAACCCTTCCGTTGTTGAGAGCAAAGGTGCAACGTAGCTGAAAATAAACCTAATAAGAGAAATGTGAATAAAAGCGCCGAAATAAATAGAAAATAATAACTACATATGCATCTACCAAACCCTGAAAGTGGGTCTCAAAACTATGGCCGAAAAGAAAGGGAAAAACTATGTAAACATACAAACGTCTGTCAGATTCAGGTCAAAGGACAGAGATCCGGAGGATAAATCTGGCAGATAAGGGGTGCGCATCACAGCCCCAAGAGATTGGGGCAAGGTGGCTGCAAGTAAAATCAGCAAAAGCTTGAGGCAAGGCAGAGGCCGGAGGTCCAAATGAAAACAAGGGAGGTGATCTGAAGGAAAAGAGGTCGATTTCCGATGGATCCTCTGAAGTGAGGTCACAGATCCGGAAAGAAATGCTCAGTCCTGGGACGCACAACCAAACAACAAACTCTTCCACAAAGTGGAGGGTACCAAAGTTCCCAAGGGGCCGGGTTCCCACTTAGATGAGTAAAACGATCGATCTTGGTCAAGGCGGCCGAGGCGTAGGCCGGGAAAACCCCCGCAGGCCGGCACAGAATCCCGAAAAATTACGTAAAAATGCCGGAAAAAGGGCAGTGTCGTGTGTTGGGTTTAAAAGTGCTATCTGTGTCGCAGTGTTTTAAATGTGCTGTTACCCCCCGTTCCTAAATGCTTCTGTATGCATTTTCCTGAATTGCCGTCTCAAAGTGCCGCCGGTGTCGCTTACCTCGCGCAATAGGGCCGAAAACACACTAAGTTAGAAATTTTAGGTTTTTAGGGTTTTATGTGAGAAAAATGACATGAAAAGAGAAAAACTAAGCAGCTAAAAAGGAAGCCCAGTCATATCGGATATGAATATGAAAACTACGTCAGACTTAAAACCCGTGGAGTCGCCATTTGTTAGTAGCACTTTTCTATTTTAGTTTTATTAAAAGAATCACTTTAGCTACGCATAACTAATAGCCCTAACAACAATACTGAAAACATCTTCGCATCTACCAGAAGAAAGCCGCAACAAAATGTATCTATAAATGGAAAGATATTAAGCAAGAAAGTAAAGAGTTTGCTCCATACTCCCAATGTACAAGACAAGAACACGATTTTTGAATGAATTTTTATGGCTGATATGGCACCTCGGGAGGAAACAAGAAGGTGTATCCAGACTTCAGTTTGGATGGGCTTTGTAGTCCTCAAAGACTCTCGCATCTAAGCTTTCTCTCTCTCTTGTAGGACAGAGAAAACCACGTAGAAGGTAGAGCTCAATGGGAGCAAATGGCAGAAGTAACCGTACCAAGCAGATAGGATCCATAATCTAATATAAACAAAGGTAAATAGCTGAAGGAAAATCCTCCTATTTATAACAAAATATTATCATTCTAGATCTCTGCATGATTAAAATAATGTTAACCAAATCTAGATCCACCCTCTATGGAATATTTTATTATTATTTGTTGGAGGGAAAGGGACTGACTTGGGTCAAAATCCTCGATTAGTGAAGAATAAATAAATAAATGATTTATTTATCCTTTTAAGGAAGTGGTTATTAGATATAATCAAATAAATAATGATTTATTTAATTAATAGTGGTTGATTTGTCATATTTAACAAGGAATATTATTGAATATTATTCCTAGAAAATAATAAGATAACTATGGGTGTATCTCATTAATTTCTTGTTTTTGGGTTAAATATGACTCAGAATACACGCAATGGTGGTTTAATTAATTATTCCTTTTGGGGTTTCCTTAATTAACATAGTGAAAGCAGTTTTACTTGGGGTAAAACTGGTCTTACATGGTGTACTTGGGTCCATCTAATGATAAAAGGTTAGATGACCAAAAAATGGTGTAACAATGGGGATTAGTTTAATATAGGTATATTCATTAGCTTGAGTCCTCTAGATGTCAAATGAACCAGTTTCCTCTCTTTTAGGGGCAAGTTGTTAGGTCTTCCTAGTCTTCACATTCTTGTTCAAAATTTGGTGGAAATTGATCCTCATATCATGGATTAGACTCCCTGGGGCTAGGGAGAGCTGTTTTGAGGTTTATATCATGTATTTTCTTAGTCATTAGTAAGGGTTGAACTCATTTGTATTCTTGGCCTTTGAAGAGACACATTTTGTATTAGTTCTTAGCAGGAATATTAGTCAAATTTGCAGCTATTTTTATGGGATCCCTGTGGTATGGTGTTTAGTTCAGTTTATCCTTTTGTTTTCATTTTTTGAAATGTATTGTTAATTTTCTTCACTACTACACTTCTAAGGAATACAAGTTAGATACAGAAACTCATTCTCATATGCTCGTTTTGGTAGACATCCATAGCCTGGGAATTTGGCTAGAAGAATCATGATTTCATCAGCATTCTCTTTCTAGTCTTCTCACTGTCTTGATCATCCAACCACAACCTAAAGTGCTAAACACATGCCTCTACCTTGCCCCATAGAACACCTTGAAAAATTTGACCTAATTTCCCTTGCTCCCGATCATGGTTCTTTGATCCAAACACTACCCTATACAATCAAAATCGGGGCACCTGTTGGCTATACCTAGCCTATATCTTCTTAATGCAAATAAATTTGTTTAGACTTTTAATGTAGATCCATCCTTGTTTAGGGACAATGATTGTTTGTTTGTGGTTTGTATAATTAATTTCTTCTTGTTTTGAGGGTTCAACTATGATAATATATATATATAACTTACACTATAGCTACCTACCTACATAAATAATGTCTCACTATTATATTTTTCTCACATTATATTTTTTTCTTATTCATTTCAAAGCCTGGAAAAGAATAAAATAATGTATATATAATATGGATAGAAAGGGTGTTGGAGATTGGCGGAATAGTTCCCGGATAGAAACAATCATGCTCAATGTAAGGTAGAAAACTTGTGTAAGTTATACCTAAAGGAATGTTCATCCATGGGCAAAGGTGTATTAATCTTAGACATGGGTGACTAAATGTTAACTTAGAAATGGAAGACATACTGCGTGGGGCTTAAATATATCTCAACGGAAGTCGCTAGTACAAGATAAACAAGTAGTCAATAAGAAATGTAAAGAATACAACTTGAAAAACATATGGGAGCCTCTAGGTAATGGCCAGATAGGGGAGAAGGAAGAAGGTGAATAATGGTTGTCGCATAAGTCATATGGAAGAAGACTCGAGTCACATAATTACAAAGATGGGCAACAATGAAGTAGAATCCAACTAGGACTCCCATGTAAAGATGGCTCTAATTGGTTACATTAAAAATCCATGAGGAATGGGTTAACACTCATGACATAATGGGATCGTCCCCATGGAAAGTGATTAGAATGGAGGCTATATGAAACAATGAAAGCGAATTCCTAACCTATATGCTGGCCGAATAGAAATACTCGCTAAAGATGTGTTAGAAATATGTGATTTAAAGAAAAACTGAGAAGATCTCAATATAAAATAAAATTAAAAAATGCTTTTCCCAATGCTTACAAAAAGCTAAACGTGTTAAATAAAACTTTAATCAAATTCTAAAAAATAAGAAATAAATTTCAGAAAAAATTCAAATTCTCAAAAGAAGATCGTATTTAATTCCATATTTCTAATTTACGAGACACAGTGAGAAAGAACTTTGGGGAAAAAACTTTCTAAATATGGAGCAACCAACCACCAAATCACGCCAAATCAAATGTAGTCTTAGATTCCATCCATCATCAATTTTGTTCTGTTGGAAAGAAATTTTTGATTTTCATCATAGAACAGATTTTTCATTGAACCTTCTATGTACGTAGGCCAGGAGAACCCATGAGAAATAACGTGTAATCTAGGTTTCATATGTGCAAGAGCTTTAAAATTAAAACTTGTATCTAATTAGTCAATTGATGATTTTGCCCAAGATGTTAATCATTTTATATAGTCGCATAATAGTGCAATTGATAATGAAGTGATGGAGGACCAAACTTCCTTAGATATTCTCTGGAATTGTGGAATGCTCAAATTTTTCAAAATGCCTAATATGAAAAGCAATGTTCATTTTCTTCAAATGTTGGTTGATCATTGGGAACTGGAAGAATATTGCTTCATAATTGATCATATGCCACTACGAATAGAAGTGGAAGATATATACTTCATTACTGGACTTTCACGAAGGGGAGACACAGTAGATTTACATGGAAAGCCTATTGGAGGGATTGGTGGAATATGCAAATCATCCTCCCTTAGTTATTTTTGGGTCTTACCTCAGTAGAATTTTGTTCTCTAACTTGATATAGAATTGGAATAGACGCCAATTCATCAAGGTATCGTGTTGGTTTCTGCACTGTGATATATGCATGATCTTCCATCACTAGGTGATGGATTTTATGTTTGTGGGGTTAACCCATTTCGAGTCGTACAAAGAACAACTTTGATAAGACGAAAAATGTGAATTAATCATAGCTCTTTCCGTTGGTCCGGTATCAAAGCGTGCTCGGGATCGAAAGGGATTTGTCCCGTATTTGGTATTGAGGCCTTAGGCCCTGAGGAAAGAGAGGAATGGATATGGGAGAGCTGTGTTGATTATCTTGATTTGGTACATGGAAAATTTGGTTTTTCATACATAATCTCCTAGGAAATACCTAGCAATATTCTAACTGCAGGATAAGGATCGTTTATAAAATTTGGCATTCAGTTATATGGTAAAGGTATCAGTCATCAACAGCACCAAAAGATACATACAATAATGTGGTATAACAATACCATGAATTGTGGAGAAACTAGACAATTCAAATCGTATACGACGTATGTGCGAGCTACAATCTCGACTTAGCCATCACAAGAATGGCCTAGTGTTAACCTCACAGGAAGCAGAGGAATTGGTACTAAATGGTCAATTGAACTTGGAAGATTATGTCTAAGTCTACTGCGTGGATGATGCAAAGAAGGTGGGAACTCATCTCCAAATGAGATACGAAGATTTGTACAAGAATATCCTTCTTTACTTATCGTTATGGAAAGAGTGTGATCAAATGCTCTACACGTTCTTCACGTACACACATGAGTATAGTATTAGAATGCTTGATTCATCTTTTTGATTGGTGCACAACCTTGCTGACAAATTTAGAAAAAACAATTGACTTCCATGTGGAAGGAAAAGACTAAACACTTTGGAAACGGTACAATCTTGCTGACATTCTTCTTCAATAGGGTCCCAGGGCTTTGGCCCAAATTCATCTCTAATATTAGCATCCCGAGAGATCCAAGAATAGCTCGATGGGCAAATCTGATGAAGAGATTGGGGGAAAGTGAGGTTCCCCCATCCACCTAGGATGAGGAGTTCTTCCAATGGTGGGAAGAACAAGTCATTGCAGTGGATGATTCATTAGGGGAATTTTGAGGTCTAGAATGGGCCTCCTAAGGAAATTATAAAATAATATTGGAAATAATAAACAAGATTTGATTTAACACTGTCCAGAGGGAAAAAGAAACTACTTTTCAACTCATATTTTGAACTTGTCTCCTAATTTTTACCCAAATTTCATAGAATACTCTTGGGATGCAAAATTTAATTTCACATCCAAGGTGTACCCATGTTGCATAATTTTTATTGAATATGCTGCATGAAAAATTATAAATACATGAAAAACAACATTTCAATCACGTTTTTTCATGTATTTCTCATTTTTCGTGCGGCAGGGTCCATCAAAATTATTGGGCCAATAGGTTCAAGGATTGGGCCAATAAGGGAGTCCACTGTAGTCTAGCACCACGCCGGCATTTTCAACCTACTCCAAAGCGCAAAGAGTCTCACCCGAGGCATGTCACGACCACATGAAGGAGGGGAAAAGACGAGTATCAGCAGATGGATCCGCAACTCAAGGCTAACGCAGAATCATATGCATACATAACACCGTATATAGAAGATCTCTCAGAAAATCATGCAGATAATAAGCAATTAAAATTTTAAAGTGCTACAGGAATCATGCAACACATTCAAGACATACAATATATTGCAACTTCTGGGACATATTAAATAACCTTGGCAGATCAAGTGTTACATCGCTCGACGTAATGAGTGTCCAAATTCAATTACAAAGGTCCCGTACGCAGAGAGATACTAAAACAATAACAACATCTATGGAGAGTCCACAGCAATACAATGACGTCGCCAGACTGTGACGAGTTTCCCGTGGCATCCGGCTCTCGGCCTCGTTCGCTCTAACCTCCTTTCTTCCCTACGCCATCCCTTTCTTCCCTACATTTTTAAATCCATTTTCCGTTAAGTATGCCTATTTATTTGCCAGCCAACGCAATTGTTAGTTTCTCCTGTTTTCTCACTCGGCTACTTTCGGCTTCTTCCTTTTGAACAGGAGTTCCACTGTCTGTTCTTTGCCACATCTTTCCTTCATCTGCACTTGTCTGCGCCACCCTCGTCGTCTATCTCCTTCTCCTTCACAACCTTGGCAGCTCCACTGCCTACTGTTTTTGTGCCTGCCACATGCCGATCTGCAACCAAAAATATGTCTTCATGAAAAATTCAAAACAAGGGCCCCAACAAGCCTCGATCATAGTCTCTTGACTCATCTTGAGTCAATCGCAGATCACCATCTCCACCTCCATGGCTCTGCTTGTTCTCGTTTCCTATTTCGCCGTCTATGCCTCCTATTTTTTCTCAAACAAGGGCCCCAACTTAGGGACCTTTTCAAGGGATGTGACCTTGAGTTCTTGGAAGGAAGCTATGACCTTCTGCCACTCTTATAGAATTGGTTCAGTTGCGGCTACGATTCGAGTGACGACTTCCTCTCCTCCTTCAGTCGGGAGCTTGCCAAAGATGGTTGAGACCTGTGTACTGGCTTGAGCGGAGGTTAGATGGGCCTTTCCGATAATCCTCCATGATAGGCTACTCGAGTCTCGGAGGGCCCGCGCTACGTCGAACCGGACTCGAGGTCTGCCAGTCCGTGACTTCCGTGTCAGCTCTGGTAAGCAGCATCGATCAAGGCCAACTAGGTCCTTTTGCATTCTAAATCTCTTCGTTGGAGCAGTTATAGAGACAAAGGATGGGTCTGAGAGTCGGCCATCCATAAAGCCCTGTAGACCCTTCAATAGGTCATAGCCGCTTCTGGGCCGTAGTACCCAAGGGTTCCAGACTTCCTCTCAACATGTTCCTATCCGGTGTTATCTCGGGTTTCCCATAAGTGACCAAACGGAAGAGTCGGGAAAAGTACCAGAAAGCTTAAGCTTAAGCCTGCTGTTATCATACCGAAGTTTGTCCCATGCTACCTTGACGTGGATAGCTCATTAACCCATAGCATCTTCTTGGACTTCTAGTGGTGGTACCTAGGTGTCGTAGGCTGCTACAATGGGCTAGATGTCCCAAAAGACTCGAGTCACCATCGCAAGTTCTTGATGCAGGGCCCCCTTCTCAGTTCATAGTTGATCACGCTCTTTAGTAAGCGCGATGACTTGTTGATGTTGCTGCTCACATCTCTGTTGAAGTTCAACGTGGAGCCCATCGGCCACCTGTGCTACCCGCTGTATGAAGTGGAACAGTTGGGAAATCCCACATGATTCCATTATCTCTGCTCCAAACGTACCCTGCTTTGGCATCCTCGCTTGTAAGGGTTACCCGCTGGCTACCGAATTGGCCGAATGTTCTGTTGGTGATGGTATGGGTTGGATTCTGGGTTTGTTGCTAGAATCACCGTAAGTGTTGACGTCAGATTCGGGTGTCGCTCCTATGTCTCGGGGGGTCGGAGTGAGCAGTTGTTCTAGATTCTCGCACCGGAAGTCAGTCAAATTTGTATTTTATACCGTCTTACCTCGTCTCGATAAGTTCGGTATTTAGGCCCGGTAGACTAGGCTAGGGTTTGGCTAACTACGGTACTTCACAGAACTTATGTTAACTTCAATCCCAAGGTGCTCACTAGTCCTTTCTCTATTGATGATGGCCTACATGATGATGAAGTGATGGGGAGGGAGGTGCTAGGTTCAACTATAGGAATTACGGCAATTGGTAATCGGCAGTAGGAAGTATGAATATTCCAAAAGTTAAGTGGAAAAAGTGGGTTGGGGGGTGGAAGCTCTCGCTAGTTACCTAGGGTCTCCACGAGGGGTTCTTCAGATCGTGACTCCTCACCCGGCCTCATTTAGGCTGGTCCTTACTAGTGAGGGCCCAACCACAGAGTCGAAACTTCCAACTGTGCTCTCTTTGCTTTGGCAGGCCGCGCCCGGCTGCTGCAGCTTTTGACTTTCGCACCAGCATTGTGGGCACTGGGGGTGGGGTAGTAACAAAATATTAGGCAGTGGGGTGAAAATAGGAATCGTGATGGGGAGTGAGGCAGATGGGGAGGCTTGGAATTCAGAAGATTCATTAGCTATATTTGGAACAAGAAATTGAGATTGTGTACCTTGTCATTTAGCCGATTTATGACTGGATTCAGTTGCAGTCCCATCACCTTGGACGCTGTTTGCTCTGATGTCTCTCCTAGTAGAAGCACAACCATCATCCCTATGAATTCATAGATGTATTCCCCCTCCCGAGCCTCCATCTGTACTCCTGGCCATCCGTAGACTTCCGAGTGGAAGGTGTTTTCATCAATGTGCAGCTTTAGGGGTGTCATTTCAAAAGGCATCGCCAACACACCTTTTGGCTTGAGGAGAGTGTGGTTGTGTGTGACCCCGAACTAGACCTGTTCACTATATTTGTCTAGCAGAACCCCCAGTATTCTCTATTGGCTCATGACCACGTCTACCGTCATACCATGCCAAACCCAAAATCCCTCCTCATTGGCCTCCTTCGAACTTGGGTCACTGGATACCCTCCAAGGAGTGTATTTCATTGCTAGTGGCCGGCCGTCTGCATCTCACTGTCTCCGCTAACGGGGAAGGAGAATTCATTTCCACATGGTGAAGGCCATGATCAAGTACCATGAATCTCGTCACCTCCGATAGCCTCGCATGCATCAACAACTCATGGAGAATGAATGAGAACCAATTGAGATTGTTCCCTAGATACAAGGTTTCACTAATCGAGATGGTGTCTAGGTGGACTCTCCCTTCGTATAGTGCCCCCATCATTTTGTTAGCAATGAGGTAGCATGCAACTTTAACATTGGGATGAAAAATCAAGTTCATCCTAGCTCCCCGCCTCCGCGTCGTGCACGACACCGCGTATAGCCCGCTTCAGTCCCTAGCTCCCTAATATCATTCGAATGCGGTCGACACTTCCCGACCTTCGTGTGATAATCCTATAAACTGGTGAATATCCTCTGCGCGTATGGGGATCTCCTTCCCTAACCACACTGAGCCATTCTAAATCTGGTTGAGTAAGAGTTTTGTACATTGCATGGCAGCGCCCGTGGTGCCAAATACCCACAAGTCTCTTAGATTTAGTAGTGTTGATTGTCAGAGGCCCCGGAATTCTGGCCGCATTCTTGATGCATGATTCTCGGCTTCCATCAGATAATCCTCCATATATATTTGCCGCTTCATGGCTGGGAACTCGAACTAGTCTATGAGGTCCAAGTCTATCAAAGTTGCACTATCATATTTCCCGACGAGTGACTCCATATTTGTACCCATCCACCATCTCGTGCCTCGAAACCGATGGGATTGTTCTAGCCATCTCTCGCTCCGCGCCGGTACACCTATACGCCCATCACCTTCTGGGTCCCTAGCTCTCTACCTCCTGCAACCTTCTCTGTTCTTCTACGCTCATGACCTTCCCTACTCCTTGAGATGTTTGTTACTTGAAAATCTCTGGAATTCTCGCTCTTTTCTACATGTAGGCTATGTAATTAACCAGCACGAGTGAGGTTGATGAGACTCCATAACTAATTAATTTTTTTTGGCTTCATCCGTGGCGATAATCGTGTGATTAGTTGCCTGCTAAGGTGTGTTCTGACATCTGCTGACGGTGGTGTGGGGAAATGGGCAGGCGCATGGCCGAGGTTACTCAATTATGTGTTCGTCATCGTACCTGCCATTTCTAATTATGGAAATTTATTTTAAAAATCTTGGCGATCCTACGGACTGACACAAGTACTCGACGAAATGATGGGGATTGACACCTGACAAGTTTTCATCCTACGTGGATGGCATACTGGACACGACCCTCCCCAACCAGAATCAGTTGCGTTACATTCTCCGCAACCCAACTATTATTGATGACCTATGCATGGACAATTGACACTACATACGCTCAACTCGGGTGTGAGAGAGTTATTCAACTATTCTATTCTACTAACTTCTTTGAGGTGCGAGATTTATTGAAAGAAACTAAAGAAAATTAGTCATGGTAGGGCTTCAAGCGTGCACCATTCACCCAGCTAGGTAAAACAGTACTGTCCAGTTGAGCCAACCGAACTGCTCCGGAATCCTTCATTTTGACAACGTAGTATGGTCCCAACCAGTGCATATACAGTTTCCCTGGAAATCTTTGAAACTTGCTATCATATAGAAAAACCTTGCCACCAACCTGGAACATTTTGCTCTTAATGTGGTGATCATGCCACGCCTTCTGCCTGTCTTTCTAAACTTTTTGGTGAAACTCGGCAAGGAACCTCACCTCGTTAAGTTCCTATAATTCGTGTAGGCGTTCCTGTAGTGATTCCTCCTCTGAGAACTGTAGGGATGTGGATGTGACTAGGTGGTCACGTGGAAAGATCAAGAAGAATTTGAACTCACCCCTACATATACAACTCTCGGAGTGAGTACACCATTTTGGTGGCTTCATCTCCGTGGTGGTGTAATTCCGCTCCGCATTAGACAAATTGCGATGCCAAATTACACCTGGTGGTCGACCGTCATCTCTCCCGGTTGCGCTAATACAACCCCAAGTGCAATATCGAAGCATCGATATGCAAGCAGTGAACTGATCCCAACTGGGTGAACTAATGGGTGCGGTTACCAACTTCTCCTTTTAAAGCCGTCTTTATTGGGTCCGCAGTCATCCGTCCATTAGAACACCTCTGGTTTCCATAGTAATTTCTCCAAAAGAGTAGTTATCTTCACATAGTTTCTGATGAATCTCTTGTAATAGCCTGTGTGCCCCAGTAGTGATCTCAACTGCTTCACGGTTTCTGGTGCTTCCATGTTAACGATTACTGCCACCTTTGCAGGGTTGACACAGACTCCTTTCCTACACACCACATGTCCTAGGAGCATTCCAAACAGAACCGCGAAGATGCATTTCCTCAGGTTCAGCGAAATATGTAGTTGCCGAGACCGGTTGAACATTATGCATAGTAGGGTGGCGTGATCCTTCAACAAGCTGTAGACTTTCCAGTCATCCATGTAGACTTCCAAGAACTTATGAATATATTCCCGGAAGGCAGTTATGACAATCCTAGAAAACATGGCAGGTGCGTTCTTCAACCCAAATGGCATCACGTGATATGCAAAGGACCCCCACTTCGTTGTGAACGCGTCTCTTTCTTTTTCCTCTTATGTGATGCGCACTCGATGATATCCTAAGAACCCATGATGAAGGAGTATACCGTCCCAACATTATCTAGTACCGCCCAAATGGGTGTAGTGGGTCATGGATGCAGGCATTGTTCAAAATTTGGTAGTCCACACAGACGCGAATCTCTAACTTGTCCTTCTCATTTTGAATGATGATGGGACTCACCCACTCTACTTCTTCCACAGGGAAAATCAGGCCTTCCTTCAACATTTTCTTGATCTCTATTTTGACTTTCTCCTTTATCCGCGGGTTCAAATTTCCTGCAAGGCTGATGCTTCACCGGCTCCGGCGTCCGACTTCGCTATAATCCTCATCTCTAGATCCTCTGACCTCTCAACCCGCGACAACCGAAGAATGGAATAGGTCTTCGTATTCCTTGAGGGGACTAAAAATTTTCTTAGTCATTTCCTCGTCCCAATAGTCCCCAATGGTAGCTAGTTTGGGTTTTTTCTCCCTACCGATGTTTAGCTTTTTAGTCCTCAGCTGTAGTGATGTATTCCCGGTGTGGTTCTTTTCATGTCCCCTTCCGTCTCGTAAAGTGCTGTGTGCCTCGTATCCTCTAGATTTTCATCTTCTGGCTTGTTGTCAATCCTTTTGCAAGCCAACTTTTGTTCCCATGCTACTGGAACAAGACCAATGGCCTCTCGGTTTACGCACCGCATCGTGGAAAAAAAATATTCCTTTTATGGCCTTTAATGCTTTTTTTTGATATCGAAATCGTCTTCCCCTTAAATGAGAAGCATCAACAAATTTGTCCGCAACCTCCCCGCCAGAACCGGTCCCTCTCCTCCTCTCTTGCCACCATGCTTGTGGAATGGTATCCAGTGAGTGGACAAACTGATCTACCCATAGCTCCTCCGGATATCCCACACTTCTCCACTACTACTGACATAATTCTAGATGGTATTTTAGATCAAAATTTCCTTGGTACCTTTGCTTGCTTCGAGGTCCTTCTTATTCCTTAAACCACACCCTCAAAGCCGCTGCAACACAACTCCATCGCAACAGGGAGTTGCGGTGATTTTTCCACCACCTGGCTGAGGTGGAATGTAATGCTACGTCCATGAGTGGTATTATTTTCTCCTCTGGTACCTTATATTTTACCTTTTCAATGAAGGTATTTACTGCGTGCATATTGGACAAGGTGGGGTATTCCCTTATCTCATCCCCAATCTAATGGATTCTTGCAATACTGGTGCATATCCTTGTGTCAGTTCCATGCTCTGCTGAAATGCCACCCCTCCCAAGCCATTTCCCGAGCCCAACTCCAAGCTAAGGGACACTTTGCCAGACATGTGAGCCGCTTATTATCGAGTTAATGTAATCCTCCCTCTTTCCTAATCGTCATCCGATAGAGGTTGCCACCACCAAGCACTTCATTCTAGCCATCTCTAGTATCTTTTGGACCTTGATATACCATTCAGTGACTCTAATTTCCATCTTCAAAAATCATTAAATCCTTTCTTGAGATCAATGATGGCATAGTTTTCAAAGCCCCGCCGATCCCTAGTAATGCAATGGTACGGATATTTGTCTTCCATAATATCTATTACTCTCAAAAGTCTATGTAGGTCTTACCTCGATTTCTACCTCGACTTCTGAGCCCCGCCGGGACGGCGCACAATACAAAAGATTGCTTCCATCCCGAGTTGGATCGGTGAATAAGCCGCCGGGGCGCCCCAAGCTTCCCAAGTCTTCGGGAGGTAGGGATAGTTGAGATCGATCCTGCAAAACTAAGCATGGTATCCACTGGAACCGCAACTACGTGTCTAACCGGAACTTTTCTCGTTCTTATTTTGTTCCTCTTACTCGCTTTACATCAGGGTGTTGTTTTGGGATTCCCTACCTCTGGGGTTCTCTGCAATGCTTCCTCCAGGGTATGCTTGAGCTGTTCTCATATTGGAGCGCTGTCAATAATTTTGAGAAATAGGTTGAGCCATTTCGTGATCAGAGCCCCCGTAGCACTTTTTTCTCTAGTATATTTCTTCATAGGTAACTCAATACCTTTTTGTCCCCCCTAGTTGGGAAAAATTTTCAACAACATCCTGAAAAATATTTCTTCTGCATTTTCAGCCTAATCAATTGTTTCAGGGATGCGGGACTGATCACCCTCATCAGATCCTTCCCACGTGCATATTCCATTGTTTTCTTTCCTCCTCACATAACTATGGCTATGTTAGGCATTTTCAGAGCCGCTATCCCTCTAGGTTCTGCGTTCACCAGATTCATGCCTCTCTGCCTTTCTCTTTCCTCCCATTTCTTGATAAGTTCCGATAATCTTCCTGTCAAGGTGTGTATTCAGTGGAATGGAACACCATGGTCTTCTAGGTAGGGACATTATCTAGCCACATGTCCTCGTGATCACAATTGTACATCTCGCTTGACTCCGTCCTCCCGCATGCCTCCTCATACCGCCTCCCCTACCTCTAGGAGCCTCATTCACTCTGTAGGAGGGCTGATCTAATCGGTCTGCAAGTGAATCTTGTAGAAATTTGCTGAATAATGAATATTTATTAACCGATATTAACCTGATCATATAAAAATTCGATTTTCTACATAACACATAATCTCTACAATTAGACCATCAAGGCAGAAATAAAACACAAAGCAAGAGAACATCAATTCGCACACATAGAACGCAAAGATGTATGGGGGAAAGCTTATACTGAAAACCCCCTGCACTTATATGTATCATATAAATGGATGATAACATGGTCTTTACATAACAGCAATACTCACAAGTAATTTCGCATCGTCTCCAAAAGCTACACACAAAAACTAGCCTCGCTTGAAACAAGTCACGAATTCAAAACTCCTCCACTAGCTGCTTGCCTCTACTGTGCAATCCAAAATGTGAATGTAGCTGAAAAAAGTTCAAATTAACCTTGATTGAATAGTGCAATCATCATTGGCATACTCATCCTACTTATTGTGCAAATCTCATGCACAACTATCACAATCATACCGATACCTTTCATCTACTTCTTCCACTGTCTTTAATTTAACCGTCTATGCACTGAGTTAATCATGTTCTTTAGTTGAATAATGAGTTAATAATTAGTGAATTAAATAATATTTGACTGATCTAACTCATCTCTTGTGTGTAATCGCCAAGAATCATCACAACTAAGTCTAACTAGTTCTAACTCATCAACTCCTCAATCAACTCCACCGAACTCCGCCACTTGATCTCTAAATCAATCTAAAACATGCATTAGCTCACCAAACCCAAGGAATAGTGTAAATCCTCATTTCAAATTTTTTGCATGCCCTGACCTCCGGTCAACCGAAGTGCTCCAAGAGAGTAAATCAAGTTTAGAGTCCAAATATTATTAAGGGTAACACATTCGACTGCTCTATTTTTTAGACAGAAGTCTAAAAAATAGACTTCGACCTATATGTCTAAAAAAAAAAAAAAAAAAATAGTGGTCCATCCATTTTTACCAACATGAACAATCCTCCTAAGAATAGCATACCGCAACTCCTGCCCATGATCCATATGTCTAAAAATATGGTCTGCAATAGATCTGCCAAAGGTCAGTGAGCTCCACTCCAGTAGCGTTTAATTTACTCTCATCAGGCTCCATCATCTTGTTGCATTTTCAACACTTCTGAAGATACAGATGATCGTTAACCCTTACCTCCGCCTCTCCGTGGAACCCGACTCTCTCCCCGGTGGACAGCCTTCGCCGAATGTCGCATCCCCACCGTGGGAATATATGAAAGCATCATGATCCTCTCCGCTCAATACTATGATGGTGCCCGATGTCGATGTCTTTTGGATATATCATGAAATACTCTGGATTAGCCGAGAGCTTGATGTAGCTCTCGTTATCACAATAAATCACAAGAGGGCTCCAAATGTGACTAACAATCCGACGAGGATCTTCCTATCCATATAGCCTTGCATGCACCTAAACTTGCCGCTATATACTCGGCCTCTCACAACTGAAAGCATGGATCTTCATTTTGTTCTGCATTTTAAGAAATACTGTTTAAGGTATGCTAAAGATACCGAGATGTGCTTTTCCCATCTATCAGCTCTCGCCTAATCTGCATCCGTGGAAGCGTAAAGCTTTACTTCCATCCTCCGTCTTACCACACCATCCATAGCCACCTCCAGATGACCAATAGATTTCTGCCGCCTTCCAAGAGAGCTTGCAGTTTTAACTATATTTCATGAAATGGTTAACAACATAGCATATATCTGCCGTGGCATTAATCAGACATATAAGCTGACTCCACCAACCTG
The DNA here is from genome assembly GCA_034641835.2 of Pinus albicaulis. Classification (NCBI taxonomy): domain Eukaryota; kingdom Viridiplantae; phylum Streptophyta; class Pinopsida; order Pinales; family Pinaceae; genus Pinus; species Pinus albicaulis. Next base: position 251,771,072 of record CM076572.1, on the reverse strand, counting down.
CTTCTGATAGACAGCACATCCACTACCTCCCACAGCAGCATCCTCCTCTCCAACCACTAGAAATAGAGGAGTATCAATAAAGTTTGTAGCCATGCATGTTAAACCTCCTGCATCTCCGAGCATACTTCTCTCGAGAAACAAATAGTCCACTCACCTACACCAAATCTCCAATCCTAGGAAATAATGAAGGAGGCCCAAGTCCTTCATTTCCTCCCAAACTCTGCAAGATCCCTCCTTGCAAGAAAGTGACTATCACCATCACTCCGCCAAATCCGATCAAGCATAATACAATGATCATCAGCCTTCCCCTCCACCACAATCAGCATGGTTAGATCCGCCCCACTCTGGGAGAATCCAAGCCCTCAAAAAATAACTTGCCTATCCATGTGTACCTGCCATGAGTCATCAACCTTTTCATATTAAAGGTTTCCCTGGAGTCGGCACGCCACACTCACTCCACGAAGACTTCAAACCTTTGGGCTGCTCTCATGTACACCTCCTTCAATGACCTAGCCCAGGAATGCAAGCCTTTCTCATCCATCTGAAGGGATGCAGCCAAATCTGACCGCGCCGAGAGAGCTAGGACCGTCCGTATGGAAGAGTACCTGCGATGCAAAGGTCTCCTTCATAACGACCCCTTAACTGTGGAGAAGCCATGGGTGGACAAATCTGCCTTTACTTCTCCACACTCCCAGCCACTCCGCCCGCTCACTTAGATCCATCACAAACCACAACCAATTTCCTCTAGTCTTGGGACAACTTCCCATGCATCAAGCTCGACGATCTAACTCATATTCCTTCATCATGGCATCTACCCATGGCAGCTCCTCCATACTTCTCAGTAAATGAGGATGGCTCTGGTTGACACATTGACTCAAAAGAGCCATGTATCCAGCAGTAATCGATCCCAAGTGACCACTGGTTCAGGGTGCTGTGCTCTGTAGAGAAGGGTCCTGCAACTTTCTCTGTGATTCCTGTTGTACTGCCAGTCAGAGGTGTCAAATTTCTCTGAGGATGGCACCATGAGGGTTTCTTCCACCAGTGAATTCATCTCAGGCTGACCCACATCCTAGATCTGCCCTTAGGAGCTAACACAGCCTCCTCATCTTCATGGCAGTCTCTCAAGTGAACACCGCATGGTTTTCCTCCCCAAATCTCTCTGATATCCCGTCGCATATCACTTGCGACTGTCTGGGCACATATTCGATAGTTGTAAGGGCACGTTGTACTCCCACAAATATTCAACTCTCATTGTTGGATCCAGCTTTCCCGGCATCCTTCACAGCATGCATGCAGATGGTGAGAACCAAAAATCCAGGGAGTCACTGTCAGCTCTCTGCTGCATTGGAGCCTCCTCCGTGTACTCTGTCCCAAGAATCTTAGAGGACAACGTCTTTCCAGAGAAATTGCTGTATTGCATGCCCTGGGCCCTTACGTTGAAGGGGTAGGCCCCGATCATGCAGCATCGCCTGCATCACCCACATGGAGTCTGTTTCTTCTCGCTCATCCACCCCGTTCTCATTGTGCTTACGAGGCATGAGCTCTCCGGCTAAAAATCCTCTCGCACCGCAAAAGTCCTTGACCTGCCAAACAGATGAATTCACCACCATTGCCGCTCCTAAGATCCTTCACCTTCTTCCTCGCTTTTCCTTCTCACCAGCGGTTGAACCTGCTGTAACTGGAAGAGTGTCCTCGCTCTTCTTCTGCATAAAGAAGATCCAAGATCTTCGAGAGAAATCATCAACAAAGACGTAGTACTTGTGCTTTGTCATTGGGTTACCGAGAGTGGATCAAGACATGTTCATATGAACTTCCTCAAGGATCGTCGTGGTGCGACTATCCTCTCGAAAGGTGGCTTTCACAAACTTCACTAAAGTAAACCCCTTGCACCGATTTGATCGCGTTAAGGTGTCTCTAGGAAGTCCAATAGAAATCAAACATGTATCTTCAAAGCTCCATGGTGTAAGGTACCCAATCTCCGGTGCCATAGTTTGCCCTTATCATCCCGCCACCACTTTCCTTTTCGCTTTGTATGCCATTGCCGCACAACCATCTTCCGCCCAGAATCGATAAAGGTTCTCGACCGAACCCCTATCTTTCGGTCTTCCAAGAACTTACTACGCAAAGTTTCCTTCGAAGACCACATCATACCCCTTGTCTCTCCAACACTTACGTAGATCGTATCTTCATCAATCCCGGAACATGTAATGTCTCCTTCATTATGGGTTTAACAGACCCTCTCAAAGAAAGGTACCGATAATGGCCGTGACCGTATCTACCATCATCGCCCATCTCGATGTGCACTCCAAGATCTTTCTCCTCCAGATCCGAAAATCGCATCTCGATCTCCGTCATGTGAAATGACACACCATCGTCCAAGAACCATACCGATTCCATCACACTTGAAACCAAGCGTTACCGTTAGAAAATATATTTCGAATGAGAAGCCAATGCTCTCCTTTTGCATCCAGTGAAATCTTCTTATTTTTCCTTCTTCTCGCGGACAATTTGTGGCATAGTGTCCGTGGCCGGTGACAAGGGAAAACACTTCACCTTGGACATGTCTTGCTTCTTGCCTTTCGGTAACTGTGACCGAGAATCCTTCGTCTTCTTCCCCTTCTTTACTTTGGTAGCCAAAGTGCAATTTTCTTCATCGTATACCTTCGATGAAGATCATCTCCGGTAGTCCTCCTTATCTCCTCCGCATGAGATCCGCCCAAAGTCGCTCCCATCCCGGCAACTTCTCCCGACCTTCATTACCGCAGTCTTGATAGAATGCCAGCCTTCACGTAAGGACCAAGGAGAGCTGTGTCCTACTCAAACCTCTTCATCGAAAGTCACCCTCACACTTCCCAAATGCCTCATCTCTCGCATTGAGTGAACTTCTGAGGTATTTGGCGACACCGTCGCCTTCTCCATCTTAATGTTTCGAGTTTATCTTTGAGCGCTCAATCTCCTTTGTCACAATAAGGTTCGGGAATATATTTGTTAACACTTTCCACATTAAATATGGAGAATTTTCCATGTGCTAGATACAATGTGATCCTTTTACGCCCTTCAAATCGTGTCCTTCGACATTTTGCTTGTTTCTTTTGCCATGCTTCTCATTGTATCGCAGTATCAAGAGAAGTAGTTTGGAATCTCTTTCTCCACGAATTCCACAAACCCCATTATCATCTAATACAGCCTCCATGTATTCTTTCCATGCAACATAATCTCAACTCGCCTTCCAAGGCATATTCTAGTCGCAACTGCTGAAAGACATTTTCGCCGTGGCACCAAGAACACAAATCCGCAAATCTCGAATTCTAGGAGCTGATAATCCTCGACCACTCCCATCTACACTTGAGAAAAATACTTCCAAATTAGAGCTCTCGAATTCATGGGAATTTACCAAACCTCCCCTACTTCCTATACATTTAAACTGTGCCACCAAGTTCAGTGCATCACCGAGGTAACAATTGCAATCACCGTAATAGGATCTTTGACGACACTTTAGCTCCATACCATGAAATTTTCTGAATAATGAAGATTTATTCACCGAGATTAATCATCATATATAAATTGATTTTCTGCATAACACATAATCTCTTCTACAAATTAATTATCACATGCAAATTAAAATAAAACAAGCGGTAGAACATCACCCGCACACATAGAACGCAAAGATGTATGGGGAAATATTATAGGCCGAAAAACCCCCAGCTATATGTATCATATTAATGATTAGGAGATAAATTTACATAATACAATACCTCACAAGTACTCGCATCGTCTCGAAAATCTACACAAAACTAGCTCTGGCGAACAAGTCACATTCAAAACTCAATAAATGCTCACTTACCGCGCAATCCAAAATGTGAATGTAGCTGAACCAAGTTTGAATTCACTCTACTGAACAGCGCAATCATCATTGGCATACTCATCCCACCGATTGTGCAAATCTCATGCACAACTAATGTACAACCATTGGCTGATCTCACCCTTTTCATCTACCTCTTCCACCGGTCTTTCATCAACTATTCATGTACCGAGTTAACATGTGTTCTTTAGTTGAATAATGAGTTATAATTAGTGAATTAAATAATATTTAATTCACCCAACTCATCTCTAGTGTAATCGCCAAGCAACCGATCATTAAATTCAGGTTCATCTAGTCTCAACCTACTAACCTTCTAATCAACTCCACCGAACTTCGCCACTAGAGCTCTAATCAAGTCAACCATGGCTTAGGTTTTAAAGAAACCCATGGGAATAGCATAAATCCTCATTTCAGCTGCATGCCCCACCTCCGAGGGTCAAACTAAAGTGGTACAAGAGAGTAACCGAAGTTTAGAGTCCAAATATTGTTGTGGCAATGGTCTGACTATTCTCTCTATTTTTAGACAGCACGAAAATAGACTTGACCATATGACTAAAAATAGAGGTCCATATATTTTTACCAACATGACCAATCCCCTCCAAGAATAGCATACCGCAACTCCTGCCCATGATCCATATGTCTAAAATTGTATTATAGCCCAAAAATAGACTTTGCGCTAAAATAGCTCCTCATGGGTCCCCACCTAGTGAAGGCGACTTCATTTCACTAGGCTCCATCATCTTGCTGCATTTTCAACACATCTAGAGCTCTACAATGTTTGGTGCTATGAGTCGTCGAAGCACATAAATCATAGTACACATTGTTCAGAACATTGGAGTACTTCTGTAAAATCGGACACATCCGCGGTTGATGACCCACTATTCGGAAAATTTCGCAATACTATGTTGCAACTTGGGTCAGTTGATTTGGGAACCCGGTATACTGTTGTTGCGGTATATAGACTCCTTGCAAGTTTATCTGTGTAACTCCTCTGATAGGTGGAGCCCCCTACACTGTCGTTGCTGAGGTCCCCACTCCCTGGCTTTGCAACCGAGGACACTTGATCGCCACGTGTCCTTCTACTAGGCAATGTGTGCACTAGAAATTTCACCTGGCTGGTCTTATGGGTTGCATCTCCTTAAGTTTTTCTGTCATATTTGCAATCTGATGTTGCAGTCCCAGTAGGGATGGGTCCTGCAAGGCTACTCCTCCCCTATATTCTTTCGGGTAGCCCTCCATTGCCTCTATCTTCATAGCCTGTTCCAATGAATCCTACAAGCTATTGATCTTTTGTTGAGTGGGGGGGGTTCGCGTCAAGGGAAGCAGAGCCTTGATAAACCACTCCCTCTAATGATTCGGGTCGATCGGGTAGCTGAGTTTCCCGATCGCATATTTGAACCTGCGCATCAGCTCCCATGCAGTCTCTCCTTCTCTTTGCTTGATCTCCCATAGTTCGGACAGACCTTGCTGGTTCATTTGGGGTAGCTTAAACTCTCTGACAAAGTCCCGCTTGACATCCGCAATCGCTGGATTCTGGTGGGCCTCTAACCACTTTATGAACCAGTGCAATGCCCTTTCTCTCAGCGTGGTTTTGAATTCGATCATATTTCCTGCATCTGGCATCTGCCTCGCCCTCCATATGGCTTCATAGAGGTACCAATGCTATTCCACGTCATCGTTACCCCGCCCAGAAAATTCTGGGTACCGAGTGAATGATCCTGCCATATTCTCTTACAGAGATGTAACTAGAATGAACCCTCTAGGTCCTAGTTGTGTAAGTATACCACTAGAAATGCTACTACTAACATGTGTGGCTGCTGACAACTAACTGCTATTCGATCGAATCAACTATTTTAACTTAACAAAAATATCACTTAGGGGTTTATAGAGTACCAGGGAAAGGTAGGGACCTATGCTATTTGAAATTTGGGAAGTAGAAGTACCTGGAGATATGAATTTCATCCTTTCTTGGAATAACTGCTACATCATGGTGTACCACTTGCCATCGGAATCTTCTTCGGGGCGTGCATTTGCATCTCCTTCATTAGGCATCATCTCTCTCTTCCTCCGGGAAGGGATCCCATGCACCCGCCGCACTCCCTCAACGGTCCCTCCCATCTCTTGGGGACCCACCTGGCCTTACATGTCCACTATCTTCTGAGGAACCTCCTCTTTATCCTTCTGACTACTCCCCTATCATTCCAACTCCCTCAACACCCTCTCTCGCCATCTTTCAGCGATTTGTGCCCTCCAATGTGCACGTCGCTCCCTCAATCTCATTGAGGTTTTAGCATCCATTCCCCTACTCCCCCTCTTCACATTTATTGTAGCATTTGTCCCTCAATCCCTTCCCCCAACACTGGAGGTTTACGCTTCCATTCCTGATTTCTGGAATTCCATCAGCCCTTCATCCACCATCAAGGCCTTAATGCACAGTCAAATTTCCTTCAGCAGCTTCCCTCTTAGTCCGAATCGTAATATAGCTTCTGCTCTGGAGAAAGACTGATAGCACTTCGCCGCAAAATCCACAATATACCGGTCCAAGGTAGAATCTACCTAGAAATCTACAGCTTGGGTCAACCCGGTATCCAGCTAATGAAGTGCCACCAGATCTCTGTGCCCCCAGTTGTGGTTGATCTTCCACGATTTGTCCTTAGTCACTTTGATTTGTAGCCTTTGCAGCCAGATATAGAGTTCGTTGGGGAACTTTCCCCAGAAGATCTCGTAGGTATCGCTGGCAGAATCAGAGAACATAACTAGATTTCTAATCGCCTTATCTTTTTGACTGCTCAGCTCAGCTTGTTGAGTTATAAATTGGTCCAGGTGGTTATCCCACCATCTTCATATTTCTCCTTCTAAGATCCTTGATACCATGATCTAGTTCCCCTGATGAAGTTTATGGGTCCCGACAATGGAACCATTTTTTGGTGAGGAAATGGGTCTCACGGGCAAGACACAAGTTCAAGGATTCAGCCAACAAGGGAGTCCGTTGTAGTCTAGCACCATGCCAGCATTTTCACCCTACTCCAAAGAGTAGAGAGTCTCACCCGAGGCATGCTGCGACCACATGAAGGAGGGGAACAGATAGGTATCAGCAGATGGATCTGCAACTCAAGGCTAACGCAGAATCATATGCATACATAACACTGTATATAGAAGATCTCTCAGAACATCATGCAGATAATAAGAGATAATTTTAAAGTAATACAGGAATCATGCAACACATTCAAGACATACGATATACCAACAACTTTCAGATATATTAATAATCTTTTGGCAGGATCAAGTGTTACATCGCTCGATAGAATGAGTGTCCAGATTCAATTACAAAGGTCCCGCAGGACAAAGAGAGATACTACAACAATAACAGATCTATGGAGACACAGGAAATACAATGATGTCGAGACCAGTACACAGCTCTCTTGTGGTGTCTTCTCCTCAACCTCATTCTGCTCTAACCTCCTTTCTTCCCTTGCTGCTCTAACATCCTTTCTTCCCTTGCTGCTCTAACCCTTTTGCTGTTGGGTGATGACCTATTTATTCGCCAGCCAGTGCAACTGTTAGTTTCTCATGTGTTATCACTCGGCTTCTTTCAGATTCTTCCTGTTGAACATGAGTTCCACTATATGTTCTTTGTTGCATATTTCCTTCATCTGCACTTGTCTGTGCCACCCTCGTCGCCTATATCCTGCTCCTTCACAACCTCGGCACCTTTGCTACCTACCGTTGTTGTGCCTGCCACGTGCCGATCTGCAATCCAAAATCTGTCTTCATGGAAAATTCAAAACAAGGGCCTCAATAGTGCAATTGATAATGAAGTGATGGAGGACCAAACTTCCTTATATATTCTCCAAAATTGCAGATTGCTCAAATTTTTCAAAATGACCAATATGAAAAGAAATGTTCATTTGCTTCAAATTTTGGTTGATCATTGGGAACTGGAAGAAGATTGTTTCATAATTGATCATATGCCACTACGAATAGAAGTGGAATATATATACTTCATTACTAGACTTTCATGAACGGGAGACCCAGTAGATTTGCACGGAAAGCTTGTTGGAGGGCTTAACGTGGAAGCTTATGTCCAAGTCTACTGCGTGGATGATGCAAAGAAGGTGGGAACTCATATTCCCATCAGAGATATGAAGGATTTTTACATGAAGATCCTTCTCTTTACCATTGGCAGAGTAGCAGGATCAACTTCTCTGCATCAGGCTATCAGGCTTCACGTGCACACATGAGTATAGTAGTAGAATTCTTGATTCATATTTTTGATCGGTGCACAGCCTTGCTCAGAAATCTAAAAAAACAATTGACTTCAATCCGGAGGGAAAAGACTAAACACTTTCGATACGGTACAATCCTGATGACATTATTCTTCAACAGGGTCCCAGGGCTTCAGCCCAAAGTCATCTCTACTATCAGCAGCCCGAGAGATCCAAGAATATCCCAATGGGTAGATCTAATCAAGAGATTGGGGGGAAGTGAAGTTCCCCCATCCACCTAAGATGATGAGTTCTTCCAATGGTGGGAAGAACAAGTCATCGCATTGGATGATTAATTAGGGGAATTTTGAGGTTTAGAATGCCCTCCTAAGGAAATTATAAAATAATAGTGGAAATAATAAAATAATATTTGATTACATCATCTTTTCAACTCATATTTTGAACTTGTCTCCCTAAGTTTTTACTCAAATTTCGAGCAGGAATACTCGTTGGATGCAAAATTTAATTTCAAATCCAAGGAGTACCCATGTTGCATAATTTTTATTGAATATGCTGCATGAAAATCATAAATACATGAAAAACGGGATTGCAATCATGTTTTTCCATGTATTTCTCATTTTTCGTGTGGCAGGGTCCATCAAAAGTATGCAACATGGGCACTCCTTGGATGAGGAATTAAATTTTGCATCCAACGAGTGCTCTCGCTCGAAATTTGAGTAAAACCTTAGGGAGAAAAGTTGAAAATACGAGTTGAAAAAATAGTTTTATTATTTTATTATTTTTTAATTTTTTTACTTTTTTACTCCAAAAATGTGGAATCATCCCCCATGGTTGACATCATCATCTTGAATCCTATTGGTCATCATAAATTTTATTTTGGTTATACAATTTTCTTAGGAGGCCCATTTTAGACCTCAAAATTCCCCTAATGATCCCTATGTTGGGATGGACTTTCAAGAAGTTCCTGATCTAGTCCTTCCACCCGGAGTAGCATGGGGCATAATCAATGAGATTGAATTTTTTTATTTTTGATTGTATGATTTTTTTTTATTTTTTCAAATTATATGGAAAATGAAAACATGTTTTTGATTGGACAAAATGACTTACAAGATTATAATGATCATGATGCATACATGGGACTAATTAGGCTAGAGGAGTACCCAAGGCATAAGCATTGCAGAGGTGAGGCAGATGCTGAAGAACCTAGCAGGACTCCGTGTAGTGCAGAGAAACTTGGAGAGTTTGACTCTCCAAGTTCCTGTTAGGAATATGTAATCAGAAATATTGGCAAAGTCTGATAACAGAAGCAACATTATTTCAACCACTTTGGGATTCTAGGATCTAGCCCTCCTGAAGTCGAAGAGGGATCTCTCCAATAAGTGCAAAGATGGATTTGTCTTTGAAGTTTTGGGTAATTATATTATGCTAGTTATGAAGACCGAGGGTTTGTTTTGTTTTTTTGGATGGTTAAGCATAATTACTATTCGAGGTGGAAATTTCTAAGTGCAAAGAGTTTAAAAGGTGTGAATTTGCAAGAAAACAGAACAAGCTTTGGCCAGAAAGATAGATAATTGCAGGTTTTAGTCCATTGGGCTATGGAGTCATAATAGGCTTTAATTGAAATAGCAAGGGGCAAGAGTGGTCCATGGGGAAAGTCATCTATGTCTAAGGATCTCTTTGAAGTTTGATTTATGGAATGAAATGATACAAAAAGAATGGGAATTAAACAAATGAAGAACAAAGAGTAGCCTAGGATCTGGTAAGTACTTTGAAAATAGCCAGCCTTTGATCCACTTTCAATAGAAAACATAATAAAAATGAAGGGAAACTTGAAGGCAACTGTTGGAGTATAAAATAGCGGGCCAGGCTCACCACAAATCCTCTCCTAGCTCTGCTTTACTTGGTTACTTTCAAGAAAAATACAAAGATAACACAGAATGGCCTAAGATCTAGTAAGTACTTTTAAACTAGCCAGATTTTAACACATTCCAAGGGAAACTTTCAGACAGTCTTTTGGGATAAAACTAGGACTAGGGCACACCATATCTTCCTTAGTTCATCTCTACTTAACATATACTGAAAATAAAATTTAAGAATAACAACCATCTCAGACAGTAGGATGAGGGAACACCAACATTCCTATGCTTAAACTGAATTAGATCATTCCTAAATAACACAAAGTGGAAGAAAACATGTAGATAAATATTTTCAGTCAGAGAAGGGTACTGATATACAGTAGGTCCTAACTCTATGCATGTTGTTCTTTATAAAAGAAGATGAAAAAAATGAAAACAAAAGTAAAATAACAATTCATAATAAGAAATAACATCACTGTCGACATAGACCAGGATCCCATAGATCAACTTGTATTGATGCTCCAAACCAGTTACAACTTTAAGTCCAGTGATTTAGTTTAGAAATCATCACCACTTCCCAAAATAACTTATCTATCACAAGCAGAGCTCCAAGAGCCAGTGAACACTATTTACAGGTAGAAGTCTCAAGCTCAATTATATTTCAAAGTTCAGCAACTAACTCAACCAACTCCTCTCTCATCTTCTCCAGTAGTATTTATAACATAATGAGGAGGTGAGATCTGACAAAATATCTCCAAAGATAATTAATACAGAAATAATAACTTCTCGGCATTTGGGGGGATTGATGGAGAAGCTTAAATAAGTGTCCTCTGTATTAAATCATTTACATTAAGATTTAAGCTCAGTGGGAGCTCTTTTTGACTTTTGAGGCTCTCTGTTATGTTAAAGTAATTCTGCTGATATTTTGTCATTAAGTTCATTTGTATAATTAACTTTATGGCTGCGCTATGGTGAATATCTGATCTTGATCAATAACTTTGGCCTCTGTTTGAACGATTTGAGGCACCGATGGCACCATGGTAGCTGGGAGGAATCAATTTGCCTCAGATGTGGTGGTGGAGGCTTTCTTGTTGATAAAACACTTATGATTTTCTTTAAACTGTGTTTTAATTCGGAGGATTAGGGTTTTGATAATCAGTCTTAGCCATAATCCCCCATAGATCTTTTTTCAATCTTCCATTCTGATGCGTTCTACCTTTGAAACTGATACCCTTTGATTTTTGATTCATTTACTTTGTTCTGTTGGTGTGCAGTGTTGTGCAAGGGTCGTGAGGCATCAGTGCCTTTTGAGTATTGGTGAGGCACAGCAATTTTGAACCATGGATGGCTCTTTTTTAAAGAATCGAAGGCACGAGAGTTGAACCCCAACCTTCGGCCTTTTTTTAGTATATAATGGAAAAAACCAAATAATCACCCTTTATTAAATAACATAGCCGAACTTCAAAATTTGATAAAACTAGGCTATATAACCATTTCGGGTCACAAAAGGTGTTTGCTGACGTAAGGGCATTTGTGACCCGAAATTTTTATGAAATCCACCTTATGGAGCTTATCGGGTCCGTTTTGGGGCCTGCTGACATCGAGGTGAGTGTGACCCGGAATTTCTTTCAAATCTGCTTTATAATGCTCCTCGGGTCTGAATTTGCTAACTATGTGAGGAACCAATGAAAACCCGCTCCAATCTGTTGATGTCACGTGGATGTTGACTAGGTGTTTGGGACCACTGGTTCTGTGGGACCGCCGATTGCTGCAGTGGGTGCGGGGACCGGAGTGATTGATCCTGAGCCATCGATCTGCAGATCAGATCGACGACGGAGATGTTTTAATGAATGCACTGTATCTTGGTTTATCCCCTAAGCTTCTTTTGAGTGCGATCACCGTTCGATGAGCCGGTCTCATATCGAATGGTGCACATCAATATCGTGCTGATCCCACAGTCAATTTTTAATGCACGATGAGGGTTCTATCTCCCAACCGCTCAAGGCCACATGTTGGCTTGTGGCATTGATCGCGCTGAAATTGGAAATACCGCTCACCCCACAAAAGCAGTGCGATGAAAACAACTGGTTTTGTACAGTGATTGACCACGGGGACCACCAGGCGTTTAATTTGTGAGTCGTCGATCTGAGAATTAGATCGAAGGCAAAGAGCGATTTAAGCTTTGCACTAGCAGAAAACTTTTCATACCCTGCAAAAACACAAAAATTAATAAAAACAAAGGTTTAATGGCTTCGGGGCGAAATATGTATTTATAATATGGCTTGGTGCCCATATGCGGGGCCATGGTCTATATGGAGTGAAATATGATCAGGGGCTGTGATATACAGGGCTAATCGGAATCAGAGTCTTAAACACAGCAAATATACTTATGTGCTCAAAATTTGCGATGTGATAAGCGCTTTGTGGGTCTAGCACCTAGTTCTAGGATGTGGGCACGTGGAGGGGAAGTGGCTTAAAACTTAGCCCAAGGGGGCTTAAGTTTGTAATACAAAAATGTACTTTTTATGAAATTTTCCAAGTTTTTCAATGGTTGTGAGGGTTTCAATAAGGCAAAGAAAGGGTCTTAAACCTTATCAAAGGGGTTTTGATGAAGGGGTAAGGGGAAAAACATGAAAATGAAGCATTTTTTATGGAGAATAAAGGGGGTGAAAATGAGATTAGTTTTGGAAGTGAGGAAAGGGAAAAAGGTGATTTTTGCAAGATTTTCTTCTCATGAAATCAACAGAACTCCAGAGTGTAAAATGGGCACAGTATGGAAGGTTTTGGACAGAGGCATGAGGCCGTTATGAGTCTTCAAGAGTCAACACTTTTTGCAATAAATTTTTTTCTGTGAAGGCTCCAAAAATGATTTAGCCACCTTTTGGTATAACAAATTTCATAGGTGGCTAACAGTGCCTATGGCCACTATAGAGGACCTACCAGAGGCTTTCTAGAGGCGAGTGGTAGGAGTACCACAAGTTTGGGTGTGGTTATTCTACCGTGTAGTGACTACCATTGTGTTCTATAGGAACACAAATGTTGGGGAGGGACCTCAGGAGTAGATTATAGATGTGATCAGATGACTGTAATATTTTTTATGATAGATATGATCAAGCATAAGCCCCAATTTTGTAGGACATGATGGTCCATAACTTTATATTTTTTAACACTCTGATATATATATACATACATACATACATACATACATACATACATACATAGCAATTTTATATGATGTGATGTATAAAATGTACAATAATGAATGATGTTTTTGATATATTTTTTAAAGTATTGAATGATTAATATTCCAATCAAGTGATTGATTAGTTAATGAGTATACCAACCAATTATCAGATCAAGGAATATTAATGAGCATAATAAATTGAAATGATCATTGTAACAAACATACCCTCAAAAATAATGAATGCAAAAATGGGTCTTTGACACGATAGGTGTTGTTCAACTACGAAACCACTAGTTGTGAATCCAAGTAAACTTCTAGTGAATCAACACCCAAAGATATTGCCTCTGAGAGTATTTTTACCATTGCAGTGTATTCTGCTACATTGTTCAAAGTAGGACCAATGCAGACACCTCTTGAAAATAACAACTAACTGGATGGATAATGGACTACCCAAGCCGCGGAAGCCAAGTTCCGGGTATGTCTACTAGCACCATCGGCAAAGCCAAAGTGACTCATTTCATCCAATATTACCTGCTAAAGCATATAAAATTCATCAAAACCACACCAAAAATCAAAAGACAGATATGTACAAAAATACAAAATATACAACAAAGCAGATGCTAGGCTTAAGCTTAAGCATAGTACTTCTTCAAATAGAGCCCATTTCTGGGCTCCACCAACTCGTTCCCATCAAAGTCAATCAAGGCATAAGCTCCTTTCTTCAAGACCTTTTTTACGGTAAAGGGGCCATACCACATATAGTTGAACTTGCCTACCCCCAGGGCATCCTTCTCTTGGGCATAAACCATGACAAGGTAACCTTTAGAGAAAACCCTAGGTTTTACCACCTTATCGTAATGAACCTTTACCTGTTTCTTATGTGCCTCATTCATCGTAGGTGCATCTAGATGCTATTGATCGAGATGCTCTAGATGGAGAAGGAATTATTCGATACTAGAAGTGTCAGGAAGAAGCTCAACTGCTAACTTAAGGGAAGGAATTTTTCATTCAATATGAAAAATAGATTCCAACCCATTAGCTAGTTGAAATAGAGTAAAACCGGTTGCAGTTTTTACTGAAATCTGGTATGCCCAAAGTGCAGGATATAGCATGATATGCCAACTGGATCTGGATTTATCAATCATCTATTAAAGAATTGTCTTCAAGGATTTGTTAACAGCTTCAACTTTCCCATTAGCTTGAGGATAATAAGGAGATGAATGCTCCTACCAAAAACCTAATTTCAGAGCCAATTAAGCCATCATGCTATTCTTAAAATGATTTCCATGCTCAATGACAACCTCTTTGGGAATACCCAATCAAGAAATGACTTGATTGAAGGGGAACAGGGATGTTGTGTCACTGTCATTCCCAAAAGTAGGAATAGCCTCGACCCACTTTGTGAAGTAGTCTGTAGCTACAATAATGTTCTTGTGACCTTTAGCCAAAGGCGGGTTACAAGGAGTATAATCAATACCCCACTTTGTGAAGGGACTGACAGTGATGACAAGAAAGAGCGGAGCTACATGAGTGCCCATCTTTCGAGTATAAACTTGACATGGATGACACTTTTTGACCGATTCAATACAATCTTTGAAAATCGAAGGCCAAAATTATCGTGCACACAAGATTTTTTGGGTTGTAGAAAGCCTAGATAAATGACCACCACAAGCTCCACTGTGGTAATAATTCAGCACAACCTTAGCTTCTTTGAGATTTAAGCAGTGTCTAAGGATCAAATCGACCCCGCGATGATATAAAGTTTCACCAATAGTCAAATAAATTTTTGCTAACTGACGTAATTTTTGGCGCTCATCTTTTGAAAAAACTGAGGGAAAATTCGCAATTTGGAGACAAACTATGAGATCCCCATACCAAGGATCCTGTGAAGAAATGAGAAATAGTTGCTCATCTGAAAATGACTCTTCATAAACAATATCTTCTCCACAAGGTAACTCAGAAATCAACTCCGCAAATACTAACGATTTCTTGGACTTGGCAGACAAAAATTCAAGATCAAATTCTTGCAAAATAACAATCCATTGATTATATTTCCCCCCAATCACTGGCCTACTAAGAACAAATTGAAATGGATTGACTGCTGCCAAAACATATGTTTTGCGAAGGAGAATATAATGTTTGAGCCACTTAACAACATGGACAGCTCCTAAAGAAAGTTACTCTATCAGAGAATACCAGAGTTTAGGACCTACCAAGACTCGAATAAGGTAGTATATAACATGATCGGAAAGAGAACCATCTTCCTGAAGCAAAACCATACCAATGGTAGATTATTTTGTAGCGAGATACAAGAGGAAATCCCTGCTATAATTGGGTGGACTCAGTAAAGGAGAAGAGGTCAATGCTTTTCTCAAAGCATCGAATGAGCATTGGGAAACGTCATCCCAAAACAATGGAACTGCTTTCTTTAATAATCTCATAAATCCCTTTGTAATCTCAACATAATTTATGATGAATCTCCATAGGAAATTAGCTTTTCCTTGAATACTTTGAAGTTGACGAATTGAAGACGAGGGAGGCAACTGGAGTATTGCCTCAACCTTGAAGGGATATATCTGAATCCCTTCTATAGACACATTGAATCCCAACAACTAATCAGATATGAAAAAGGAAACACACTTATTAGGGTTCAACCAAATTTGTAATGCCGACATCGTTCAAAAACATGACGGAGGTGAGAAGGATGATCAATTATCTTATGAGAATGAGCATCTAAATCATCCAAATATGCCTTGATAATATGGTTGATGTTGTGGAAGGCGTAATACATGGCCCGCTGAAAGGTAGATCCGACATTTTTAATGCCAAAAGGCATCTTCTTGTAAGAAAAGGTACCCTAGGGAAAAATAATTGCATTCTTATGATGATCTTTGGGACGGACAGTGATTTGATTATATCCCGATAAACCGTCCATGAAGGAGAAAATCTTATTCCCTGCACATTCATCGATGGTATGATCTATAAATGGTGCGGGGTATTTATCTTTAGGAAATGATTTATTTAGGTCCCTGAAATCGATGCAAACTCAGATCGTTCCTTGTTTCTTGTCTAGAGGAACTGGATTTGAAACACCAGTTAATGGAATGGGGTAAATGAAACCCACCTTAAGCAGCTTCTCCACCTCAGATTTGATAGTTATTTCCTTTCTAGCGTTGACCGGACAAAGATTCTATTTAATAGGCTTGGAATTTTCGTATGTCTTGATCTCATGCTGGACAATGGATGGATCTATACCAAGAATTTCTTCGTAATACCAATCAAACACATCCCAAAATTCTCGAAAGAAATCGGTGTAACTCTTAATTTCTTTAGAGGAACACTCAGCTCCAACGAGTACATTCTCTATAATGTTGGGATCTTTGGAGATGTTCACTGGGGTAGTAGCAGAAATAAAAACCATGTTCCCTTCAGCAAAAACCTATGCTGGTGCTAAAGGGTTTAGGACTGGGTGAACAAGACCAGAAGATTGAAGGCTAGGGAAAATTGATTCAACTTCTCGCAATTTCAATATAACGTAAGACCGATGATGCAAGTCATCCCATGATCTCTCCACACTAGTCATTGCTTCGAGGATGGCCTCCTTAGATGGAAGAGTGGTATCAAGGCAATCCTGAGCAGAATATGAATTAAGAGTCTAAGTCAGAGCCACATCTCCATCCAATTCCTACGGTGAAAGAGAAACTAGAATGGAATCTGCAGAGTCAAGAATAGATCTATAAGAAATATTAACCACAGACATAGGAAATTCCATACCACCCACTTGAGCTTCCTCTAATGTGTAGGTAGGAGAAGGCAAGGTCCAAGGGTCCAAAAAATAATGAGTTTTGAAGAAATATCTTCGAATAGGAACCCTGGAGTATGAAATAGCATTGATATGAACCGAAGTAGGTAAAAGATCAAAAGTACGCATCAAGGATGTATACATTCCAACCCCCAGATTCTCGACAGGTTGCTTGGTATCCTTCACCAAAGGAACGGTTGAGTTAGAAGATGCATTCTAATCTACAGGAGAAAAATCCAGTTGATCAACTGTGAAAATTATCCCTTCATGAGGGAAACATCCAATACAAAATAGTGAGGAAGCAATAACATCCATCTCATAGATCTAGTTTCACCCCAACAGAAGGTTATAGTCTAAGCTTGCATCGACTATCTCAACTTCGATACTAATAGTTTTACCCCCAATACATATGGGTAAAGCTGGAACAATACCATGTGGCTTGTGAGAATAACCATAAAACACACTCAGAAGAGTAGCTAAAGGGATAGGTGAGGGAGATCCAATAGCCTTCCAACATGCAAGCGACATTACACACATAGAAGCGCCCTCATCAACAACAGCTCAAAAAATGTTAAATTTTTGATATTTTGACCTGATATGGAAATCCATATGATGAGAAAGTCTCTTTTTGAAAGTTGACATGTCAAATGTGATCATCAGAGAATTCTTCAGATCAACAGCCCCAATGGCAGTGAGCAGTGCACTCCTTTGTGCAGGACACGACTGGAGTACCTCTAACGTAGACATGGCACAAGGAATTTGATTTAGATCTTCCACAATCGAGTATTTTTGGGCAGACTTGGCATTAGGATTGACCGTCGTACTCTTTGTAGACCCTTTCAGCATCCAAGATTTAGGCTCTACTGCAGGCCTCTCAATATGGATTGGATCAACACTATTAGAAGCACCCTTAGCTTTCAAAGACTTAGCTTCTCCATAATCATGAGATCTTGTAGCGATATATATGTTAGCACTCATCATGTATATGTTTGATTTATTTTTCCCTTCTTGGCTGCTCCTAGAGGGAGCCCAATTATTTGCATTCTTGCCAGCAAGTAATTTCTGCCCTTAGGGAAAAGGTTTTTTCAGCATAGCCTGGGAACTAGAAGAACACTATTGAGCTAACAAGCGCTGAAAATCTTGAATTTTAGGGCAGAGGTGTGTAATATGGTCTCCATTGCACAGCTTGCATGGAAAATTCACTTTCTTTTTATTATCCTTCTTACCCTCTCCAACATGATCGTTGGATTTGTTCACATTCCCCTTCCCATCCTTGTCCTTTTTCTTGTTACTCTGTCCCTTCTTCTTCCCATCGGATTTTTGATTTCCTTTGGGGTTATAATTTTGAAAAAAATTAATTTCAAAGGGTTGAGAAGGAGTTGATACTAAAGACACAACCTGACCAAAAGGAGAAGATTGTATAAACAACTGCTACAATTGATTTAAGAGGTTAGCCATACCGCTATCGATCGAACTGGTAAGCCTGTCACCATGAGGACCATGTTTAGTTTTGGATAAATCTAGCTTGGAGTGAGGAGCATCTGGAAAACATTTATTAAGGACTCTAGACTCAGAATAAATCAGTTCTAGCTGTTGAGCCCTAAAAATAGCCTTCTCTTCAAAAAATACCCCTGAAAGGATACATCCTTTGAAATTTTTGGCTGTAAAGATTTCAAAAACCATTCAAGAAGGAATTCATTCGGGATTTGGGATTTGATGAGTGTCTTCCTTCTTTTCCATTCCTGAATATGATTAGGAATGTGAGTTGCCTTGTCCGACTGAAAATTGGCCAGGAGATCAGCCCGACGTCTTAACAGACTGGTAACTGAAAATGGTTTAAGAACATGGTATCCAACTCTCCAAAAGTAGAAAAACTTCCCCTTGTCAGTTTGATGTTCCATTTGGCTATATTTTCAGTTTTCATTGAAATAATCTCAACCTAATCAAGTCATCATTAAGGGATTTTAATGAACACCATAAATGGAAAGTGGTGACATGATCCGTCGAATCCTCACTAGACTTCCCTTAAAAATTTGGAATGTCTGAGGGAAGTTTGGTGGGGACCAGAGGCCAACCCAGACTATATCTAATAGGATCATTAGTAAATTTTGATATATCTACCAAGTTTAACATTTCCATAAATGGTAAGCATGGAGGAGCCTCGGAATTCAATCCCCAATAGGAAGGATTCCCCACATTCTAAAAAGAATAACCTGGATTTTTTGAGGCACCAGGTTGCCAGATGTTGTTCACAGAAAATGTTGGGCCATAAGAAAATCCTTGCAACCCAAAATTCAAAGAAGGACCCCATCCCAACATAGAGTTACTATACACAAGAACATTCCCTTCAACCGAGGTATTGAAGGAAGAGGAAACCCCTTGGTAAGGGTTCCAAGAATTTGCAAATGGAGAAAAAACCTAAGAAGTACCCGATGAAGGGAAAGAAACATTCCCTTACTGACCAGCGAAAAACTGACTCCCTACTCCCAATGTTATAAAAGAAGGGTTCCATCCCGAAAAAACATTAGAACTTTTGCCTCCGGAAAAAGGATTGAAACTTGATTCTAGGAGGTGAAAGGCATGGATCCTAAGGAAGGTTTTGAATGAGGGATATGCTCACTTGCAAAGGGGAACCCTTGAAATGAATTTGATCCACTAGCCATAGAAGGTATGGGTGCGGAGACAACTAAAGCACCAAAAGATGAGGAAGAAGAAATTCCACTAGTGTGAATTCCATAAGAAAAGGGGTCAGATTGAGAAGCATATGCCTGGGTGTTTCCAAATCCAAGCACAACAGCACTAGAAGTGATTATTGATATGGGAATATCTCCTCCTCCCTCAATTGAAAGAGGAGTCTGAACACTTGCATTGCTCATAGTCGAAACTATGTTCCCAGTCATGGCCATCGAAAGAAAGGGATATGACGGAAAAGGACTAGTTGGTCTCTGAGACTCAGACCCGATGTACAATATAATGTTAGGAAATCTAGCAAGAATAGAAGATGGAAGAGACTCAGTAGGCTAAGGGACTTCCTCTACTTCAACTTCTTCTGCTGGAAATAAAACTCTAGAGATGAGTGGAGCACTCCTCTCTAAACTAAAACTAACACCAAGACCACCCACAGAAACAACAAGCCTAGATAGGGGATCAATCTCTACCGCGTTTGAAACAACCAGGTGAAAATCCCCCACTAAATTACTCCTATGATTTATTGAATAAGGCTTGGTACTCGCAGGAGAAAACCCGCGAAGCCTCCTCGATCGATGAGGCAATTGATCAGCCATTTTAAGTGATTAATTTTAGACTCAAAAAATATAAGAAGCTAAGAAATATAAGATAAAAGAGCACACTCTAAAAAGTACCTAAGATACAACCAAAGAAACATCTCTCAAGTATTTTCACTCTGGGTGATGAGGAATGGACACCAAAATACAAGAAAGTGAAATAATAGGACCTTACGAAAATAGTCTAGGGTTATTACGCCCAAGGCCTACTAGCGAAGGTAATAGAAATAGTTATGTTGACCTCCTAACAACAACTTTTGCTGGTGCAAGTCCCCAAGCTTCACAAGGGGACCCTCTAGAAGTACTAATGGAAGTGATGCAACGTCTGTCTCAGGTACCATAGGTATTCCCCCCTGTAGTCACCTGTGTGGTCCCTAGGAGAGGAAACTAAGGGCACCAATCCATATCGGCAGTCAAGCAGATTGGTCTTAGGTCAATATTCAAAAAATAGGAGAGGGGTTATCTCTCTTCTCTGCTTGCACTATCCCTCGTGCTTGACTCTTTGGAGGAGAGCTTTCCTAGTCCACTTAATGGTGTTGGATTTCGCTCTTTAATAAACTTTCTATGTTTAACAGTTTGAGGGGCCTTGGAGAGTTAACTCTCCACTCACATATTCCAAGGCCCTACAACCTTGCTAGTTGGTGTATGAATAATGACAATGATACAAAAACTCCTAGTTGCTTTTAATTATAGTGCTTGATTTTAAATTGGTTGTTACTTAAGTCAAAGGTATATGGAAGTGAAACTGATGGTGTTTGTTGACGCAAAAGAAATCAATGAAAACCTAAATGCATGAAAATGTAATGATTTCATTTTGATGAAAATACATCTCTATATGGGTTCTATGAAACTAAGTAACCAAAAACTTTGTTTTTCTTTTCAGTTACTCACACTTCACACAATCCAGAAAACTATGAAAAATTCTAAAATGCACTTAATGCAAACTACCAATGACATGAAAATTCTAAGATTTCTAACTTTAAAGAAGCAAAAAGAGTCTTTAGAAAGAAGCTAGTTTGATCACCTTTGACATAAAAACAAGGCTAGTTCCAAATAGAACTCCTATGCATAAAAATTCCAAAATGTACTTGATGAAAAAGAGAGAAATCAAGAGAAGACTTCCTTCAAAACCAAGCCAAAGAACCAAAGGCTAGAAACCAACAAAAATATTCAAAACATATGAAGAAACTGTAAAAATGAATTCAAAGCAAAAGCTACGGAAAACAAGAAATGTTTTTGGGCTTTTCACTTATAATGAAAGGAAATTTTTTTGAAGAAGACAAGCATAAAACTACCCAAGAACCAAAATCAAGCAAAATGAGTCTCAACAAGGCTTCAAAGTGCTCAAGCCAACTATGCTACTTTCATAGTGGGACCAAAATGAGCAAGAATAAAAAAGAAACTCAAATAATTGATTCAATACACTAGCACAATCTTTCAATGAACAAAACTCAAAAAACCAACAATAGATTTTTCAAGATTCCCTACAAAGCTAGTCCAAGAAATCAAGAAACCCAATATATTTGGAAAGGGAAAAAACAAAAATTGAAGAAATGCATAAGGCAAATAAGAGTAAACAAACAGAGGCTCACTGTTCTAAATGGTTAGAATAGCCAAGAACTCCAGGAAGAGATCTTGGTGCTATAGCCACAATTGTAATCACAAAAAATAGGAAATTTTACCAAATGGCTAGGTTTTCACAAGAACAAGAGAGAAATGGATATGCAACCACAATAAAAATAGTCCAGATAACTTAAAGACACCAGAGGAATGGTTCACCATAGACAGAAAAGACCACAAAAGTTTAAAATTCAAATTTTCAAAATTTTCCAACCATACGTGGTTTTCCAGTATGTAAAAAGCATGTATACGTGACTCTAACCAAGGAAACTCACGTATACATGGGATCCTTTAGAAAATACAGGAGCTATACATGACTGTGCAAAGACTAAGTAGCGTATGGAGACATAAATAAGGAAAAAAGAAAAATTCAAGCCCGATCAAGAGACCAGGTCTTTTGTCTGATTGAAAAAAGACTTACTAGACTGTAAAAAGTGACAAACCTATTAGGGAACCTACAATACAAATAAAACAACCTGAAATAGGAATTAAACGAATGTAATCCCCATCATATTTTCTAGTTCTGTTATGGGAAATTTTACCCTAAGGTCTCGGGCTCATAAACCTTCACATATCAGGGGCATTTCATCACAAGGACTCAATTAACCAACTTCTATGTTCTAAACTAGAAACTAAGGGTTGCATACCTTACCCCTTTATCCTTCAGTTGTAGTAGATCTCGCGAGGTTCAAACCCCCTGAAACACCTTGTGCTCCAGAACCTGCAAGCCAGTAAAGAACAAGCACAAAAACCTAGTTGTTCAACATATATAAGTTCTAGATATTAGCAAAAAGCATGAACAATCTCATAAATATAACAATAAATAAACTATTTAAGAACATTACACATGTATAAGAGATAAATAACATGTTAAAATCAGGAACAAGATGGCACTTATTTTATTAATGACATGTACATTAAACAAATGTGGAGATATCACTTGAAATCTGCCACGGCCTCGAGCATATCGTCCTCTAGATCCATCCATCCCTAGCCTCGCAAAACCTCTTCTAAGAATAGTGCACAATGGATGTCACATATGATGAGTGAACATCTCAAGGAAACAAGGGTAATATGGGAGGTGCAGGAGGCATAGGGGAAATATCAGACTTGGATAGGGCTATAACATAGTATGATATCTATAATTCTCTCTCTTCCTCCCTTAGGCCATTCCTTTGAGGGGTTTTTATACTCCCTCAAATTAGTTTTTTCAATTGGGGAATCGTTAGGTCATGGGTTGGGGTAGTTAAGTTACATAAACAACCATAAAACCCACCTCAAAATTAGGAAAATTATATATTTTTTAATATTTTAAATAGCATAAGAGTTCTCTATGTATGGACTCGCATGTATATGCAGAAAAGTCTGGGCGGAGTCACGTATGGGTTTTGAGAAACTGTTTTTTGAGAAATATGACCAAGTCTGAATGGAAGGGTTTACCAAGGCCAATGCATAAGTCATGAAGTATATAATGGTGATAAATGATGCTATAGAAATTATCTGTTAATTTCTTTAAGATTTAAAATTGTTTTATTATTGCATATTTACTTTTGTTAATGGTTAATTGAATCTGTGTGCGAATATCAGGTGATGTTAGATGAATAAATTTGATTAAGTGTTGTATTACTATCTGCAAATATATATTGAAGTATTGAATGATAATATGCAAAGTGTTTGACCTGTTAAGTCTTTTTAGCATACCTTCATAAAAACATTCCCCAGGGTGCAAAAACTTGGTTCCAGCACCCCCCCCCTACTACTTTGATTGAGACTTTGGTATGCGCAAGAATATCATTGCCGAAAGGGAAATTACTTTGAGGGTTTTTTTGGTTGCATGATAACTCTGAACCTAGGTCATGAACCCTCAAGCCAAAAAATGGTTCTGTTTCCTAGACCGGGATCATTTTGAGGGAGAATTGATGTTTTTGCATCGTATGCAAAATGAATTACACGATTGGCTTGATAAGAAGATACTTGAATTTTCAATCCAAGAGAATAGAAGCTCTAAATTGTCTACTGAATATTGGGTACAAAAGTATATCTATACAGAGGTCCACGAAATTATCTTTTCTTCCTTTGCGACCGAGTTGCACGAGTGGTTGTATCAACTTACTGAATTTCAAACCTATGCAAAGGATGACGCAGTCACTCAGTGGACCCTAGAGTTGGTTCAACAATTAGAGAAGACTAGCAACAAGATTACCCACGTGATAGATCATTGGATTGATCGTGTTCTAGGAGGATTTGTGGTTGAGTTTTCTATTGATCAATTTGTATCTTATTCAGAAGTTGAGCGAAGATTTTTCAAGGATCCTATAGGTAAGTTCCTACACTCTTTGAAGCTGTGGATTAAAATGATATTGTGTGAACAGGGTACTCTATGCATTCATATTGAGTGAATTTCAGGTAGAGGCCAGACTATGTGCAGTGGAAGACCTTACCACGTAGATCTAGAAGAAGGGTTTATTTACAGTCCCCTCAAGGTTAGATCTGACAATGAAAAATAAACAAAGACTAGTAGCTCTGGTGAATCTACGCACTCTGAAGAAGAAGTATTGCAAGATCAGAATAATCTTCGATCGTTAGCCATAGCTTAGATCCCATCCACTCCACTTCTGAACTCATCTCACAAGTCATCCACTCCACCTCCACCTCCACCACTAGCCACAGAGGTGGCTGCCTCCTTGAAGTTTCCTACTTTCCATGGTATTGGGAATGAAGATATAGACCAATTTTGGTTTGTCACTAACGTTGTGTGGAAAATGCAACAGGTGAATAATGATGATGTTAAGAAAGCAAAATTAGCCACTACTTTTCAAAATCGCATGATGGACTGGTATATAAGGTATGTAGCAACGAATCCTCATGCCACTATTGATAATTTGAAGGTCGCACTAAAAGAACAATTCAAGAGGTTGAAATAATTTGTACAATGTGTAACTAAGTTGAAGGATATTCATCAATAATTGACAAAATATGTGTGGGATGCGGATCAAAGGTTGAAGCGCAATATAAGATACGGGGGATTCACTATTGATGATACCCAACACAAATAATGGTTTATTTCTTTGCTTCTCCCACATCTGTGCCAACCCTTGAGTCAGTAGAAGATTTCAACACAGGCCAAGTTGGTAGAAATTGCAATGAAGTTATAATCTTCACCGATACCAGTTACACAGATCAGGACCCAACAGATTCAAAGCTAGTTGGAAGCAATGCTTTTAGAAATACAGAGTCTGCATAAGAATAAGCGAAAGGATTTGTGCACAAACATATTATGTATGCGATGCAAATTTGTTGGGCATCATAAGGATCAATGCCCTATATTCAATGATTATTTGCAAGCTAGAGGACCAAGCCCACTGAAGAGTGCAACTGAACCAAGTGGAACATCTACATTATGGTGCGAAATTTGTCAGGCTATGGGAATGCATGTGATTGACTATTTTCTTAGGATTGGCAAATATGTGCCTCGGCTAAAGCAACCTTTTTGCAATTTTTTCTCATCACTGGGACATGATGAAAAACACTGTCACTGTTGTGATTTGATGATTCACCAAGTTGACTAATCGGCCTCTAAATTACACATAAAATAAGGCCCATCTAACCTTTCTTAAGCCCATCTACCTTCATTTTGCACATAAAATGATATATTAAATCTATCCTTCTACACTTAATACTTTTTTCTTATGATTTAATATTTTCTTAGGAAGGTTTAAAGGTAATTTAATATTTCTGCCTAATATTGGTTATTTTTGTAGAATATTGTGAGAATGTTTGGAAGATTATATAGATTTGGATAAGGAGATGATTTAGGGACTTTCTCCCTGCCACTAGAAGATCAGGATTGGAGAATAAATGAGCAAGTATCAGGAAATTAGCTAGAAATCTTGGAGAAATTCAAGGGGGTTTTCCACCCACCTTAACTCAAAAGGCATCCGAAGGATCCTCGTGAGATACCCTCCAACAATTCAAATTCCAGAGGAAGCCAAGCAACTGAATACAAAGTGCACTAAATCTATGGCTTACTTGGACTTAAGTGGACTCATTACCTACTTTATAGGGAGTTTTTGGTAGCTGCCCTTTAGTATAAATAAAGTTGATCAAGAGCTAATGAGGGTCGATTCTTCAATCCCATTCTATTCGACTTCCATTCCATCCCACTTCCATTCCATTCCATTAGATTTGAATTTCTATTGTAAAGCCATTAGGCTTTGTTAAAAATTTTAAGGATGTAACCGACTGTTTTCATATCCTAAAGCATTCAAGGAGAAGCTAACTCTCCAACAATTAAATAATAAAATCAAAATTAACTAAACCTTTAACTTAAATTTAATTAAAATCAAAATTAACTAAATACAATATTTTATTTGATTTGATTTAGAATAACAATAGTAACTTTTACATATTTCAACATTTATTTATTTTTATTAAAAAAAAAAAAAAAAAAAAAATTTAAAAAAAATAAAATAAAAATAATAATAATAATAATAATAATAATAAAAAAAAAAATTAAAAAAAAATAAAATAAAATAAATAAATAATAATAATAATAATAATAATAATAATAATAATAATAAAAAAATAAAAAAATAAAAATAAAATAAAAATAAAATAAAAATAAAAAAAAAAATAAAAAAAAAAATAAATAAATAAATAAATAAAAATAAATAAATAAATAAATAAATAAAAATTAAAAAAAAATAAAAAATAAATAAAAATAAAAAAAAAATAAAAAAAATAAAAATAAAAAATAAAAAAAAAATAAAAATAAATAAAAATGAAAAATAAAAATAAATAAATAAATAAATAAAAATAAATAAATAAATAAAATAAAATAAATAAACAAATAAATAATAATAATAATTAAATAAATAAAATAAAATTTTTGTCGGCTTTCCTTATTTCACCACTCTTTTCCCATCACTATTTATACTTATACCTTGAATGTGAGATCAGTTCTTACCCATAGATCTTTTCCTGATGATGAACCCCGTTGGCTGGGTTCGAAACGTCGAAATCAACTAAAATGGATGCGATTAAACCGGAAAACTTCTCTACACAAAATAAAATACCCTAGGTGAAAACCTCCATGAGGTGGTTAT
The DNA here is from genome assembly GCA_034641835.2 of Pinus albicaulis. NCBI lineage: Eukaryota > Viridiplantae > Streptophyta > Pinopsida > Pinales > Pinaceae > Pinus > Pinus albicaulis. Next base: position 251,744,133 of record CM076572.1, on the reverse strand, counting down.
TGGGTTGAAGAAAAAAGAAGAAAATAAAATATCCTAGGTGAAAACCTCCTTTGAGGCACCTAGGTAGACCTTCTAGTTCACAACCTCATTAAGGCAGCTTGTAGGCCTTCAAAAAAAAAAAATGTATTTCTCCATGTATCTCTCTCTAATGAATGTAAGTGCTCTCCAACCTTTGCAAGAAGAAAACAAAAAGTTGACACAAAAAGAAAATTTTGTCAGCACTTTAGTCAAAGGTAGTCAAACTTGGACTTCGTCCTCCTGTGCTCAAAAGCTCCAAAAGGACCTCAAGCAGATTATCATATGCAGCTTCAGAACAACTTCAATATCACATGCAAAAAAATTCAATGGTAAGGCTTAGGTATGCAATCATCTAACCCTTTCTTAGAATCTATTTTAGCTTAATAAAAGATTAAAATGTGTGAGAAGGAAATTTTTTTTATATAGCCAAAATTAGTAGCAAAGAAACCTCAGCCTTATCTAGCAACTAGCTTCACTTTTTCCACCAAGAAAAGGAACATGAAAAAATAAAATAACCTCAGAAAGTTGGAAGTAAGTAGTTCATTGTAATAGAAGATAAGGAGTGCCAAGGGGTAGCCAAGGGTGAACTCAGTTCACAGAAAAAAAGAACCGTGAGTTTACTTTGCATTCAATAAAAAAGGGAAAAAAAAATAAAAAGAAGAAAAAAAAAATCAAATAAAAGGTGAATCAACCACCCCTTGGCATGCAAAATAGAATTGCTTAAGGCATCTGAGGACCTCCATGCAACACCCACAAAAATAAATGCAAGAAGAATAGCAAGAATATTAGTAGGGGGAGCAGCACATGGCCCAAGAAACATAAAATGAAATAATCTAGCATGCAGGAAGAACCATAAGGCAGGGAGGATGAATAGGTTGCTCAAAGGATGAGAGACCGTTTCAGTAGGGGGGTTATGATGGGCCTCTAAATTAGACATAAAATAATGCCCATCTAACCTTTCTTAAGCCCATTTACCCTCCTTTGCACATAAAAGGATATATTAAATATCTCCTTCTACACTTAATAATGTTTTCTTATGCTTTAATATTTTCTAAGGAAGGTTTAAAGGTACTTGCATATTTGTGCCTAATATTGGTTATTTTTGTAGAAAATTGTGAGAATATTTGGTTGATTATATAGATTTGGAGAAGGAGATGATTTAGGGACTTGCTCCCTGCCACTAGAAGATTAGGGTTGGAGAATAAATGAGAACAGTATCAGGAAATTAGGGAGAAATCTTGGAGAAATTCAAGGGGGTTGTCAACCCTCCTTAGCTCCAAAGGCACCCAAAGGATCCTCATGAGATCCCCTGCAACAATTCGAATTCCAGAGGTAGCCAAGAAAATAAATACAAAGTGCACTCAATCTATGGTTTACTTAGAGTCAAGTGGACTCATTACCTTTTTTCTAGGGAGCTATTGGTAGCTACCCTTTTGTAATATTCCCAAATTTTCATATCATATTTGGAATATTAGAGTCCTTGATTTTCCTAATTATTTTAGGAAATAAAAGGGTGGAGGGACCCACAAACCTCAAAGATGAATAAAATCCACTTTTAATGTGTGAATGCGGATATTATAGATCTAGATCTAAAACATGGAGTAGTGGAGCAGCTCTATTAATGGAGATCATGTCTCATTTATGAGATAGATTATCGAGGATGAAACAGTCAAATAAGATCATGGATATTAAAAATAAAATCATATGGATCTTTGATAAGGTCAACTAAGATCATAATACATTCAAAGAATATCATTAAGAACTTATGATAATATAGTGGAGGAAGTGGTGCATTTAATGCATGCATGATGGAGAGGGTGATCACCCCATATGAACATGATGGAGGACATGGATAAACAATGCAGTCAAACATGGAGAATTTTTCCACATGTACAACACAGATTTGGAGTGGGCCTAGGTTATGGAAGGCTCATGCATATAATGAAGGTTAAGGCATAATGGAAATCATGATTTGGATTATTCATCTCTTGATCTGTTTAGATCTAGATTTGTCTAAGGACATTTCTATGCAAAATTGGGTTGTTTAGCAAAGTTTGTAGGTTTTTCCCGAGCAGGAATCCCACCTATTTCTTTGAGTAGCTTTGGAAAGAGGATTGTTATTCATTCCATATCAGGCATTAGTGCCATCTTCAGGAGGTTTCTTCTAGCATTCAGTTAGGAAACTAATGGAGGATTCATCCTACCACTTTGTTCTTCAGATCTAGCCTTTCAGGAGCAACAGATCTACATCCAACATTGAGGCCATTTGGTTTCACCTCCATGCAGCAATAGTCCCTTCAAGGATTGCGCAGTTCGGTCTTGTAGATCTAATGGAGGAAGGAATCCAGTATTTCAGCTAGAAATCCTGAGAGGGATAACCTCCTCACATTTGATCTAGTGTTTTCATCATCTAGGAGATGATTTGACATATCTAGCAGTAGGCTATTGAGCCTCCCTCTCTGACAGCACATTTTTCTGAAGCTATTGTTCATTCAGCAACTATTTTCAGTGGAGGAGATTGGAGGAGCTATATCTTGAGCTTTGAACCCAAGGATCTAGTGAAGGGATCAAGCCTTCTTGCATAGATTTGATGGTACATCATTGCAACCATTTTATTATCAGATCTAGCTTCATATCTACATTCCCAACAACATATATGTGAAGCCCTTCGAGGAAGGTTTTCTTAGACTTACAGATCTAAGAAATCCCTTCTAGTTTATCTTGGGAATCCATCATAGAGCCCAAATCTACAATTTCCGCATCATCGGAGCTCCCATTCTGCCAAGATATGAATTTTTATCTTTCAGGCAGTTGTAGTCCCTACATTTGCAGCAAGGACAACACATTATACCTTCCAGCAGAGTAGCAGTTACGTAGTCCCTCTTGGGATATCATTGCAGGGTCATTCTTGGCTACTCTTGTGGCTTGAGTGTCTCATATTTTGAGCACTATTGTACTTGATTTTTCACCTCCAAATTAATAAAATGGCTCAGCTATTTCTATGCATTTTGCTGTGCATTTAGATCTACTGTTTACTTTGCTATAGTTATTATATTGTGTTTTATTATTACTAAATTTTCCCTTTTTGGGATATTACAGTGGTATTAAAGCATGATCTTTGGCTCAACTTGTGGACATTTCATCTTTTACATCAAAAGAAGAAGTAGATAGATGAGATATATCATGGAGAATGATAATTCTGCCACTCCTTTCTTTAGATCCATGCAAAATCTCTCCAAGGAGGTTAATCCAATGAGGAAGGAAGGACAGAAAGGATATCCAAGAAGAATATGTGATGAGGAAGGTCTAATCACTTCTTATCAGTAAAGAAGAAAACCAGAGAATCCTAGATCTCCTCATAGATCCACTATGCCCACTTTCTTTGGAGAAGGTGAAAGGTATAGAAATGAAGAAAGGAATGAACCTGAGACTCATGAGGCTCTCAATTTATATCTTGAAGAGTACAAATCATATTCTAAAGCATTCAAGGAGAAGCTAACTCTCCAACAATTCTTCAGAATCAAAGAAGAAAGAGGACCCTATAGTAGTAATATAAGAAAGAGACATAATAGATTTTATTTTCCTACATTTGATGGATTTTCCTCAAGCACTATTAATGCTTGGAAGAGAGAGTTAGATGCATTTTTCAGGCTATGTCCTGTAGTTGAAGGAGAGGTTGTTCAAATTGCAGCACTTCATCTTTTAGGTGAAGCCAATGATTGGTGGTTTGGTCACATGGAGCATGCAAAGGTGACTAAATATTTAGATTTATTTCACAAGTTGAGGAAGGAATTTGATGGGAGAAAACTAGAGATGTGTCACAAAGAGACATTTCCTAAGGAGGATATCAATCTTGTCACTCTGGACAAGAAGTCACTACATTCACCACTAGCTACAGAAGTACTTGCATCCAGAGAAGAGACACTTGAAACTTTGAAAGATAGTCTTGAGCTCTTGACACATAGAGTCCCATGCATGATTCAGGATATACATGAGGAAGAGGAGGAAGATTCCAGCGCTGGTACACTTGGAGAAAAGCAGCCATCACTCTTACCAGTATTTGGAGAGACTATTGTCTGGGTTGGAGGAACTCTTGTGTTCTGGAAAGAGGTTCCCACACATCAGTTGATCCAAGGTATGCATGAACTTTCATCTCATATTGTTTCAGTAGATTTTATTGAAACTTATGAGGATATGCCATCAGGGCCAATGCATAACCAAGGGTTAGAACATAGTGTTGATTTGAAGTAGAAACATATCACAGCACAGAGGACCCTTGATCTAATCAAGGAGAAGGTTAAGAACTATCCCAATTCATCATTGTTGAGCTACATTCAACCCTTTGAGTTGAAGTGTAGAGTTTCAGAAAATGGGATGAGCATAAGCCTGTGTACAATAACTGGTTATGATATTAGTGTTGTGCCTTGCTTTGAGACAGCACATATATTATCATGCAAATCTATAGCGATGTTACTTAGTAGCTGTGAAGATGAGGAGGTCTCATCATTCTTGGAGCATTCTAAAGGTAGCTCCACTCATGAAGAAATGGAGGTAAAGATGATAAATGTTAGACATTTTGAGATGAGAAACCTTTTCTCCTTTCTAGATGACCCTTTCTTAATGAGCATATCACGGCTCAAAGATAAAATTCTACCTACAGCAGATCCAAAACTTCATTGGTTTTGGAGGGCCTTTGGTGAAAAGAGAATCTCATTAAGAGATCTCACTGGAGGTGCACTTCAACATTTCATGAAGTGAAAAGTTCTTCATCAATTTGGGGAAGATGGTATTCTACAAAGGGAGGATACCATGATTATGCAGCACACCACTCATCATCCATAATGGGGTGAGTGGGTGAGGATGATAAGCAAGGGGTTGCATGACCACTTGCAGATTTATGACATGGGCCAACAAGCTTGGTTACGTTGGTTTCCATTGGGATAATTTTTTCACTACCCAAAGGCTCCTATTTATTTGATCCATGCCTTGAAGAACACTTATGAAATGAACAAGGAGGAATGGATGCACTGGCTACTCTTGGGTGAGTATGGTTACCACCCAATAGCTCATAATTTTCTAATTCATGCCTTGTATATCAATGATAGAATGCAGCAAAAGAAGGCATGTTCACTTTAGTTTTCCTTGAGAGAGATTGGCCACCACATGACATCTCCTAGGTTATGTGTTTTGTATTAGGCAAGGCTTGGCATGATGCTTTCATGATGTGCATTAATAATGTTTCTTTGTATTGGGATGATGTGACATTCCATATTTCCATTAGTATGTTTCTGCTTCATGATGCACATGAGAAGGAGAGAAAGCAGCATGATCTCTTGTTGCTTTGCTTGATTTTGGGGGAGTTTGGCTTGTCCATATTACATGGAGGAGATGGAGGATGGCAACAAAGGGCCTTACTCCGATGGTTACTATTAGGAGAATATGGTTTGACACCTTTTTCTACCCATATGACTCCTTCCCTTATTCTTTTGCATAACATTGGAATGATGCTTGGATACAACAAGGCCAAGAGGGCTAAGGATGAGAGCATATCAATGCTCATTCATAAAGCATAGGATGGAGAGATGTATTGTGAGATGGCGCTTTTCCTTTGTGGAAAGGGCCACTTTATTTTATGAATCTCATGTAATGTGGATGATGTTGGACATCATATGGTTGTCAATTTGTACTTCATGATGACAGGAGGGCATCTAACTACACAGTTGGAGGTCATTTTATGCTCTCTTGAGAGACAACTTTGGAACCAAACATGTATAGCACATTACAGAAAATGGAGGAAGCCTTCCTTATGTGGATTCCATTTGGAAGGGAATAGATGGCTTTGCATCTACTTTTGGAGTTGCTTGAGGACAAGAAACAATTTTTCCTTGGGGGACTGTAATATTCCTAAATTTTCATATCATATTTGGAATATTAGAGTCCTTGATTTTCTTAATAAATTAAGTAAATAAAAGGGTGGAGGGACCCACAAACCTCAAAGATGAATAAAATCCACTTTTAATGTGTGAATGCGGATATTCTAGATCTAGATCTAAAACATGGAGTAGTGGAGCAGCTCTATTAATGGAGATCATGTCTCATTAGGAGAGCATCTCTATTAATCCACTGTTGTAATTTCTTTTTCACTTCCAAATTAATAAAGTGGCTAAACTATTTCTGTGCATTCTGCTGTGTATTTAGATCTACTGTTTACTTTGCTGCAGTTCATATATTGTCTTTTAGTATTACTTCATTTTCCCTTTTTGGGATATTACACCTTTAGTATAAATAAAGCTTATCAAGAGCTAATGAGGGTCAATTCTTCAATCCCATTCTACTCGAATTCCATTCTATCCCACTTCCATTCCATTCGATTAGATTCAAATTTCTGCTATAAAGCCATTAGGCTTTGTTAAAACTTTTTAGGATTTAACAGACTGTTCTTTTTTATGAAATGACTAGAGAGATGCCATTTTATTGATCTAGTTCCAGAGATTTGGGCTCATGGGTTAGGTCCCAACCCATGTGCCTTAGCTTCTCTATTGTTTTCATTATTTTTTCCTGTCATTTAGCTAGTTTTTCTTTTTCCATTTAAGTTAGATCTGCTTCTGACAAGTTTCATCGCTATTTAGTTTTTGTGGTGATGTTGTATTAATTTCTTATGCATTGTGAAATAAAGGAAAAACTCCAAAAATGTGGTCAAGTCTCCCCCATCTCATCTCTGTCAATCAATTTTGAAGTAGGTCAGACCTTCCCATAAGCCAAAATTTCTTTATGTTTGTAAATTCCAAAATAGGAACAAGCAGCAATATTCAACAATACTGCTCAGAAATAACGCAGTTCAGCAAAGTAAGAGCAGGAGGCCAATATGGAGGCTCAGAATTTACATATACATCAGAAAATCAGATTTACAATGAGGCCCATACAATGTATACCAGGAAATAGAATATTTAAATAGAAGAAATACCTCAAAAAGAGGTGTTGCAATCATATATATTCACTGCAAAAGGCTTGACAACGTTATTTTCATTAGGCTGCAATAGTTGTTGATTAGAACTTAGATCTAGAGAAAAATAATACATCAATATTCAGATCTATGATATATCCATACACTATAGAGTCTCTCCTTTACATACCCTTTGGGGTTTTCAGCAATACATGAAGCACAGAGAGTAGATCTGAGATCTAAACCTGCAAATCTACAGAAATCTTCAGAAAATTCTATAGTAAGTTCAGGAGAATCCAGATCAGATCTGAATATAACATGGATTAGATCTAAAATCCATGGATTTCCACAGTGAAGGGATGATTCCCAACACTATAGATCTCTCCTTAAAGGTTATGCCAAAATCCCTCACAACAGCACCTACAGAAAAATGCAGATCTGGAAGATGGACTGCGCTGTAGGGGTGAAGATTAGTTTGGCCTGATGCCGAGATGTGGATCTGAAGCTCCAATGATCCAATACACTCTTGCCAATGGGATAGAAGCCTTTCCCACTGAAAAGAGGCACTAGAATGGCCTAGATCTAAGTAGATCTAGCCTCCACTTGCTACAGCTTACAAGGACAACCAAACCCTCAACATGATCTGCATTGTAGTTGGAAGATGAAGCTTGGAAAAATGCCTGATAGTGGACAAGATAAGCAAGACTCTTCCAAGAGGCCTCTTAAGGAAAGAGGTGGGATTCCTGATCAGGAACACCCAGTGCTAAATAGAACTATCCTCAGCTAAACAGTAAGAGAATGATATATGTCTAAACAGACAATATATTCAGAAAGTGTAATCCAACCCAAAAACTTCTCCTGTTGTTCTCCTCTTCCTTTTATAAGATAGGAATCTTGAAAAACCCTAAACCATCTCAATGATTTAGCTTCTTTCACATGTGCCACCTCCAACTAAGATTGCGCTATGCATCAATGAGGTTCATCCCCTCTAGACAACACTGTTGATCTGGTCATAGTTGACCTAGTCAAATGTCTCAATCCCTTCCACACATAAGGGTGTTTGTTGTGTAACCAGCTCCAAAGAGAGAAGAAAAGAGATATTCACGCCTTAGAAATGAGCCACTTCGAGGGGGCAACCTCCAATACATTACATGAATGAACAATTCTTGGATGATACAAATGAACAAAACCTCCTTCTATATATAGGAGTCCATGGGGCCATAATATAATCCTAGTGGGGACACAATGTAATCCTAGCCGACCTAACAATAATAATGTAAGGGCACAATAATAACAATATGGGGGTTACAGGGGTACAACAATAAAAATAAGGGGGGCTACACTAACATAATAAGGGACTACACTATTAATATAGGGACTTAACATGCCCCTCTCCTTCTAAAAAAGTGTTGTCCCCAATGTTTGAGTAGCTCTGGGTGCTTCTATATAAAATTCTCATCTTCCCATGTAGAATCTTCAGTGGGTAAGTTCTTCCACTTGATGAGATACTCTAAAATCGATCGATTCCATAGCTATCAAGTTCTTTGCTTTCCAAGGACCGCTTCTCAGTTCCAATATGATTTTTCCTTCCCTCATCAAGTTCGCACATATTGTTTTAACCGGAAGATTTTACCTATAACTCTTTAAGCATGAAACATGGAAAACTGGATGTACTGCCGAAGAAGTAGGAAGCTCCAATTTGTATGCCATAGTACCAATCTTTTGCAACACCTTGAAAGGAACACCATAGTACTTTGCGATAATTTATTATCCTTCTTAGCTTGCTTGAGGGACATTTGTTTATATGGTTGTAGCCGTAAAAATACCCACCTCCTATATCAAAACTTCTCTCGCGCGATGTTGATCTCGCTCTCGTTGTTTCATTCGATTTTGTGCCAAATTCAGGTTTCCCTTTAAGAGTTGGAGAACTTCTTGTTGATGCTCGATGTGATGTTCCACTGCTTGAACCTTCAAATTTTCTCTTAAAGATGATGTGATGGATGGTGGATGATATCAATAAAGTTCCATAAATGGGGTCATTTTTGCTGCAGTATGGAAGGAAGTGTTATACCACCATTCAGCTAGAGGTAACCACTTGACCCATTGTGTTTGTTTCTCAAATAAAAAACAACGAAGATATCCTTCCAAACATTTATTTACTATCTCCGTTTGACCATCGGATTGAGGATGATAAGATGAGCTATGAGCTAATTGAGTACCCAAACAAGAAAATAACTCTGTGCAAAAATTTCCAGTAAAAATGGGATCTCGTCATCAAGCAATAAACTTTTGGGTTTCCATGTAGCTTTTGAATTGTTTCCATAAATGCGTAGCAACTGTACTTGATTTAAATGGATGAGATAATGCACAAAAGTGTGCATACTTGGTAAGTCTATCAACTACCACCATGATGACACTCTTTCCTTTGAACTTAGGTAAACCCGTGATAAAATCCATTGAAATCTCCTCCCAATGTTGACTTGGAATGGATAAAGGTTGTAGAAGTCCCAGGGTCTTAATTGTCTCAACTTTATTCTGCTGGAAAACCAAACATTCCGCCACAAAATTTTGAATATCAGATTTAAGGCCATCCAAAAAAAATTCTTTCTTCACCCTGTGGTAAGTTTTAAAAAACCTTGAGTGTCCTCCTAAAGGAGAAGTGTGCAATTCCAAAATAAATTTTTTTTTTAGTTGGTTCTTACAAATATATAAGCGATCATTGTACCATAAGGAATCATTTTTCCAACTAAATGTATCAGTTGTACTAGGATCTTGCCGCAACTTTTGAAGGAGTGTCCACACTTCTTTGTCCTTCTTCCATTCATCTCTTGCTTCGGTTATCCAATCTACAGATAATAGAAATGACACAAAGCGATGCTTCCACCTCTTCATTCTTTCTTCAGAGTGCATCTGCAACAAAATTAAGCTTTCCTTTTTTGTATATTATTTCAAAGTCATAACCCAACATCTTTGTGACCCATTTTTTCTGCTCTTCTGAAGATAGTCTTTGTTCCAAAAAGTGTTTAAGACTATCATGATCAGTTTTTACCTTGAAGTGTCTTCTCATTAGGTAAGGTCACCATTTATTTAGTGCATGTAGTATTACTAACATTTCCTTCTCATAAAATACTTTCTGTAAATACTTTCCTTTGATTGGACGACTTTCAAAAGCAATGGGTCTTCCTTCTTGCATTAAAACAACACCAATTCCATTTCCGAAGGCATCACATTCCATAATAAAGGTTTTGAAGTCCGGCGCAGCTAAGACCTATAAGGTACATTGCCTCCTTAAGATGTTCAAAGGCCTTAGTTGCTTCAGGAGTCCATGAAAATGCATCTTTATTCAATAATGTTGTTAGAGGTGTTGCTATTCTCCCATAATTGTTAACAAACCTGCGATAATACCTCGTTAACCCGAGAAATCTGCGCAACTTCTTTATGGTTGTGGGTACTTTCCATTCCTTAATGGCTTTAATTTTGTTAGGGTCTACCTTAAAACCCTCGTGAGATATATGATGTGACCTGGTATATTCCACCTCTGTACTCCAAAGAAACATTTGGATGCTTTTGCATATAATTGTTTCTCTTGTAATAGTTTGAGTGACTTCACAATATGCTCAACATGATCCTTCCAAGACTAATTTCAGTCCAATTTCCCACAATGACCTAATTCCTTGGATCGGTTCAAGAGAGCGAACTTGTACGACTCTGCCACGTGTCATCGTTTTGTCCTTTGTCTCTGAAATTGATATCTCAGAAACTTCGGGCCCCAGGTATCATGCATCAATTTTTACTTCGCACTTTAATCCAATGAGAGAGTTATTGAAGTTTTCCCACGATCACCTCTTTGAGATGCAGTTTAGGAGCCTGAAAAAGCACTACCTTCCACAGATCATATCTCCAAAAATATTTCGAACCAAGCGCTGAAATTTTTTGACAAATTTCCTCAGGATTTCAGCTTCGCACCCTATGAATTTCAGACTCTGAACCTTCGTACAAAAAATTTTATAGCGCAAATGCCACGATGACCTATTTATGAGCCTGAAAAAATACCTAACTTCCACAGATGATATCTCCTCAAATATTGCGAACCAAGGTCTGAAATTTTTAGAAAACCTTCCTCAAGATTTCAGCTTCGCACCCTTGAAATTTCAGCTTCTGAAGTTTTCTCAGAAAAAAGTTATAGCGAAATGCCACGATGACCTTGCTTACAGCTAAACCCTAGGAACTGCAAAGCTCGATACCAAATGTTTGTGGTAACCAAATGCCCAAAGAGAGAAGAAAAGAGATATTCACGCTTTAGAAATGAGCCACTGAGGGGGAAACCTCCAATACATTACATGAATGAACATCCGATGATACAAATGAACAAAACCTCCTTCTATATATAGGAGTCCATAAATAAGTAATAATATAATCCTAGTGGGGCCACAATGTAATCCTAGCCGACCTAACAATAATAATGTAAGGGCACAATAATAACAATATGGGGGTTACAAGGGTACAATAATAACAATAAGGGGGGCTACACTAACATAATAAGGGGCTACACTATTAATATAGGGACTTAACAGTGTTTTATTAAGATGGCCCAGATTTATCTTTGTTCACATGGGGCATTGATTTATTCATTGTTTTAGGATTTTTTATTGTCCTCCTTTACACCTTTATTCATGCAATAGGAAAATGAAACAAAATTGTGTATTCCCATTAGCTTGGGCTAATTGGGAATGTTATAGTCCTCCCCTCCAAAATGTTGCTTGTCCTCAAGCAATTGATAGGGTGAGTGTTGTAACTCTTCTCCTCCTCCATTGGTGACACCATCATAAGTTAAGCCTCCTACATAAGCTAAGTGTTGGCTCGAGGGGTCCTAACCCAGGTTCGGAGGTTCAAGGTTTGCCAAAAAACCCCTATACTACTGGCCCTTTTGGCAGTGACCTGCTTGCGCAGGCCAAAGTCTCACTTGAAGCAATATGAGAGGGTGTTGGAACCAGGTTTCCGCACCCTAGGAGAGGGTAGGTAAGTCAAGCTGAGCCACGTTCAACTCTATAGCTACCAGATCATATGGTGCAAAACCCAGATGTACTAATATCCTTCGCATCCACATGCACAACAACAATGATATTCACAGTAATCAACAGATCATGAACTCACATAACGATAACGCAACTATTCCAGATATTTTTGCATGAAGTGAAACAAAATAGACCCAGATCGTAGCATAAAAAATTAACACAATTATGTTCGTAGCTTAAATAAATAACACAAAAAAATATATTAATTAACCAAACATCACATATTCATATCACAATAATTCCAATGGATTCATATATTCAACAATACTTCTGTATTCATTAATCCTTTAGGTATACTTACAATACCCCAAAACCCAACCTGCGCACACAGCAGCAGGGTCTGCACACAACAGGACAAAAAATCTCCATGCACACAGTAGCAGGAGTCCTTCCCCAACAACCCTAACTAGATCTATCAGTTCGCACTTAGCATCAACCTCTTTTCATTCTTAGTCTATCTTACAAATCAAAAAGGTTCAACTACTTATACTATTTTATCCTACGCATCCAATGGTCCACAAACTGTGGTTTGAAGACTCTTTGTCTACCCTTGACCCATTTAAAATGAATTAGGGGCTTTGACCCACCCCAAAACCCCTGCATTAGACTAAATATAATAAAAAATATACAAAATGAACCAGTTTCGTAGCTTGCAGGAGACCCTGTTCCAACAGTTCCCCAACACAATCTTGTGACTCGTTCTGAGTCATTACGGTGGTGGGGTCTCCACCTATGTGTGTAGTGCATTGATGGTGGTGATCAGCGGGGACAAAACTTCTTGACTCTGAGCAACATTTCTCTGCGCAATATCCATGAGCTTCCTAGATGTCGGTCCTTCTATCACCACGGGTGACACTCTCCAGTGTCTGATTCAGTCGCTTGACTGCAACATCAGTATCCTATGATAGATGGAGGGCTGCATCAGCCCAAGGCTTCAATCGTTCCCCAATGACATGCCTCTTGCACCAAAGTTCCTCAATCTCATCTTGGAGAGTGTTTCTGGTCTTCAAACGTGTCAGGCATTGTGCAGGAACTAAAGAGGGAAATGTAGCCTCGACCTAATCGAAAGATTATTCCTTCTGCCACAAGTCCTGATTGATTCTCTAGAGGACCAGATTGCGCTGGATCTTGGTACAAAGCTGAATGGCATCCTCAAGTAACTGGGAACTCTGAGCAATCTATCCTATAATGGTGTTGGTAGCCTCGGTCACTAGCACAGCACACTGGGCTTGTACCTCCAGAGGTGTTTCAGGCTGCAATTTGGCCTATAAGTTGGTGATTTACTACTCCAGGTATGTCTTCACGACTTGCATCTCTATCCTGGATGCCTTCAATTCTATGACCAACCCTTCAACTTTAGCCTGGGGGGTAGCTGCGGCTGGGATCTCCTCTGTAACCTCCATGCAGAGCTGGTGGATCAATGCTTTGAGCTCTGCCTACTGTGTGACAACGAGGAGTACTTCAGAGTCCTGCCACGCAATGGTCTGCTCGACCTATTATAGGTCAAAATACCTCCTCATCAGCTCAGAGGAGAAGACAAATATGGAAGGAATACAAAGACCTAAATTAAACCTATTTCTGCTAAGGTAACGCCTCTTTATAGCAACACAAGAGTGTTATAACGCAGCTGATCATTGAATGGGCCATGTTAGTGGCTAGGGCAACACTCTGTTTACACTAGAGGGAAGTGTTACCCATGTTTTAAGTTTTAAATGGGAAAAACCCGCAAAGAATGATTTGAATCTCCAGTTTTTTCTCACAAGAGAGTCAGTACAAAAAGGAAACTAGAAAGCACTAATCTCTTATTGGGCATTGCCATAAACAACTGAACTCTCAAAGAAGGCAAAAGCATGGAGGTTGGGGAAACATCTTGGATTTTTCTATTCAGAACTGGTGGAAGGAGAAGGGTAATGATTGCTTTCTCCATCTCCTATAAAATGGAGTTGAAGGCTCTTAGTTCAAGGTCGAAGGATTGTCAAGTTTTCGAATACTTTTGAAATAGAGATCATTGTTGTAGTGTGAAGGTCAAAGGTCAAAGAGGTTCATTGAGAACTTGTTGATCAAGACATCACCACTTTGGGATATAGAGAGATTAGAAGGCTGAGGAGGGCTTGGTGCAACCGACGGTTGTAATCCTCCTTTTTTATAAATCAATAGAACTGTATCTGTTTTGTCCATTCTATGCATTGATATTTTCGTTAATATTTAATCACTTATATAGCATGAGATGAATGGCTTATATGTGCACACTTTAAATGTTTATTATATATTGACTTAATTGATAGGAAATGCATGTTATGTTAGAAATTACACGGGTGCTTTAATTGATTGCAGGACCTAGATTTAGAGCTGGTGAAGGAGAAATGTTGCTTCGCTACCTAGTGCTCTCCAAAGGACTCCAAGATCATTAAAGAGGTAATATTCTATATTTTTACATCAAGTGGTTTTAAGTTAATATGAACATGTATATGCCATCTTTGTGAACTGTACAGCTAATCTTACTGTCTGCCTCGGGCACCGGAAAGCCTTAAGAGGGATATACGATAACCAACAACCCAAGCATTTTACCCTATAGCAAAATTGGCGAGTTTCCCCATAGTTTCTGGACTATTTCTTTCCTCCTTTCTTCTTTCCTCTATTCACAGATCCTTCCGACCAAGGTTTATGCCTAGTAGACATTTCAAAAGCTCACAGAGTTCAATCCTGTTTCTGTTTGACCATCTGAATAAATTTACCTTGGCTAACGCTACTCCTATAGGTTTTCCAGTGTGTTATAACGCTGGCTCTGCTTAAATACAGTGCTTTAGTCTTAGATTAACATTGTCTTTACTCAGAGACAGTGCATTACTCAGCCAAAACTTGATGTTCACTGTTGTGATTGTGTTTTAGTTGCAGATTGTTTGGCCATCAGTATATATCCTTGACTGAATCCCTGTGCTTGTTTACTAAGCTGGAATTTCTGTTTGTTTGCTTTTGTTTGAAAAATTAGTGTCAAAATCATTTACTCTTTAGAGAATAATTTTTTTTTAAAGTTTTTTCTGCATCTAGCTGAGTTAATTCTGAAAATTTTTGTTCATAGACTGTTAAGAAGAGGTAGATAGAAGTATGAATATTTAAATTTGAACTATGTTATTTGAATGTTAGTGCATGGATGTTGAAAAGAAACCTCTCCTTGTAGAAATACTCTTCATTGAATTGAATATTTAGAGCATGTTTTGCATGGTTTCTTGAGTGAGAGTCTCATTACATTTCATACGTCCACTCCCCCTCTGCAAGACTAATAATCAAGTACACTAAGAATCAAGCGATAATAAAATCAATCACATTACTCTTTTTTGAGCTCACAAAAATAGTATTTTAGGCTAGGATCTTGGGTTAGGAAAAGTGAGAAAATCACCCAAGATCTAAAAACTTGAAACTAGAGTCATTAACGAGCGAAATCCTACTGCACTCATATTATCAGGACCGTTCCTTTACTGGAGCTCAGTGCGAGACAACACTTGGGTGCACAAGAAGGTAGCCCGCCTTCGACTGCATCCGGTGGGTGTGTTATATATTGGGGTTCCCTTTGGGGATGTCAAAACTAGATCTGGGATCTAGGTATTCTGCCCATATAGCATACTGTCCTTGACCATGGACCCCCCTGATGATGTCTGTGATTTAAGGTATCTCTAGTGCCATAATTTTTAGGGACTTACACAAGGTGACTGGGACGGGCTGTCCTGGTACCTAAAACAGACGGACCCACTCTATCTTCGGTCTTTAGGAGGGTACTTGTCTTCACGAGAGTTCTTACACCTATCGTCTGAGGTTTGGGTGAAGCTCTAGAGTGACTGTAACTATACCTTTGACCAACCCTCTATGTATACTAATGTCATACTGGATTTCGTCACTAGCAAATGGTAGTACTTAGACAGGGCACCCTATTCTGGCTGCTTGCTGATTGATTTTAGAGAGTCCTTTTTTCTTTTTTAGGTGTGTGGTTACTGTCATTGAGACTTTATAATACATCACAATTCATTAAAAATTGTTAAAAATAAACAGGTCACCATGGTGTCCTCTGACCCACACTGTCTGTCTCGACGACAGCAAGGTCTACCTCCTCTAAATATTGAGGAAGAACTGAACCTTGGTGAACCCGTGCCTTCTACAGAAGAGTAGTCTCCACTAAATAATCTTGATTTTCACATAGCCTCATATCATTCGGAATTTCCGGAGGACCCTTTCACAGAAGGAGTTGTACCTGATTACAATCCTCCGATCACTGATCCATTGGGGCCTGTGATAATTCAGATTCCACCATGCTAAAATATGTCTTCAGCCACAAAAACATCCTTTTCACCACCAGCATCCATAGGGTCGATGCCAATGGCAACCATCCTAGGTTCGCCACCATCCTCCCCGCTAGTGGTCAGTTCTATGCCATCACTTAGTAACCCTAGTAGTCAACATATACCTAATCCTAACCCTACGGTCATCACAATAGTCAGTAGCTTGCTGAATCCTTTGGCATCTACTCCTACCGTGACCATGTTGGGACCCACGGTAGCTCCTCCCATGAGTATTCCCACTTCGGTGCCTTTTAGGAACCCTTTCGGCTGGAACCCTCTATTGAGTTCAAACCCCTGGCCACTATACCAAGGGGCAGTGTCACCAGCACACAAGTAGCAGGAAACATTTCACTTCCCCTACAATCCTTAGGAAAAATGGGACAACCTATTGTCAATAATTTTACCCTAAGTGGCTCAAATATAGGTGTAGGGTCTATGCCGTTGCCAAAATATGCAAGTAGTAGCATGCCTCTTGGAAACTCTATTGCATCCATTTGGACTACCCAACCCCAACCTCCACCTGGAATGGGAGGGCACTTTTATACTGGGGGAAACCAACCGTTCGCCCCACAATACAATATGCCCTATGGACAACAACAGTATGCCCCTACTGCACCTATAGGAAATTTTTATCAAAGTTCTACTTATCCTCCTGGTAACACATTGATGGGTGGACCCTATGGTCTAAGTAGTCAGCCCATACTTCCTTGGTTAGATTCGGGGGAAAATCCACAATTGCCATTTTTGGCAGCTTTGGACATCCCCGATATCCATAAACTGACTAACAACCCCATCAATCACAACCCGCTCTGGCCTCCAGTACCGCATAATATTCCTTCTGACATCGCGAAGTTAGATGGGAAACAAGGGGATGACCCAGCCGCACACATCACTACCTTTCATCTATGGTCTGTATCCAATTCCATGGTGGATGATAGTGTCTAGCTTCGACTATTTCCCTGCACCCTTACAGGAAATGCTGCCAAGTGGTACATTGAATTACCACGCGCCACCATCAATACTTTTGGCATTTTAGCGAAAAAGTTTCTAAATAACTTCCAATTACCAATTAGATTTGAAACCGGTATGGAACTGTTAACCTCGCTGCGCCAAGACATGGCCACCCACATCTCCAATCACATTTATGAACGGAGACGTAGGAGGAGGCTAGTCAAAGAGCCAATCCCGGATCATCTCTTAGCCAATTGGTTTTGTAAGTCTCTTTTACCCCACATCTCTAAAGACATTGGCCTTTCTGGTGCAGTTATAGAAGATCAATGCATCCATCGTGCCCAGCATTTGGATTTAATCTATTCACAATCTGGCACGCTATACGATCTACTCCCCAATGCCCCTGGTAACCCAAATCCTCCGGCCACTCAGAAAATCGGAGCGCATGCCAACGGTCTCGTTGGCACAATCTCCAGTGTGGCCACAAAGCAGTCTCAAGGGCAAGCCTCCCAGCCATCTTCAGCTGCCACCTCCCCTCACCAAATGACTACTCTTCCTACCAATGAGGTAAATTCTGTGCAAACCTCACAAAAACCTAGCAGGAAAAATAAGAACAAGAAAAATACATCCTCTTCGGAAGAGCAGTCGGATAATCAGAATAACCCTAATCAGAAAAATGTTGCCAAAAATGACAAAGGGAAGGATAAACCCATGAAATTTCCTTGCAAAATCTGTGCGGAGGACCACTTGACATACAAATGTCCTCGACTACAGGAATGCACCAATTTTATTTCCAACAAGGATTTTGGGCGAAAACCTGTCGTTCTTCATAATCCTTTCCCTAATCAGCAGCAGCAACATCAACACATGGTTGAAAATCCGCCACAACCCCATCAACGGGGCAATGGTGGTTGACATTCTTCCGGTGAAGGACCATCCGCCATTTATTGCATTGAGAGTGTTGAACTTCAAACTTGATCCAAGCTTTGTGGAAATCCTACCATATATGCTCAAGAACCTGGTACTAGTTCAAATCCATCGCTGCCCAACGATTTGCATATCGAACGGCCTACTGCTGAACCTGTGATTCATCCCCCAAAAGGGACACTTTGACGCATGACTCATAACACCTCTGCACGTGCAGCCCAAAGCTACAACATTGTAGAAGATTTGGTGCAAGCACCATCAGCTATGTCTGCTCTTGAAGTATTACAAACCTGTCCAACACAAAGGAAAGCCTTGCTTTTGGCCATTGGTGGAATAGACCCCCAAGATTCCATGCTAGCTATCTTTGATATGGAAAAATCTAAACCTCGCCTCTCACACCAAATCGCCTTCCAGGTGCAGGTTGTGTCAAAAGGGAGACCAATCCATCGCACTATCATAGACGAAGGTGCTTCAACCTGCGTTATGTCACAAGCTTGTTGGCTCAATTTAGGTTCTCCTACCCTAACACTGCCATCGAATTCCCTCAAAGCTTTCGATGGCCACACGTTCCTCCCAAAAAGATACCTTGCTAGCTTTCCCATCACTCTGAGTGGGAAAATGGTAAACGTGGACGTTGAAGTCATAGAGCACCATCTAGACTATAATCTATTGCTTGGTCACATTTGGTCTTATGCCATGACTGCCATTGTGTCTTCGATCTTCTGACTCATCCTATTTCCATTGGATGGGAAAATAGTCACAGTGGATCAACTATCCTTCTGCACCCCTGATTATGCCACGTTACCAAGTAGCATTGTACCCCTAATAGGAGGCTTTCCTAACTCCTACGTCAGTATCGGTACCGGTCTTCTGAAGGCATCTTCCCTACTGGGTTGTTTTCCTCTCCCGCCGCCACAGATCCCAAACATGGTTGCAATGATATCCACCACTTTGGATGGCTCTATCGACCCATGGATCATCCCAGCACCTTTAGACATTGATTCCTACGGAGATCAGATGCCGCTCTCACCGGCCGAGTTGGCTTACCAAGCCATCCAAATCACATCTAAACCCTCCACTGCTATGGTTTTGACCAACGGTACAAACCTCCCACCCATCACAGTTCTCTGTAAGGATCTCCTCAATGAAGTCTTGCCTATAGACAAAGCTATTCGAGAGATCATTTCTCTAGAAGAACGACCTTGTGGAGAGTTTCACCATTGCGCTTCGATGATTGACTCGGAGGCGATAAAAACTGAAATCCCATCTTTTGACCAACCTGAGATGGTTCCCTCCGCTTATACGACTGTTCAAACTATCGATTCAGAAGGGAACATGGGTAATATTTCTAAGAAAATGCTCATTGATATCTCGGTCAAAATGGGTATCATGGAAAATATTCAGATTGGAGCCGACTGCAATCCTGAGGAAATTGCGTGCTTCACATCCCTTTTCAAGGAATTCCGCGATGTGTTTGCTTGGTCTTATGAAAAAATGCCCGACATAGACCCATCTATCGTCGAGCACGAAATCAAGATTTATGACAATGCCAAACTAGTTCGACAACGACTCAGACCTGTCCACCCGCGCAAAGCAGCTGCCATCAAGATTGAGGTAGAAAAACTTTTAAATGCTAGTTTCATCTATCCCGTTCCTTTGATGGAATGGGTTTAAATTCCGGTTCCTGTCAATAAAAAATGAGGCACCATTCGAGTTTGTGTTGACTATCGCGATCTGAATGCTGCTTGTCCCAAAGAAAATTATCCTACACCGTTCATTGATCAGATTCTCAACGATTGTGCCGGATGCGAATATTTTTCCTTCATGGATGGATTCTTAGGCTATAACCAGATTGCAATTAAAAAAGATGACCAGCATAAAACTGCCTTCATCTGTCCTTGGGGCACATTTGCATATCGAAAACTCCCATTCGGACTGAAGAATGCTGGAACGAATTTTCAGTGGGCTATGGACTACGCTTTTCATGACATTCGACATATTGTACAGGCTTACTTAGATGAAATTCTGGCCCATTCCAAGAAATGACATGATCACCTTGCTCATCTAAAAGAAATTTTTGCTAGGTGAAGATTCTACAATATACGCCTGAATACTCATAAGTGCGTATTTATGGTCGAGTCAGGATGTCTTTTAGGTTTCATTGTCTCCAAGCTCGGGATCAGGGTTGATCCCAATAAGGTTAAGGTGATTGTTGAATTGTTGGCACCACAATCCATCCTTCAACTCCAACGTTTGCAAGGGAAGGTAAATTTTTTGCATCATTTCATCGTTAACTATGCCGAGACGACGAAAGGATTTATGTGATTTTTGAGGAAAGGAACACTATACTTGTGGGATGACCAAGCTCAATGGTCATTTGACGCTTTAAAACATGCACTTGTTTCAACCCCACTCCTTAGTTCCCCCGACTACTCACGCAACTTTCTCCTCTACCTAGCCGCCTCACCATCCTCCCTTGGAATGGTTTTGGTTCAAGTTCACGATGACGACCGCGAACATGTGATTTACTATTTATCCAAAGGTCTAATCGGACGTGAATTACGTTATTCACATGTGGAGAAACTTTCTCTAGCGGTAGTTTTTTCCGTCACCCAACTCCGGCACTATATATTGTTGCGACAGACTATGGTTATTGCTTTGGAGAAACCCATGTGACATATCTTGTCTAGACAAATTATTGGAGGAAAATATTCCAAATGGATCATAATCCTCTAGCAATTTGATTTGGCCTTCACGGCTGCCAAAGCAAAGAAATCCCTCATCTTCGCCTAATTATTATCGGATCTTCCCCAAATCGACCCAGGAGAAGTAGCTCATGATCCATTTCCTGATGAATTTGTATACTTGGTCGATTCTTCGGACCCATGGTATGGAGACATTTTGGTCTACCTACAAACCCAACGCTTCTGCCCAAATCTCACGTCCGACAACTGTCATCGTATCCGCCACCAAGCGAAGCACTATCTCGTGCTAAACAATACACTATATCATCATGGTGTTGATACTATTCTCTGACGTTGTCTCACTTTCGATGAGGTAGAACATGTTTTGAATGACTGCCACACAGGGGCATGCGGTGGTCATCTTTCGAGCATAGCTACTGCCCAAAAAATATTGTGCCTAGGTTACTATTGGTCCAATTTGTTTAAAGACTGCATTGCAGCAGTCCAGAAGTGTCATCCATGTCAAATTTTCACAAAGAAAATGCACACTCATCCTACCCCCCTTCATCTGGTTATCTCCATTGGTCCTTTCGCTAAATGGGGAATTGAATTTGTCACCTGCAATCCCTCTTTGGAAAATGGACACAACTACATCATGGTTATGGTTGACTATTTTACGAAAGGGGTAGAAGCCCTTCCCACTCTCAAGGTCGATGGCGAAACCGCCTCTCTCTTCCTGTTTAATCAGGTAATATGTCGGTTCGGCATGCCCCTATCTATTGTCACAGATCATGGATCCCACTTCAAAAATCATATGATGACCAAATTAACATCCATGCTAGGTTTCCGTCAAGATCATTCTTCGTCTTATTATCCTCAAGCTAATGGTCAAGTCGAAGTCGTAAATGGCGTCCTAAAAACCATGATTCATCTATTGGTCGGAAACCATAAAACCACATGGCATTAGAAGTTGTATTCCTCGTTATGGGCATACCTAATGTCAGTCAAAACTTCCACAGGCTTCACGCCATTCCAACCTGCTTTCGGCCTGGAGGCAGTACTTCCAATCGAGTGTGAAATTCCATCACTCAAACTTGCCATTGAACTCCTTCCTGGCACCAAC
Source organism: Pinus albicaulis (assembly GCA_034641835.2). Lineage (NCBI taxonomy): Eukaryota > Viridiplantae > Streptophyta > Pinopsida > Pinales > Pinaceae > Pinus > Pinus albicaulis. The sequence continues at coordinate 251,722,081 of CM076572.1, read as the reverse complement.
GCCACAAAAGAGTGCTTTCTCTCACTCGATCATTTGGATGAAACTCGTCGAGATGCTACACTAGCACTCGAAGCTCACCAATGCTGAGTCAAAGCTCAATACGACAAATCTGTCAAACCTTGTTCTTTCCAAGAGGGTGATTTTGTTCTACATTATGATCAGAAACATGACCTCTTGGGGGCAGGAACATTCCAACCATTATGGCTCAGTCCTTACATCATCACTAAAGTCCTCTCAAAAGGAGCTTAAGAACTTCAAGACGGTAATGGAATTCCACTCACGGAGCCTCGCAATGGGCTCCATTTAAAGAAGTATTTTGCCTAGTTTCACACTAGGCATATGCTTTGTAATTTTATGTATATAAGTTTTTCTTATTGTTTTGATGTCTCTGGATATTTTTTGGTTTTCGAGGTGTTTTTTTTCTTTTTCTCATGCAATATTTTTCTTTCACACAGATGCCATCACCCTCTTTATCATATGTCAGATATGCAGACGGTGCTAGTCGTCACACTAGACACATTTCTTCAGCTGCTTGGGTTCTCTACACTCTTGAGTCAGACCTCCTTGGTTCTGGGGGAATCTTCCTCGGTAGTGCCACCAATAATGTTTCCGAGTACATGTCAGTGATCTAACTCCTCACGGAAGTGGCATCTCGTGACATCTCCAATTTAGTGGTTAGGTTACATTCCCAACTCATCAGTATGCAGTTAAACAATCATTACCGTGTATGTCATCCAGTCTTGTTGCGTTATTTTTTAAGAGTGCGACTTTTAGAACGTCAATTTCAAACAATTACATTTGAGCATGTTCCTAGAGAATTTAATGCATTAGCCGATTCTTTGGCAAACTATGTGTTATATTGGAATTTTTCACATTTACTATAAAATATTTACTCATGAGTATATATATTTTTATCCCATTGAAAATACATAAAAAACTAAAAAATACAAAATCAATAAAAAAGTATGTATATATATATATATATATATATATATATATATATGTCATGTCCAGAACAATAGTCACATCAAAAATCTTCCAAAACTTGGGTGTTTTACAAAAATTTGGCTATAATAAGCCACGCTCTGACACTAATACATCTTCTCCACCAAGCTAGGCTTGATGATCATGGTAGCATACAACTTCTCTAGCTATCCTCCTCAAAGGCACTAGGTATCTCTCCGACACACCAATGGTATGCCGCTGCAAATGAACTGGAACCTCCCGCATAGGAAGGGGTGGTATTGCCATACTCAAACCCTCCAGGTTTCTGGAGATTTCATGTAAAACCTGGGCATCATCATCCTCGATATCTTCTGCATCCTTTGCTGGTGCGCCAGCCCCGGGTAGCTGCAGTCCTTGCCATGCATAGTGAGGGGCCCCAACTGGCCGGAAAGGTGCCACATCTGTGTCAAGAAAACAAGTGCTTCATGTAAAAACATAATTTTCACCCTATATTCAACAAAAAAATTGCATAAACATTCAAAAGACAAAAATAAAGTACTTATTTGAAATGCACTGATCATTTCCTTCTTACCATCAAGCCCCCACTGGGTGCCAGGGGGCAACACTAACTCCGGATCTCTTGTGAAGTTCATCCCTGCATAGGGATAATCCTCAATCATAATAATCTGTGAGTTGATCCAATCAAAAAATCCATCATCAAAACAGTGGTAGACGGGACCCTCTCCAGTTCGCGGAAGCAAAGCGGCCCACCGAGCCTACCTCGGCTCGCGTGGGCCCAATGGTGCTGTAATGATCCTGGGCCTCATCAGCGGTATCCACTCCACTATGAAAGAGACAATCAGTGTATCGTACCCAAACTCTCTCTGGGTATGGGTCTTACATGCTATAAGCTCTGCTCGGACCCGATAGACAACTCCATCACACTAGTAAAAAACCTGAGGCTACATACAGTCCAAGGCTAGGAGCTCCTAGGCCTTGGTGGCCACATGTTGACTCTTGGCACCTGCCAAGTGAACAATCATCCATAATATAGACCGCAGTGGTCTCAAAGTCACCCGTGCGATCGGTATCCGATTGCTCACAGCCTGAGTGTCACGTATGCAATGCACATGAATCAGCTAAGTAGTGGAACGTGGGTTAGCTCTGGACCTCCTCAAGTTGGGCCTCGCCCCATGACATGATAGGCCGATAAAAAAATACACATCATCCTTTTTGATTGAGAGCTCATTGCCCCCAATCCGAAAGATGTGATGCCATTCGTCCCATTACTGGATTAGCCACCTCAGGAGGTCCTCTTGACCCCTCATCAGTTCTAAGTGGGCATATTTTAGCAATCCACATCTGTGGAGAGCCATCAAGCTTGCAGCATCCATCACCATCTCTTGTTCTTCCCGTTCATGTTCTCTCTCTCGCTAGATACTCATGATTAATAGCTGAATACCTGCAAATGCAACGTTTTCAACCGATCAAAACATGCCTGGACCACTTCAAAACAGTAAAAAATGAGTTGCTAAAAAATACGATGCGCCTAATGCTAGCCCTAGTATAAAACAGAGCGCGCTAACATAGCATACCCTCATGGGTTCTGCGTTTAACATGGCTATAACATTTATGGACTGCGTTAGGCGCAAGTTTTTTTTTAGGGCCTCAAAATTTTCTATTTTTTAACCAACAAAAAGTAACAAAAAAAAAATTAATTGATAGCAGGAGGTTTTGGCTCTTACCTGGATCTCACGGGATGGAAAACTGTTGCCCGGATTGACCGTAATCGTCAGCTGAAGATTTCACCCCTTTTCACCCCAGAGCTCCTTCACATCACTCAAAACAGTGAAAATGAAAGTCTTCTGACCTTCTTATAGCAAATTCTGGGGCACAAATCACTTACGCTAGTCGACAAAAGTCATGAATTCTTGCTGCGCATGTGTCGCAACTACTGAGATTTTGGTACTGATGTTCTGATGGGTGATCAATATTTATATGCAGACATACTCATGTTTAATCGAGCATTCTTTTTACGGTATTTTTCTTTCTCGCTAATCCGAAAAACCTCGAGTTCCCCTCTTCGGACTCATTAAACTTATACGAAGTTGATATTGAGCGTTATTTTTATATGGTCTTTTTTCTTACTCGTTAAGCCGAAAAACCTAGAGTTCTCTTCTTCAGACTCGTTAAAACCATGAAGAAGCATTGAGCTTTATTTTCAGGACCCTTTTTCTCACTCATAAAACTGAAAAAGCCCGAGTTGACTTTGTCGGGCTCGTTAAACTACTATGACAGAGAGTAAGGAGCCATTTTTTTCCTCTTTTTCAAAGCTCTTTAAACCGAAAAAGTAACTGAGGGCACCAAGTTTTTCTTTGTTGGACTCGTTAAAATTTCACAAAGAATATTGAGTTTACTTTGTCTCCTTGTACTCATAACAAAATGAGGTAGACGTCCATCGAACATAGATTTCTCACTTTTCTGGCTTCGATGGACTAACTCATGGAAAATGAACTATTTCTGGCTTACTATTATCCCTTTGCCGTGCCCAGTTATCAAGACATGACAAAGGTACCCCAATGGAGTTGTCTTTTATGATATTTTTCGGACTCTCTAAATATGAAAAATTCACCGAGTTTACCCATCTAGACTCATTAAACCTAATCATACAGGGCACAGAGTTGTCTTTTATGATATTTTTCAGACTCTCTAAACATGAAAAATTCACCGATTTTACTCGTCTAGACTCGTTAAACTTAATCAGATAGGGAAAAATTTGGACAAAATGGATACTACCTCTGTTACATCTCAGAAAGGTCGATTTGGCAGCAAAATTCTTGAACATGGCACTTCCCATAAAACTCTTTTGTAGTTAGCCGAACCCTACCATCTATGAGTATTAGCCTTCATCTCCCAGTGTCCCTGCACTGGTAAAATCCTAACACACTCTTTGGTGTTCATTAAGCCTTAGCTGCCTAGTACCCTGTTACAGTGCCTTCTATTGTTCAAGCAGATCTCGCTATCTACTGCTCCTGTTATCAACCAAACCACTCATTATGCCAGAAATTATTTTTCGTCTGACATCCCCATTTCCTCTTTGTTATCTCAATCATAAACAAAATTAGTTGGTTTCTGTTTCGTGTTGACTGATGTAGGATTCCTCAGTGCCTACCTTTCAACAGATCTCTTCCTATCAACTTCAACATCTTATCTAGGAAGTTGATCCAGAAACCCATTAGTACCCAGATACTTGCAGACATCAGTGGCAGGTAGTCTTGTGTTTGATCAGGAGTCTTCATCATTGGCTCCTGGTCGAATGATTCTACAAGTGTTCGACTTCAACTAATTCTATTCACACTCGCTAGATTTTACTGTGCATCTTAGGGACCATCATCATTATCGGTGGCCACCTTCGCGTCTGTTAACAATTTTCATTATCGACTGGTAATCAGATGATTTCTCACATGTTTGACGACAGCTCCTTCATTCACATGTTGAGAAATATGCAGTTTAAGTGAATCGGCGGTCAAGACCTTGGGGCAAAGGTTACATCATTATAGTTGTGTTCCCTCCCCCAAGTTGCGATATTGTTTATGGAGACAGCTTCTTCAGCATGATCCTGTTATGACAGACACTCCCACATTGTGCTTATTGGTGGACAGATTCTTCATATCTCTATTCTAGAGAAATCATGTTGTTTAAGCTACTGAGCATGGGAATGCCCGAATCAAGGCAGATACTATATTTTCTGACATATATTATGTTTCCTGTGATTTCCCAAGATTGCACCCTTTATCTCACACACACATTGTAGCATTTCTCGGCCATCGTCTTCATCTCTGACCTCACACTTTAGGGGGCATCTGTTATAGGTCAAAATACCTCCTCATCAGCTTAGAGGAGAAGACAAATATGGAAGGAATACAAAGACCTAAATTAAACCTATTTCTGCCAAGGTAACGCCTCTCTATAACAACAAAAGAGCGTTATAATGCAGCTGATCAGTGAATGGGCCACGTTAGTGGTTAGGGAAACACTCTGTTTACACTAGAGGGAAGCGTTACCCATGTTTTAAGTTTGAAACGGGAAAAACCCGAGGAGAATGATTTGAATCTCTAGATTTTTCTCACAACAGAGTCAGTACGAAAAGGAAACTGCAAAGCACTAATCTCTTATTAGGCATTGCCATAAACAACTGAACTCTCAAAGAAGGCAAAAGCATGGAGGTTGGGGAAACATCTTGGTTTTTTCTATTCAGAACTGGTGGAAGGAGAAGGGAAATGATTGCTTTCTCCATCTCCTATAAAATGGAGTTGAAGGCTCTTAGTTCAAGGTCAAAGGATTGTCAAGTTTTCGAATACTTGTGAAGTAGAGATCATTGTTGTAGTGTAAAGGTCAAAGGTAAAAGAGGTTCATTGAGAAATTTTTGATCAAGACATCACCACTTTGAGAGATAGAGAGATTGGAAGGCTGAGGAGGGCTTGGTGCAACCGACGGTTGTAATCCTCTTTTTTTATAAATCAATAGAACTGTATATGTTTTGTCCATTCTATGCGTTGATATTGTCGTTAATATTTAATCACTTATATAGCATGAGATGAATGGATTAGATGTGAAAAATTTAAATGTTTATTATATATTTAATTAATTGATAGGAAATGAATGTTATGTTAGAAATTACACGGGTGCTTTAATTGATTTCAGGACCTAGATTTGGAGCTGGTGAAGGAGAAACGCTGCTTTTCTACCTAGTGCTCACCAAAGGACTCCAAGATAATTAAAGAGGTAATATTTAATCTTTTTCCATCAAGTGGTTTTAAGTTAATATGAACATTTATATGCCATCTTTGTGAACTGTACAGCTAATCTTACTGTCTGCCTCGGGCACCGGAAATCCCTGAGAGGGATATACAATAACCAACAACCCAAGCATTTTACTCTATAGCAACCACCTCAATTTGTTGGTGGTCTCAATGGTAAATCTCCTAAAATACAATGATGTGGAGGCCCTATAATGCGCTGTGGGGTAGCTTGGCCAAATTCAACTGCACCCCTTTTTCTTCTTGGATTTGGACTGCTTGATCAGGTGGACTGATCATGAGGGCAGTGCTAGGTACGTCATAGAGATGGCTCTCCTTTGTAGCAAGTGCTACACAGCCGGTTACCAAGAGAGTCTATACCTGAGTCACGCTAGCTTGTAGTGTGTCTGTTTTTAACTGTAGGGTGCGGAGCTCAACCTGAATGGTATCAATTGCAGCCTTCTGTTGTTCCTCCAGGGCTACCCACTTGTCTTCTGTGGCCATTGTGATGGCGTCTACTATTTTTTTGAGGTCCCTGTTATTTAGTGTGACCGTCGTATCATATTATTCCCATTGCACGCGCTGATTCTTTTGAGGCCCCTTGTCAGGCTCACCTATTCGCTTTTTCCCTCCGAGGTTTACTTCTGGCAGCGAATCGCCTTGGGCTTTGGCCCTGGTGTTCTTTGGCAGTGCGTTCTTCTTCATGGATGTATATGAGCCATGCTTTCTTGGTCCTGTGGTCTCCTTGGTGGGGGTTTTGAGGCCTATCATCTAGGTAAGAGGCCAGAACTTGATCACATGGTCAATTTCCTCATCTACTACCATATACGGGAGGGACATCCAGGTTTTACCGTTAAGGCTGTGGATCTGAATGTGGTGCATCATAACCTAGAATGCTACAATACTTTTGTACTTGTTATACATCGTTGGGGATAGCCATGGTTGAGAGTTGATGGATGCGGCCAAGCTTCTCTGGAAGAGGACCGAAAAAATTTGGTTATCTTCCATGCGCTGTGCGTCCTTGGAGTCCCACAGATGGGTGAATCGAGCCCCTTCACACATTTTTGGAGTGAGCTCAGGGAGGACCGACTCCTCATGGGTCTCCCATGCAACCAATGATATAAGAAGCAATATCCAAGAATAGCAAAACACCTTCCCTTGTTCCTGAGATTCACGGACATTGGTCAAGAATTTGTCACACAAATATTGGGCCCAATTGTGGCAGACCCCCTTCGCACACCGACTTGCTAATCCAATGACATAGGTAGGGATGGTTGTGACCTAGAACTTCTGCATTCACTTGCATGATAATAAAATGGTATCCATCTGCGTAACACGGTCACTGATGAATTTAATGATGAAGACCCGGGTATTCCGCTCCACCTTATACTTTTGGCGCACAAATTCAGCAGTATCACCTTCATATTTCTTTCCCACTTGCTCCAGAGGGTGCGGCCCCTTCATTGGAAGGCCTGTAATCAATGCAGCATCAATGGGGACTCAATCCTGAATCCATAAGTAGCCATCATGAACTAAGGCGAGCAACTGTCGGGCCAACTAGTCCGTGACATTGTAATGGCCAAAATGGGGCATCCGCAGCAGGTTCAAAAGCCCAGATCCGGCCAATCCAAATACCCAGCACTGAGGAATGAATATGACCCCATCATTCACATAAAATGTGTCGAATTATAACGCGGGGGCCAGTTCAGGGAAGGCTTCATAATTTTCCAAGTCGTGATAATTTATTTTAACTTTGTGGAGCCTCCTGCAAGGATCATTGATGACAAGGAATTCTCCCGGGGTTAGTGGCATTTTCATATAGGTTATCAATCCATCCAAGTTTTTGGGCATGCGTGTTGAAGGCCGGCGCAGTCGAATGAAGGGAGGTAACCAATTGATCGGATTGGTGGGCTGGGCTTCCTCTTGTGTAGCCCGGTCCTGAGATGTTGCTCGTGGAGACTTGGCATACCTCGGGGAAGTCCTAAGCTTCCATGCAACTCACTTTGCATCTTTTGAGGGCTTCCCCGAGCCCTGTGCTTTCTCTTTTCCCTTCCTTGTGACTAGTGTAGAGAGAACTTCTTCATCCTCAGCCCCAATTTCCATTACGTCCTCACTTTCTATTTTTGTAGGTGTAGAGGGTTCAACATGGTTCATGGCCATCATCCTAGCATAGAAAATGAATCCTAGCTCTAGGTGGCTATTGTCAGAAGAAGTAGGTTGATCAGACATGAAAGGGACAGAGCAAACCTGGAAAATATTATAGCTCAAGTTCGCTTGAGACAAAGGTTAGAAGTACAAGCTCTGCAAGTGAGACATATCCCTTATCTAAGCTATCCTACCCTTTTTATAGTTCCTGAAGTCATCCAACAGAAGGGTAAACTTCACCTGGAACTTACCATTAGATAAACGGTAAAAAGTCCCCAAAATCCGGCTCATTAAATGCCAGGGGGCCACGCCTTCCAATGGTAACTTTTGCTTCTTACCAGATGTTAGTATGCCAATGGCTAGTTTTTGCATCTCCTGTGCACTCAACATACCTGCTATGCTTGGGTCAAACACCTCTTCCTCCTACGCATCCTCCCCCAACACAGGCTTGTTCCTTAGGTACTTCAAAACCAAAGACATGTTTTCTCGACAGGTGTCATCCCACCTGAACCGGACCCCTTGCATAAGCAAGTCTCTCAGAGGCATTGTAAGTAGCGCATATTCCAAAAAAAACTTTCTGTAATACCCTGCATGGCCGATGAGTGAACACATTTGTTTCCTTGTTGTGAGTTTTCACCAATCCAACCCTCCATGACTTTTTCCTCCAAAGTCATTATGAGATGTGCATAATCCATCCCACAAGGAGTCAAGAACTCAAACGAAACAAACATGGCTGAACCAATACTCTCCCTAAAACATGTAGCATAAGGTGCACAAAGAGTCTCCATCCCATGTGGTACATGCAAAATTCCCATCCTCCCTCCATACAATCCCATAAAGAGTATAACCATATCATCAAGGTATGGAAGAAAAAATACATATACACAAACATAAATTTGAGCATGAGGAGGTGGGTCATAATCCCACATATGGTACCAGCGCAAGGCATCTCCTGCCTACATCAGATCAAGGTGTGGTAAGTGGTTTTTCCACCACTTACTTGCTTCACATGTCATCTCACCATGGATGAAAGTGTGAGATATGTTTGGTTCCTTTGGGAAGCACCCATCATGAAAAAAAAATATCCCTTTGCACAACAAGGGAGTGGCCAAATTCAGAAATTTTAGTGGCCCAATGTTTCCCATGAGATTTACATGATACATCACTCCTACTTGGAGTCATGTCCTGCATAAACATGGTGAAAGAATATGAAAAATCAAAAAATTAAACTTGCTTACATGATCAGATTCTTCACCAACAATGCCTCTCATACACATGGAGTTGTGCATGGATCTTTCTCCTCTTTCCAAAGAAGGAATAGATGGCTGACATAACTCTTGCATAGAGTCACATGGATACCCCAACTCTACATATTTCATGCATTCATGAAAATTCTGATGTAGCTCCCCTCCAAAGCCGTCCCATTCAAAGCATCCCATGATAGTGTTGTGGATCTTTATAGAATAGGTAGTGCGGAAACAGAACTCTTTGTAGGCCCTTTGTAGCATCCTCTTCCTGAGCTTGGAGGCTCTTGGTAAGAAGACCCTACCATGATGATATATGACTCCCTCATGGGCTAGATAGCCCTCTTCATGTAGCTGGTCATCAAACATCATACAAGTGTGGATATCTTTGGAATAATCCACCAATAGCTAGGATTTCCAGTATAGATCTACACTGCTCAACAATGACAGTGCTGATGATGCATCAACAAGAATTTCTGTCATGTTGCTACTCTCATCCTTGACATCTCATATGTCAAATGTGTGTGTTGGAAGGTTGTTCCTTCCATTCTTCTCCTCCCATATCACATATCCATAATTGAGAGTGGGTGATGATGATTAGGGAGAAATATTTCCCTCCTTCTTGAGCTTACCCGAGTCTCCCAGCACTGTAGCTTTTTCTTCAAGTGCTCCAATCCCTCCTGGAGATTTTCCCCACAAAATTTTGAATCAGGTGCCCTCCCAGGTGGTTTTCCACTAGATAAGAGTGTCCCATGCATAAATCTCATGAACATAATAGATGGGACAGTGAGGTCCTTGCTTCCACTATGGAAATCCATCTCTGTCTTCTGTGTGGAAGTATTATGTGAGGGGTAAGTATGAATTCCTTTGATCATTTGAGGTTCACCACTCTTATTGTCCACCCATTCCATTTTCAAAGCCTCCCAATCAGTGGTGGCATTCCCCAATGTAATCAACCATTGAACACCCAAGATAACATTGGTGTCTGGTATGTCAACTACAGAGAAGTGATCCACCAAGGTGTAGGATCCCATGGTGACTGAAAGTGATGGAACATAATGCATACATTGCATTTTTCTATCTCGTGGGACCAAAACAGAGAATCCCTTAAAAGTATCAGTGGGTATTTCCCTCCTCTACACAAGATGGGCGTCAATAAAGTTGTGGGTAGCCCCACTGTCAATCAATACAAAAACCCTCTGACTCATGATTGAGCCTTGAACTCTTAAGGTCAAGTACTTAGGTACTCATATCAAATATGCAAGAGTTCCTCCAATAGGAGAAATTCTCCATTTCCATCTCCTGATGGTGTTGGATATCCTTCAACATTTTCAGCGTTGTGATCCCTTCTTGGTTCATCTTCTCCATCTTCTTGAAGATCTCAGAAGACCTCTATGTAATGTGCTTTACCAGCAGCACATCTATATCCAGGTACCCATGGTTCTTGGCAAGTGAAGCATAGCTTCTTTCTCCATAGATCTCTCCAGACTTCATCATTAAAAGGCTTCTTGTGTGAGCTCTCCTTTGAAGGAGTAGCTTTCTATTCCTTTCCTTTAGAAGGAAAAGAGGGCTTGTGCTAAAAGTTTTCCTTTGCTTTTGGCAAGGCATCTTGAAGGTCTCGAGCCCTCTCAATGGCGTCATGCAAGGTAGTGGGCTTGGTAGAATTTACCAACCCATGAAGAGGTTCATCTAGACCATATATGAACATGTACACCCTTCTTGCTGTAGAAAAATCAAGAACCATAATAGATAATCTCAAAAATTTAGAAATATAAGACTTTGTATTACCTGATTTCTTCAACTTTGCAAGGCTCATGAAAGGTGCCTCTAGATATTTTCTGTCAAACCTTTCCACCAGCCTTCTAGTGAACTCAAAATAAGCAGTCACATTGGCATGACCCAATGTAGACAAGCCATGGAACCACCATTTATGTGCTTCACCTTCAAAGTGAAGCACTGCAATCTTGATAGCTTCCATCTCTGGAACCTTGTTCAACTGAAAGTAGATGTGCAGTTTTTCTACCCATGCTTTGGCAGAAAAAGTGGATGACCCATCAAACTTGGGTAAAAAAAATCTTCCCATAGAGTGATGTCAATCATGATTCTGAATGAATCCACCATCTCTATGTTGATGCCTTGGTCTTCTTTTGTCCTTAAGGTGACAAAACTCTTGAAAATTCAAGTGATCCTTGAATCTCTAATTCTGAGACTCATATTCTTCAAAGTAGTCTTCAAGGGATGCTTGCTCTTGAGGCCCTTCATTTTCCATAGCCAAAAAATTAGGCATGGTAGAACATTGTGGAACTTGTGGTTTGTTCATTGGTTGATCATTCCAGTGATGAGACATGCCAAAGCTTTCTCCAAGATGAAATTTCTTAGGAGATTCCTTGATTCTGTCCATTATCATCTCTTATATCTCTCTAGCAAGATCTTGCATGGCTTTCAGAAGGGTTTTTGCAAACTCCTTACCATATTCATCACTTCCATATTTAGGGGCTTTACCCTTGTATTTACCATCATTGGTATAATCAAATTTCTTTTTTCTTCTTTTTAGATATCTTTTCTCTCTATCAGTAAGAGGCTCATCTTCTTCTGAAGACATATTGGCTTCTTACGAAAGCAAGCACAGACTGTGCTCTAATACCACTGTAATATTCCAAAATGGGAACAAGAAAAAACATTAAATAATACTGCTCAGAAATAATACAGTTAATAAAAGTAAGAGTAGGAGGCCAATATTGTAATGTTCCTTTTTCAGGAACTGCTCATGAATCTTGCAAATGAGGTTCCTTTTTCAGAAGCATTTCCAATCAAAAACTGGATATATTCCAGAGATTTAATATAGGGGAATTTACTAGATATTTCAACTCTGAAAATATGGTGAGATCCAGAGGCTAGCTGGCCCTTGTGCAGACTCTGTTTATAGAACCTATTGAAAGGTAATATTCCCAAAACAGGGATTCAGCAATAAATTAACTGTATTGCAGCCTTAAAATGATAAATAAGCTTAATATAGCTGTAATAAACTGAAATATATCTTTTGAAACCACAGAAGCAACATTGATTCAGATCTATGTTGCAAAATTTGGGGAAAAGCATCTAATTCAGACCTAAAATGAGTGTGTCTAGAAACTTGCATGGAAACAGGGGATGGGGACGGTTTGAGATGTTATATTAGGTCATTAGGGACCTATGATCCGAATTTCAGCTCAAAAAAAGCTTTATAGCTTAGTTAAACAGCTTCTCCTTCCAAAACTAGGCTAGAAAACCCTAGTTTCCCATGACTTGGAGTATGTAGAAAATTATAAAGTTGTAGCAACATGATTTTATGAAAGTTTTAGATGGAAAATAGTATGAATCATCAGGAAATCATATTTAAAACATTTCTGGAGCAATAAGCAATGATAAACATAAGATTTACATGAAAAACCCTCAAGATTGAGGAGCTGCAATAATAATAAAATGAGTGCATAAAGGAACTGCGCAGTCAATGGAGGCCATGCTTCAGAAATTGCAGATAAAAATCTGATATTTCATTAATTTACTCAAATAGGCATGAAAACAGATATCTAATCTCTTTTTACATAGATCTTAAGATCACGAGGCAAGTGTTTCTCAACAGAAAATGATATACAAGAGTAGCAGCTGCAAATATATATCTGGAAATTCATTTTATTACTGAAACCATGCTACAAAATGAATAATCATGCAAATAAATAGTTGTATACCCATTTTCTAGATTATCAGGAGAGACAATGGTTCTCCTCTTGGGAAACTAGCTCAAAACAATGGGGTTTTACCCCCTTCCACTGCACTTCTTCGAAAATAATGTAGTTTTATGAGTGGAATGCATAGATGAAGTGTAAAATTTCTTGGAACAATACCAGATAGTGGAATTTTCAGATCAGACACTCTCCTTAGATCTCTTGCTACAAGATCCCCAAGAAAGAGTAGGGTATTCCCACATGGGAAAAACCCTTGCACTAAACAGTGCAGCAAATCAGCTAAATAGCTGAGAATGTCGGAAGTCTAAAAATACAATATGAAAATATGAATTCCAATCTAAACTCAAATTCTCGCCATTCCTTTGTTATATAGATGAGAAGCTTCTCCTCTAAGGGTCCCACTCCACCAAGGGGTTGCTTCCTCACCAAGCTTCCTCATCAAATATTACGCTACCCTATTAAGTGAAGACCATCTTAATACAACACAGTTGGAGATAATTAAACTTGATTAAGTAAATATCCTTGGGATAATCCTTGCCTAATCCTTCATTCCTTTCTCCTTTCACACATGTGGCTGATCCACATGGTTATTTCATGATCCCTTTTCACACCATAAGGTATTTTTATTCCCGCAAAACAAAATATTGAGCCTCCTTGCTCCTTTATTCATACAATTTGATTTTAGAAACAAAAATTAATATTCCCATTAGCTGAAGCTAATTTAGGAATATTATAGTCTCCCCCTCCCAAATGTTGCTTGTCCTCAAGCAACTACAAGGGTGCTGCAAAATATCCCCTCTCCTTCTTGTGGCCTCTTCTTCAAGTAGGCTTCTCCATTGCTTCTAAATTTTCTGCAATAATTTTGTCGCCCAATGGCTCCTCCCCATTGTGAAAGTTGGCCTCTGGTGAATAAATCCAAGGGCTCTCATCATAAAAGAAAGGAAGGCTGATGTAGAAACCTTCTTGCTGCTCCATGGTCTCAACAAGAGAGAAGTGATGACAATCAGGGGGAATTTCATCATCAATGGAGGCCTCCCTCCCCCAAGCTATCATCAAAATAAAATGAATCACCTTCCATCTGGGTAATCCATAGAAAATCCCCTCCCAATAGCTCATGAGAGGCATACCCCAAGTGCTCCAACTAACCATATGGTCCACATCATAAAGAAACAAATGATATGCAAAGGTGGTCATATAGTTTCTCATGCTCCCCTTGGAACATGTAGTGCAGAAAAAGTGGGGACTTCCTTCCCCCAAAGACACACCCAACAAATGTGTCTCTCCTCTACCCATGCCCCCAAAAAAGATAAGAACATCTTCAGCATGTGGGATCATAAGTAAGACCATGCTAGCTGCCATATACAATAAGGGAGAAGGACAATGGTCCCTCATGTGCAACCAGTACAGTTTTCCTCCTAACTGCCATAGGATATGATATGACAAGCGTTCTCCCCAACACTTTCTTGTTGCCCCATCCTTCTTGCATGCTTGGAGAAGGTGTATGATGGTTGGTGTTAAGGAACCATACCATGAAGAGTACATCATCTCTCCAAGATCTCCCAAAGAATGGCCAACATCACCATTGTTCATGGGCGAAAGTGGCTTATGAAGCCCATCAATCAAAGTGCCCCCTCTTGGAGCCAAGACTTGCACATGAGTGTTAAGAAGATACAAGTATATAACGAATACATCATGAGATTCAGCAATACAATTTTTTTCATAAACTTGTCTAAAATCAGCAAGGTAGCTCATGGATGAGCTCCCTCTCACACTTAATAAATAAGGAGGTGATAATGATAACTCTTCCCAAGAGCTAAGTCCCTCCTCAACCAGAAAATGATCCATGCACTTACTCATATGAGAGTGCACCTCCTCTCTGAAATTTTCCCACATGAATCCATATAATATAGTATGTCATGTTTTAATGAAACTAGTGGGATTTGAAAGCAAGACCTCATAAGTTGTATCAAGTAGTTTATTCTTGAGCTTGGAATATTTGGTTAAGTAGATATGATTATGAACATAAATGATTCCATTAACTACCTCATACTCTTCATCCATTTCTTTCCCATAAAGAACCTTACATGTGAATAGGTCCTTAGAATATTCCATCAAGAGTTGGGACTCCCAATAAGGCTCTAGGCTTCCCAACATTGACAGTGCCACAGAAATCTGAAATGATGCATTTGTCATATGATGGCTCTCCCCCTTGACATGCTTGATGTCAAGTTCACATGTTGTAATATTCCCAACCTTCTTTTGCTGCCCCTCTTGCAGCTGATCTTGCTCAAGACAAGATTGGAGTTTAGGAAAGTCACCCTTCCCTTGAAAGGTTCTCTTTCTCAAAAACTTCCACCTCTTTGCTCCTGCATGAAAAAATGAAATTATTTCTTTGTTATGTTCAAAAATATTCATTATATATTGGAGTATCCTCTTGATACTATGCTCGTATCAGCACAAATTTCTGAATCTATCCCCTCCAATGCAAATAGATGACTAGAAGAAAACAAGGTCAATTTTAGAAATATTCCTAGCCTTCCATCAATGGTTTTCAGTGCTGTAGTGGCTCCTTCAAGGGTTCCCTCTTTAAAAAAATATGTTGCTGCTGTATATAGTTGAGAGAACACTTTAGTTTCACTCCAATCAGGAGGTCTTCTTGCTGAAATTCCTCCTTGCAAAGAGGCATCAAGGCATAGAGTAAGATGTGAATGTAGGTGGACAGATTTGCCCCTACCCTTGTTGCATAGGTCCTCTTGCCTCCTTTGTTCTTTCAAGCCCTGAAATATAGAAGGGTTCATACTCTTCATCTCATGATGTCATTCCTTCTCTTTTCCTCCTCCTATCTTCAAGATCCCATCACTTGGCAATGAAATCACATGCTGCTCATATGTTATGCCAAGAGCTCTATGTGCGAGACCTTTTAAAACTCCTTGCAAGAGTGCAAGAGTTTCTTTTCTTGGAACAAGTTATCCTTCCTCTTCTCCATGAGGTGCTTGGGGTTATTTTTTCATGACTGCATTATTCTCCCATGCCTTCCCTTTCTCTTCTTCAATAGTTGAAGTTGCCTTATCTTCAATAAGAGACCTCAAATCTTGATCTTCTTTTGAAGAAGGAATCTTCATGTCTTCCCTTTGAGAAGAAAGCCCTTCATCCAAAGGAGACCTTGACCTTGGCAAAGAATCAAACAAGCTCACCTCATCTTCATTGGTTTTTAGAAATGGATTTGGATTTATAGATCCTCCCAACTGATGCAAAACTTGTGGTTTGATAGTTGCAATAGAAGATGTTTCACAAGAAATATCATCAAACCTCTCTACTAAAATTTCAATGAAATTTTCATAAGTAGATGTATTTGAATTCTTTAAGGAAATTTTTTCAAACAACCACCAAGCATAGGCCTTACCCTCAAAATGAAGCACTTCTACTTTGATGGCTTCAGTTTTTGAAACTTGATGTTGTTGTACAAGGGTGTCTAGCTCCTTCACCCAAACCCTAACTGGACATTTAGGTGATCCATCAAAAGTAGATAGAAAGAATCTACCCACATCATGCTAATTTATCCTTATGCTTCTTCCTTCCTTAATATTGCAAAACCCTTGGAAGTTCAAGTGATATTTGAAATCCTTGGATTTAGCTTCATACTCTTGCAAATAGTCTCCAAGAGTCTCTTGCTTTGGCACACCTCCCTTTCTCTTCTTCATGAAGAAATTGCTGATAGGACGTGGTAGATCTGATGATATGGTTGAGTGCTCATATCCATAAGATGATAACTTAGAACATTCCTTCTGTATATATCTATGTGAGGAAACTTGATGTGTTTCCCTCCTCATTTCTTTGATGCCCTTGCTTTGGTCCTGCAGCTTTGAAAAGAGAAGTTTTGAGAACCTCTTCTCTTCATACAACAAGGGTTTGCTATGATTTCTCTTGAAAATATCCTTCTCCCCATGAGAATAATCCATAATTATTGGGCTCACAGGCTGAGCCAATATTGTTGCTCCGATACCACTATAATGTTCCTTTTTCAGGAACTGCTCATGAGTCCTGCAAATGAGGTTCCTGCTTCAGAAGCATTTCCAATCAAAAACCAGATCTGTTCTAGAGATTAACTGCAGGGGAATTTATTTGATATTTCATCTCTAAAAATAGGGTTAGATATAGAGGCTATCTGGCCCTTGTGTAGACTCTATCTATATAACCTATTGAAAGGTAATATTCCCAAAACAGGGATTCAGCAATACATTAACTGTATTGCAGCCTTAAAATGATAAATAAGCTTAATATAGCTGTAATATACTGAATTATATCTTTGGAAACCACAACATCGACATTGATTCAAATCTATGATGCAAAATTTGGGGAAAAGCAGCTAATTCAGCCCTAAAATGGGTGTATTTAGAAATATGCGTGGAAACAAGGGATGGGGATGGTTGGAGATGTTATATGAGGTCATGAGGGACCTATGCTCATATTTTCAGCTCAAAAAAAGTGCTCTAGCTCAGTTAAACAACTTCTCCTTCCCAAACTAGGCTAGAAAACCCTAGTTTCCCATGACTTGGAATATGCAAAAAGTTCTGAAGCTGTAGCAGCATTATTTTCTGAAGGTGTTAGATTGAAAATAGTATGAATCATCAGGAAATAATATTGATAACATTTTTGGAGCAATAATCAATGATAAACATAAGATTTACATGAAAAACCCTCAAGATTGAGGAGTTGCAATAATAATAAAATGACTGCATAAATTAATTGCGCATTAAATGGAGGCCATGCTTCATAAATTGCAGAGAAAAATATGATATTTCATTAATTTACTCAAATAGGCATGAAACAAAGATCTAATCTCTTGTTACATAGATCTTAAGATCACCCGACAAGGGTTTCTCAACAAAAAATGATATACAAGAGTAGCAGCTGCATATCTATATTTGGAAATTAATTTTATTAATGAAACCATGCTCCAAAATTAATAATCATACAAATCAATGGCTCTATACCCATTTTCTAGCTTATCGGGAGAGACAATGGTTCTCCTCTTGGGAAACTAGCTCAAAACAATGGGGATTTACCCCCTTCCACTGCACCTCCTGGAAAATAACGCAGTTTTCTGAGTGGAATGTGTAGATGAAGTGTACAAGTGCTTGGCCCAATACTGTATAGTGGAATTTTCATATCAGATGCTCCCCTTAGATCTCTTGCTACAATATCCCCAAGAAAGAGTAGGGTATTCTCGCATGGGAAAAACCCTTGCACTAAACAGTTGAGAATGCCAGAAGTCTGAAAATAACATATGAAAATATGAATTCCAATATAAACTCAAATTCTTGCCATTCCTTTGTTATATAGTTGATAAGCTTCTCCTCTAAGGGTCCCACTCCACCAAGGGGTTGCTTCCTCACCAAGCTTCTTCATCAAATATTACGCTGCCCTATTAAGTGAAGACCATCTTAATACAGCGCAGTTGGATATAATTAATCTTGATTAAGTAAATCTCCTTGGGATCATCCTTGCCTAATCCTTCATGCCTTTCTCCTTTCACACATGTGGCTGATCCACATGGTTATTTCATGATCCCTTTTCACACCATAAGGGATTTTTATTCCTGCAAAAGAAAATATTGAGCCTCCTTGCTCCCTTATTCATAAAATTTGATTTTAGAAACAAAAATTAATATTCCCATTAGCTGAAGCTAATTTAGGAATATTACAAATATGGAGGCTAAAAATTTACATATACATCAGCAAATCAGATTTTCAATGAGGCCCATACAATGTATAACAAGAAATAGAAGACTAAATTAGAATAAATCCCTCAAAAAGAGGTGCTGCAATCATATATATTCACTAGAAAAGGCTTGATAGAGTTATTTTCATTAGGCTACAACAACTATTGATTACAACTTATGTCTAGAGAAAAATAATGCAAGAACAATCAGGTCTATGACAGATCCATACACTATAGAGTCTCTACTTTACATACCCCTTGGGGTTTTTAGCAATACATTAAGCACAGAGAGCAGATCTAAGATCTAAACCTACAGGTCTGCAAAAATCTTCAGAAAATTCTACAGTAACTATAGGAAAATCTAGATCAAATCTAAATATAACATGGATTAGATCTAAAATCCATGGATCACCACAGTGAAGGGTAGATTCCCAACACTAGAGATCTCTCCTCCAAGGTTATGCCAAAAGCCCTCACAACAGCACCTATATAAAAACCCAGATCTGGAATATGGACTGCGCTATAGGGTTCAAGATTAGTTTGGTCTAATGCCAAGATGTGGATCTTAAGCTCCAATGATCCAATACACTCTTGATAATGGGATAGAAGCCTTTCCCACTAAAAAGAGGCACTAGAATGGCCGAGATCTGAGTAGATCTAGCCTCCACTTACTGTAGCTTACAAGGACAACCAAACCCTGAATAGGATTTGCATTGTAGTTGAAAGATGAAGCTTGGCCAAATGCCTGATAGTGGACAAGATAAGCAAGAATATTCCAAGAGGCCTCTCAAGGAAAGAGGTGGGATTCCCAATCAGGAACACCCAGTGACAAACATCGCTATCCTCAGTTAAACAGTAAGAGATTGATATATGTCTAAACAATACAATATATTCAGAAAATGTAATCCAATCAAAAACCTTCTCCTGTTGTTCTCCTCTTCCTTTTATAAGATAGGAATCTTGCAAAACTCTAAACCATCTCAATTATTTAGTTTCTTTCACATGTGCCACTTCCAACTAAGACTACGCTGTGCATCAATGAGGTTCATCCCCTCTAGACAACGTTGTTGATCTGGTCATAGTTGACCCAGTCAAATGTCTCAATCCCTCTCACACATAAGGGTGTTTTATTAAGATGGCCCATATTTATCTTTGTTCACATGGGGCATTGATTTATTCACTATTTTAGGAGTTTTTATTGTCATCCTTTACACATTTATTCATGCAACAGGAAAATGAAACAAAATTGTGTATTCCCATTAGCTTGGGATAATTGGGAATATTACAATGTTTGAGTTCGAGGAAGAATTTGTAGTTACCAAGTCCAAGCCTTTATTTCATTATTTTATCACTCATTTCTATCTATTTTCCATGGATGATTCCATAAGTGTGCTCCACCTTTGAGCACTAATATTACGCCTCCATTCCCCTCCTTTTCTTCTCATATCAACGCTATAATTACCTTTTCTTTGCCTAACGCACTTAGCCCTTCATGGCCTTATTTTTTTTTTTTCTCTGTTCATGACCACCTTATTCCTTCTATGAAAAAAGCGTGAAAAACCATTCAAAACCACCGAAAAAACCAACCTCTGCCTTTGCTCCTCAGTTCTCCTGCCATTGTACATTACAATCGCACTTCGCAAAATTTTCCCTTCCCTTTCAACACCTACCACTCATCTTTACCGATTGCGATATTGCGATATCACATATTGCAATCGCAACATTTTCCCTTTCCCTTAATACTTACCTCTCTAACTCTGCAATATTGAGATTGTGATATCGGCCCTACCTCCATTTTCCAATTCGCAAATCGCTCTTTAAACCTTTTCCCTTTTTCATTAACACTTGCCATTTTCTTTTGCCGATTGTGATATTGTTATCGCACTCCGCAAGACTTATCCTTTTTCTTTTAATAATTACTGCTCTTTCTGCTGATTATGATATCGCATTTTGCACGTCGTCACTTCTACCCCATCGCACTTCACACATTTTATTTTATTAAATCCTTACCATTTTCCATTTAAACTCACGAATTTGTGATTGCGACATCGTACATCACAACGTTTACCTCCATCGTGTCTCTGCCATCACCTTTTTCAATTCTTTTCCACTCCAAAGTCACTTCTCACGCTATAATAAAGTTCTAATAAGGTTTTAAGCCCGCTATTTCCACTTTCTAAGCCTTGTTTCATGCGTTAAGCCCTCCATTAACCTCTTTAGCCCTTTTCTTCCCTCCAGGCTGCAAATCAACACCTTTTAAAGTTTATTTAGATCTTGAAGTGTGACAGAATTCACTGAGAACCCTTAGAAATAGCAACCTTTCGTAAAGAAAAATATCATGGCATGAAGGAAATGCATCTGTTGTGTATATAACACTGTCACCTCAAAGTTTGTATGAACCACAGGTTGATAAACTAAAGTAGGGTAGACCCTGGGAGTTGCAGCACTTTTGGTCCAATACCAGGGCTCACCACTAACCTCTATAAAATGCACACTAAACCTACCTCACTAGCATCCCCGTCTAGGCGTGGTGAATTCTAGACTAGAGGACAAGGAATAGGCGGAGGAGTTGGTCAAGGAAATGGAAAACGCATCTGCTACCATTGTGTAGATGTCGGTCATTATGCACGCGGTTTTCCAAATACAGCATGACAGTAATGCAGGTACTGTAATAAATTTGATCATGTTATTCAGTATTGTCCTATTTTTATTTCCAATATGCATGAAAAGAAAATATTGACTCCTACTCACAATATTCAGATGGTAAGGGCAGAACTGTGTGAAGAAGAATCCAATGTGAATGTTTTCACTAGGAGTGATGCAGCCACTAGTGAAGAAAAAGGGAAGAATCTGGATGTTGATCTTTGAATCAAAAATGAACGTGAGAAGAAGGAAGGATTAAATATACAATGTGAAAAATACACCTTTGTAGAAGAAAAAAAGGGGTTCACAAAAGCAATCACATCAACATCAAGTAAATCTATGGATGTGGTCAGAGTTGATGAAGAGATAAAACCCTTATTACAAGCTTGTATCAAGTTGCTTCGCAATAAGAAGGTAGTTGGGAACCTCAAATCATTGATAGATAGCTGCACAGCAAAAGAACAACCCTGAATGGAGCAGAAAGTTTTCAATAAGATCAATAAGAATAAAAGAAGATCTGGAAGGGAGATGCGCTTGATTTCCTAGATTGGAGCCTATGATATGGATTAGGCCATCCTGGATCTAGGATTTGATGTGAATGTATTACTAAAGCAAACTTGGCAGCCCATGGAATAACCTAAGTTTGAGTGGTCTACTATTCAGCTGCACATGGAAAATCAAAAAAATATTATTCCATTAGGAAGACTCTCACAGGTTGTAGTTGATATTGAAGGAGTAAAGGTGCTCACATATTTTGAAGTAATACAAATTGTGGATGATACCGATCTGTGTCCTGTGTTGTTGGGTTTATATTGGTCTTTTGATATGGATGGAATCATTAATATTAAGAGAATAAGTATGGTATTTGAGAATAATGGAACCAGAGTTCTGGTTCCCCTAGATCCTACAAAAGGTGCAATATATACAGAGTCAGTGTGCGCAGATGATGATGTTGATCACGTCTAACCTAACTGCACGAGATGATGATTGGATCAATGTGACAACTGATGGAAGAATCAACTAGGAAGAGGATAGCTCCTACTTCTCAGATTCATATGAAGAACTAGAGAACTAGTGGAGCTGGCTACATGAAGTATATACGTTGTGCTGTAATCGAGTGACAAGAGCTCTTCGATGCATCTCATCAGAGGTACAGGAGTTTCCTTATGATGATGGTTTGACTAATGTTAACATTTTTGTAGGTGAAATTGAAAGGGTTCTTCTAGAAGCACAAATATTCCATGCACTTGATATAGCACTGTGCTCTACCCCAAAACGCTGGTGGGAGATACATAAAAGAAACTTGGGTAATTGGGAAGAATGCACTCATATGATGAGACTGTGATTTGAGCGTCCAAACATCCGAATCGAAGAAACCCATTTCGGAAAAGGTTTTCTGTGCATACATCTGGCTAATTGGACTAAAGCGTGGGCACAGATCTGAGACCAAAATGGGTGAAAATTTTCATCCACACTTTGGGGAATGTTCCTACATATTGGTCCCTAGAAACTGATCTGCGATGAGGAACCAATGAATGGATTACGCTAACAAAAAAATTTATTTTAACCTTCATCTTTGAAAGTGGGTTTGACTACTTGGGTAAAGCACTGTAGGGTATTCATGAGTCATATTTTACACCACAAAATGGAAGTTAGAGAAATCCTCATCAGCATGGGATTCGTAGATGATGTACATTGCAAATTTTTGAAATTTGAGAGTGGAAGAGAATGAGGAAAATCCAAGGAATATCACAATCCCTCAATCTGAAGGTTAATGCAGATTTGTTGGGACTTCAATTGAGTAACTGGATGTCACTAAGCCTTTGAATATTTATTAAGTGAACATTCACTCTAAATAACAACCTAAATTATACAAGATCATGGATTACTGGGATGATGATATGGTGGGAAAGGTCATTGAGCTGTTGACTGAATATCAGGACCTATTTCCTACAAATTTTTCTTAGCTGAATGGGATAGTAGGCCATCTCAGAGTGATAAAGATTAATTTAAAAATATATGTGTGACCTGTAAAGAAACACCCATATATATTCAATCCCAAGTATAAGAAGAAACTAAAAGAAGAATTGGATAAAATGGTTGACCCAGGAATCATAAAACCAATGGAGGAATAAGATTGGGTGAGTCCTATGATGATGTAAGACAAGAAGATTAAAGGAGAAATAAATATTTGCATGGATATGCACAAGTGAATGATGTGTGTGTACATGATCCGTTCCCAACCCCATTTTTTGATGAGATCCTAGAAAATGTAGGAGGACAGGAGGCCTACTCATTTACAGATGGTTTCTCAAGATACCACCATATCAGAATTGCGTCAGAAGATAGAAGTAAGACCACATTTGTGAAAAAATGGGGATCCTTTCATTATACAATCATGTTATTTTGTCTGAATAATGTTCCAACTATCTTCTCACGTGTAGTAGTAGTTGCGTTCAAAGAATACATCCACAATTTCTTAGAATTCTGTTTTGATGACTAGACTGTCTTTGGGTTGTTTAAGAACCATGTATCTAGTCTACCCCTAATGTTGGATACTTTTTGAAACTATCATATCTGACTTAATTTAAAAAAGTGTATATTTTGTGTTCCATTTAGGATCTTGCTAGGTCATATTGTTTGTTAGCAAGGATTGATGGTAAATCTAGCCAAGATTGCAGTTATTGTTAACCTGGAAGTTCCTACAAATGTTAAACAATTGCGCTCAATTTTTGGGCATATAGGGTATTACCGAAGGTTCATTCAAGGGTACGCGTTGATCACTGCACCCATGGAAAGAAGGAAGCCTCATTTTTGTAGGATGAAGAATGTAAAAAAAAGAAAAAGTGCTAAAGGAGAAGATGGTCATTGTGCCCATATTGGTCTTTCCAAACTAGTCAAAGATATTTCATCTACATGTTGATGCCTTTTGCGTCACGCTCAGAGCTATTTTTAGCACAAACAAGAGATAGGGAGACTGATCACCCTATTGCATTTGAAAGCAGGAAGTTATCAAGCACGAAGCATAATTATTCAACTACGGAGAGGGAATGGTTTATGTGTTGTAGAAATTCCACCACTATTTGTTGGGAGGAAACTTTAAGATGTTTACTAACCACTTTGCGTTGAAGTACCTATTCAATAAGACTTTTTTTTTGGGGGGGGGATATCTAGATGTTTTTTGCTATTTCAAGAGTATAATTTTGAAGTAATTTTGAAACCTAGGAGACTGAATGTTGGACTAGACCATCTGTCACGCATTGAAAATGGAGAAGAGCCAACTAGCTTGGAAGATGGGTTACCTAATGTGAAAATATTTTCTATAAAGGTATTTTATGATCATTTTGCAGACATTATTCATTTCTTGACTACTGGAAGTGTGCCCATGGAGTATACATTGAAACAAAAGAAAAAATTGGTCACGTACGTAGTTGAATTTACTCTGGTTTCCAGTCAGTTGTATAATATGGGTGCATATGAGGTATTGTAGAGGCATGTGTTAGAATTTTAGAGAAAAGATATCTTATCTGAGGCTCATGGAGGGGTTATCAGAGGTCACTATGCCGGGAAATCCACTATGTAGAATATCTTGCGAGTTGGTTTATGGTGGCCCACATTGATGTATGCCAAAGGATAGGGAAACCATTGTGCAGATATGAGATGCCCTTGCACCCATAGATGGCATTGCAAGATTATGAAATATGGGCCATTAATTTTTTTGTACCTATTGACCCTCCAGGAAAGAAAATAGGGGCGTGTTACATAATCACTATGTCACCAGATGGGCTGAAACTAAGCTGGTGAATGATTGTAGTGCACACAACTACGAACTTCATTTTTGAGAAACTTTTGACTCGGTTTGGATGCCCTAATATTTTTATGAGTGATCGGGGTACAAAATTTGTAAATGAAACTATTGAAGCTCTCACATAAGAATTCCAGATTCATCATTAGAAGAGTACTCCATATCACCCACAGCTGAAATTACAGAGTTTTTTCATTGCCCTCAAAGAATCGTGCAATGAAATTCAAAGAGTCCTGGCAGAGTTTGAGCAACATATTGTTCAGTGGAAGATGAAGCTCCAGCCCAAAACATCGCCAGGGGTCAGCGCGAAGCGTGCTGCAGAACTAAAGGTAGCTACAAACAGTGTAGAAGCCACTGTAGCAGAATGTGGAACCTTACTGGATGAAGGTATGGAGGTTGGAAAACTATTTAAAATGATATGATGGTACAAAAAATAAGAAATTAATTGCGCATTAAGGAACAAAAATTCACTGAAACTAGGACGACGACACCCACATTAGTCACAGCGCGGAGACTTGCCCGCTTGCATGAAGGCAAGGCTATTCAGATAGAAATATAAGATCTGTGCCACTGAGAGTAGCTTTTGGAAACAAGGATGCAGCCTTAGGCTAAGGAAGCCCTGCAGTTGTCACATAGTCTTGATGGTGCCCTGAAAAGCCTCCAACAAACACATCGAAGCATCAATTTTGCAGCTAACAGGTCGACAACCACAAAATAAGTTGACGAAGCGCAGAGTACCGGCATGTAGAGTGTCAAATTTATCTTACCATTTAAGAGCTTTTTCGATGCAATAAAAGAAAATATGAAGGAGACCACCTCGTAGTGACTCGGGAGGAGTTGCGAGTTTGTGTTGGGTTCCTGTTGGAGCGGGGTACATTTTTGGGCTACGTTTTGTCTATTTTTTGTTGTGTGTGCTACGCGAAATAGTAAAAGGGGCTTTAGGGCAGGTCAAAGTCCCTTAATCATTGTAATGGGTTTAAATGGAAAACCATGAGTCTCAAACCATGGTTGGAGACCATGGTATGTGTGCGTATATATAATATAAATATGTAAGGATTAAGTCGAGTGAGGAAATGATCTCATGGTGAATTGTTTTGGTTAATGTTTTGAGATAAGTTTGGGTTTTTGGGTAGAAGGGATCCTACTGGCTGTGTGCACAGAAACCTAAGTTCTAGCTGTGTGCAGACTTCACTAGTTGTGTGCACGGAAAGATAGATTGTATTGGACTGAAGGACTGAATGTACTAGAATTGATAGATCTCTTAATAAATAATATTGTTTTGGTGACCCTGGAATTTTATGAAACTTTTTGAATTGTTTATCTTTTAATTGCATTAAGATCTGAATTTGTTATGTTATTGCGTATTTATTTCTGTTGATGGTTAATTGCATCTATGTGCAAATATCAGTCGATGTTAGATGAATAAATCTAATTATGTATACTTGATTACTCTGCACAAATATATATTGAAGTATTCTTTGATAATCTACAAAGTGTTGGATATGGTGATGCACACATCTGTTATATAATCTATTATAATTATGTTTAGGGCCACTACATCAAAAAATTCCTCAGGGTGCAAAAATCTGGTTCCAGCAGCCCCCCCATATTGCTTCGGGTAGTACTTTGGTCCACGAAATGATATCACTGCCCGAAGGGCCCGTATTTGGAGGTTTTTTTTGGTTTCATGATCGCTCTGAACCTGGGTCAGGACCCCTCAAGCCAACAATATACTAGGGTTTGAAGGAAAACCTAGGAAATTTAGTTGTTTTGGTTTTATGGATATCATTAGGTTAGGGTTTATAAGAAACCTTGGGGTAAGATAAAGGCTTCAGTTTTGTAGTTTTGAAACCTTAGCATGATCAATAAGAAGTTTTTCTAGCACTTGTGATAGATTTAAGCGTTACCCTAGATGGGATAGCCTTAATTGGGCTTGGTTGTTGATGAGGTCAATGGAATCATTGAAGGAAACATTGTTACATGGATAATGGACAAAATTTTGGTTCAAGAGGGAGATTATCACTTCTTTTTGAAAGAGAAGTACATTTTATATTTATCATTATTTGTGATACTATTCTTGTTTGGATTTATTGTTTTGATTATTAATTATACTTCCTGCATGAATATTTGAGTGTCTGATGCTTCTAACCTCTAGATGAGATATGATAAATAAATCCTTCTTGATGATAATCTAGGGTGTAGGAAAATAGATCTAGTAAAAAATAAGGTACCTGATGAAAATGTTTCAAAGCAACATCTGGAAATTACGATATGCAAGAAAGAGCTACAAGTTGCGAAGGTATCTGAATACTTCAAGGTATGTATAGTGTATTGTTTCAATGTCATGATTAAGCTACAATGTTGGATGGATAGTTAAGCCCTAAGATATGAAAATAACATCACCTTCATAAATTACTTATGCACGCATATGAAAGTAATTCTAATCTCTAGTACATGTGATATATTCATGCACTTCATATTTGGAAAATATCTTAGACATGATGAATTTCCTAGATGCATTGTTTTTTATATATTGTGACTTGATGATGGTTGTAATAATCATGGTAATCTTAATGATAAAAGTGTAACAATTATATTGGTGCTCAAGATCTTCTTGTTGACATTGGTTAGATTATGTTAATCTTAGTAAATTTAATTCCCTAACTTGATGATTGATTAATATGATAAAGAAATGATGTAGTGATTATGATCCTTGAAGTATGAAGATACACTTTCCCTATGCCCTAATTATATGAAATTAACCTTTGATGAATATTTGATGGCATTTGCATATGAGAAAATGAAGTAGTTTATGATGATTTTTTATGACTATGATAAATATATGTTTTAGAATCTGATATAGTTTGACTCTTTGACCTGAAAGTATGGTTGATGCATGACAATATTATGATAGGTAGGTTAATGTTTTGAATGATGATGACTGAAGTGGCTTCCCATTCAGAAGGAGGAACTATTCATGAATTTTAACACCTCTTATTATCTGAAACGAAGACACTTTTTTGTAGAAGGAATAATTATGGTTATGAATATAAATCTAATGTTGTGGAAAAAGGTTTTGGAAAGTTTTGAAAAAATAAAAGAAGGTTTCTCCTAGTCCAAGCCTAAAATGTCGAGAGAAAGGCTTATGGGTGCAGTTATAAACCTCCCAACTGCATGGAAGAAGGCCTATCAGTGTAGTTGAGATTGTAGGACACAAAAAATAAGATCTTATGCACAAGACTAGGAGTGCACCAGGAGTATGATGGACTTATATACATGTAGTATATGATGGATAATTCTATTAGCATGTAATTTTTTAAGATATACATAATTTTTAACTTATTATAAAGAATATGAATGCATGTCTAATATTGTTATTTTAGGGAAATGGAACATGCATATATGTTATCATTGGAACTAGTATATGACAATATTAGGTAATGTTGAAAAATGCAACAAGAAATTATAAATTTGATTTTTTCTTGATTAAATTGAGAAAATTCGAATTTCCACATCAGCGGATAACTTGGATGTAGTTAAATTATGTAAAATGGATTTTGTCACCCATTTTACTTCGTAAATTTGAGTTGGAGGAGTTAGAGTTCAGCTAAGCATGTGTGATTGCTAATTTGTAGCAATCAAGGTTAGATATCTAAGGTTATTTTCAGTTAAGCACATTCTAAATGTTGAAGGAACTAGTGGAAGGTCAGTTAAGTAGTGGGACTTCAATAAAACTTAGTGGTTATCTAATTAACTGGTTAATCAGTCCCAAATAACTATCGTATGTAGAGAATTTGAGTTCCCCAGTTGTTGGAATGGGGTCCCCTGAGGCACAAGTTCCAAAGACACTTTTTTTATGAGTTTGTATGTGCACGCTGTGCAAATGAATTCAAAGGGATTTTTGTCCAATTTGAGATGTAATTGCACTTAAATGTAAACTATGGGCCTCAAACCATGGTTTAAGACCATATTCTCTGCGCGTTAGGTGTATTATAAATAGATAGAGTATGTATAATCTAAGTAGTGAAGTCTAAGTTGATGACATATTGATATTCTCATAATATTTGCATCTGTAAGGGTTTTTCGGTCAGGTTGAAAGGCTCTTGATGGCTGTGTGTAGGAAGACCTACTCTTGGTTGTGTGTGGAATCCAATGGTTGTGTACGCGAAAGGGATTGTAAGGGTTTTGTAAGGGTTTTGGAAAGACGGTTGATGTATTGAAAGATCTGAAAGATAATAGAAACAACAGTTTTGGCGAAGCTCTCTTTGTTATGAATCTATATTTCTTACTGTTATATCACATTATTTTTTTACTTATTAATGATTGCGCAAAGTTATCTGATAGATTATGCATGATTATTGATGGTTAAGAGACCTATTAAGTGATTACATTGGTTAAGATATAGATCTTGTTTGAATTTGTTATCTACGGTAAGCAAGATAGTATTTGTGTGTTATTTTGTTGATAATTGTGCATCCTCTGTAATTCTGCTATAAAATATTGTGTGCATCTGTATAAGTTCACTTTTGGTTTTTCTAAGGATCACTTCATTAAATTTTCTCCCAGGGTGCAGAAACCTGGTTCCAGCACCCCCTTCGAGTGAGACTTTGGTATGCTCAAGAATATCATTATCGAAAGGGTCAGTAGTTGGAGGGTTTGTTGGTTTATCCATAAAATATGAACTTGGGTCAGGACCCCTCAAGGCCACAAATGGTTCTATCGCTGGGATCGGGATCATCATTTTGAGGGTGTTGGGACAGGGTCTCCTACGAGCTGCGAAACTGGCCCAATTTTGTATATTTTTTATTATAATTAGGCTAGTGCAGGGGTTTTGGGGTGGGTCAAAGCCCTGAAAGCATTGTAATGGGTCAAAGGGTAAACCAAGGGTCCGAAAACCACAGGTTGCAGACCATAGGAAAGCTTAGGCTAGATTATTATAAATAGAGGAACATTTTGAATTGTAAGGCAATAGAGAAATGAAGAGTTATTGATGTGATCTGTGGTTTAGTATATCTATTTGGATTTTCAGGGAATGGACTCCTATTGGCTGTGTGTGCGGTGATCCAGAGTCCTGCTATGTATGGACCCTACTGTTGTGTGCATAGGCTGGGATGGGTATTGTAAGAGGGAATTGAAGAATTGATGAATAGAAATATTGTGTTGAGAATTGAATCTATGTGTAATTTTTGTGTGAATCATTGGTAATTTTTGTATTATGTGCATTCTGTATTCAAGATATGAAAGATCTGTGTAAGTGTGTTTACTATATATGGATCTATCTGTTCTGTTTTATGCAATATTGTGCTACTATCATAGAAGTATATAATTATCAAACATTGTAGGCCTTGCGCACGTGGATGCGGAAATAGACCTGTGAACCCTATGCAAAAAGAAGCAATCTGGGCATTACGAGGCTGGACGTAGCTCTTCTTATCTTACCTACCATTTCTCAGGGTGCGGAAACCTAGTTCCAGCACCCACCCATACTACTTCGGGTGAGATTTTGACCTACACAATCGGGTCACTACCGAAAGAGCTAGTAGTATAGGGGTTTGTTAGCAAAAATTGAACTCTAAACCTGGGTCAAAACCCCTCGAGCCAACAAATGGTTCCATTTCTGGGACCTGGAGCATGTTGAGGAAGGGATCATGTAATGACAAGAAAATACTGTGAGCCTGAAATGAAGGAAATTGAGGAGTGGTTAGAAAAGCAGATTCAGGAGTTTGCGGTGAAAGAAAATCGCAGCACGAAGTTAATGGCAGAAAGGTGGAAAAATAGGTACATTCTCACATAAATTTATGAAATTTTCTTTGTGGCATTTGCAACTGAGCTTCAGGAGTGGCTGGCTAGGCTAGTAGAATTCTAGAAGTGTTGGAAGGATGAACGAGTCACTCACTCGACTCCAAAGTTGATTCAGCAATTGGAAAGGACTGATAATACCATTACTTGCATGGTAGATCACTGGGTGGACAGTGTGCTATGAGGATTTGTGACAAAATTTTCTACTCTGAGGCCAAGC
This sequence comes from Pinus albicaulis, assembly GCA_034641835.2. Classification (NCBI taxonomy): domain Eukaryota; kingdom Viridiplantae; phylum Streptophyta; class Pinopsida; order Pinales; family Pinaceae; genus Pinus; species Pinus albicaulis. The sequence continues at coordinate 251,691,035 of CM076572.1, read as the reverse complement.
GAAGATTCTTTAAAGGATTCTGAGGCAAGTTCCTAAAGACGCTACCGTTTCTGATTAAGATACTACTGTGCAAGAAAAGTATTATGTGTAGTCATACCGACTGAAGGACCTTAGATCCCGATGAGAATTTGACGTGTAGTGGAAAATACTATCCGACCAACCTCAATGGGGGAAGATCAACCTATAACCCTCTGCGAGAAACGCCTACAGAAGACCCCCCCGACTACACCACTACCCAGGCTACACAAAGGTAAGAACTCAACCATACCACCACCCCTGCTGAACAATGATATGGCTGCACACCTAAGACTACCTACCTTCAAGGGGGTAGGGGATGAGGATATGGATCGATTTTGGTTCGTTGCAAACTCCATCTGGACTACACAAAATTTGATGAACGATACAGTGAAAAGGGCACAGCTGTCCCTGGCATTTGAGGACAGAGCATTGGACTGGTATATGAAATATATTTCTCAGAACAGGAGTGCATCTATTCAAGATATTAAGGATGCTCTGAAAAACCAATTCTGAAAGCCAAAATATTACTCTCAGTTGGTAGCAGAAGTGAAGGAATTCAAGCAAGGTGCGTCTGAGTCTGTATCGGAGGTTGATCAGTGATTGAAGAAAGCAATCATGGAAGGAGGATTTGAGTATGACGATAGGCAACATACGGAATGGTTCATCACTATGTTATTTCCCCACCTACGTACGCCAATGAGTCACCAAACCTTTGAGTCACAGGAAAAAGTTGTCGAAGTCGCTATGAAACTAGAAGCTGCACCCAGATAAGATACTTCGGGAAGAGTACAACAAATTCAGGAGCAGCTTGGAGCTATGCACATGGATATTTAGAACCTGCGAAAGGAATGAGAAAGCGGGGCCAGTGCATATCTATGGTGCATATGATGTCAGGTATCTGGCCATATGAAGGATCAGTGCCCTCTAGCGATAGAGTACATGCAGGTAGGAGGATCCAGCATGGTCTGCCCAGGAGCAAGTGGGGAACCCATCCTGTCACGACCAGGCTCAAGCAGACCTATGCTGTGGTGTGATGACTGCTATGTAGTGGGGCTGCATGATATGAACAATTGCCCTCAGATAGGTGTGTATGTCCCAGAACTAAAGCAATAGTGGTGCAGGTTCTACCGATCGGTAGGACACGATGAGCAGAATTGTCGCACTTATGACTTGATGATAGATCATGGGAACTTATATAGGGTACAATCATATCCTGCATCACTAAGATCTCCTGTGAGCTTTGGTGGCTCTCCAGCAAGGGCGAGGGGAGGTTGAGGAGGAAGCGCAGGACGAGGACGTGGGCAGCTAATCTGTTATAACTTTGGGGAGGTAGGACACTTTGTCAGGGACTGTACAAATCCCACAAGGAAATCGTGCAAATATTATAGATAGCTGGACCATGTGGTTGAAGATTGCCCAATTTTAATGGCCAAAATGTAGGAGAAACAACCCACCCATATGCAGAATGTGCAAAGAGTTAAAGCCGAGCTAAGGAACATAGACCCGAGTGTGAAAGTCATAACACGCAGTGGGATGGTCACCCAGGGGGCGAAGGAAGAGGCTACCAGGGATCCTATGATCTCTCAAGAAGGAGCAAACGTAAGCAAGGGACAAGAGAGAGTAGCAGCTACTGTACAGGTACTGGCAAAACTTAAGATAGATGAGGGGGTTGAGCCCTTTCTGCAGCCAAATATGAAGCTGTTACGTAACCCAAAGGCTGTAAAGAACCGTCAAGCATTAATGAATAGCTGCGCAGCTTGGCCCGATCCAATTCCCGGGACCAAGGATGTACACAAGATATACAGTTATAAGAAACACACAGGAAGAGAAATGCGGTTGACTACACAAATTGGTGACTACGAGATGGATCAGGTTATTTTGGACCTTGGATCAGATGCGAACGTATTACCAAAGAAAACATGGAAACGAATTGGAGAACCTAAAAATGGAAAATCAACAAAATATTATCCCTCTGGGAAAGCTGTCAAAAATCATGGTAGATATTGCAGGGGTAAAATTCCAAGCTGATTTTGATTTTATAGAAATCGTGGAAGATGCAGATCCCTACCCTGCACTCCTAGGACTGGATTGGGCTATAGATATGGGGGGTGTGATAAATCTCAAAAAGTGCAGCATGGTATTTTAAAATAATGCGACGTGAGTCATAGTCCCATTGGATCCTGTGGAAGGCATGCGGTATACAGAGCTAGTGCAGGATGCAGAGGAGGTGGACCACATCTAAAAGCTCACCACACAGTATGAAGATTGGATTAACCCCATGACGGAAGGAGTACTCTGCTGGGAACAGGATAGTGAAGGCCTGTCTGACTCTGATGGGGAACTAGAGAATTGGCAGGGCCGATTGCACGAGGTTTTGGTGCTACGATGTCTTTGGGTCACAAGGAATTTCCATAGCATCTCCGCCGAGGTGAGAGACTTGCCCTACTTTGGGGACTCAGGTAACATTGAGGAATTTTTACGTGCATTCGAAGCAGAAGTTTCCAAGGGACGCAGGCTAGGGGCCCTTAAGCTGGCCCTACATGGAATGCCTGCACACTAGTGGAATACGCGTGAGATGGTATTCCGCGATTGGGAGGAATGTCAGGATAAGATGATCTTGCAATTTAAAGCTCCAGATGGAAATAGACCCTAGAATTCCTTGGATTCGAAGACCCATGCAGATATTTTCTTGCATGGGAAACACAATGGTGCAAAAAGACCCCAAAAAAATGAGTTCACCTATTTATCCATGGCTTAGGCCTGCACCCAACTATTTGGTATTTAGATGCGGAGCTGCATCAGCACATGCACAATTGGGATAATTTGCAGACTGAGTTTCTGTGAACATTTAAGGTGGCATATGGCACAAGGACACTCGACGCAGCTCTACAGAACATGGACACCCTGACTAAGGGAAAAGAATGCCTGCACATTGTACCCGAATCAGGGGGAACACCGGTACCGTACACGATGGAATACGAGAGCCTTAACTCGACAGAGGGAGTGAGTGATCCCAAAACTGACCCAAACACGGTGCTCAACAGGATACGTATGGCTTCTAGGTTGCTTAAGGTGTACCTGAATCGCATTACAACACATCTGATGTCATCTTTAATTCGGGATGTGAGAACAGAACAGACGCTTAAATCCAAGTCAGTAGATCTATGGGAAATACGTCAGGTGCGAGCGATGACTATCATAACGCTACATTTGGGTGAAAAGAGAATCATATCGTTACAGAAACTAGGTGTTTGGCCATCAATGCAGCAATTTATGGTGAGTATTTTCTGGATTATTGATGGTAAGTTTCACATTAGATCTACTCTACCGTTGGATAACCCCGGGCATTATAAGGAAGAACGGATAATTCCACTCAAGAATCCATATTGTCTCTATCTTTTGCCTCTATTATTCTACTGCTTGAGTGTCTGGACCTGTAGTGTTTGGGTCGTACCCCATCAACCTACCTTCATTGTCTGTGAGTTTTCGAAGCTGGAAGCCTATCCTTTTTCTGTTATGGCAGACCCTAATCTTACAAGCGCCTCGGCACCCACCTGTCCAGCGCCCGCAGGCATTGTGTTAAGAGGGTCTGGGGATGCTAAGGTTGATAATTTGATTGCCCTCTGGCTCCCTACAAGAAAAATTGACTTTGAGCCTTGTACACGATGGCACCACAGCTACACGACGGAAGTTTGTGCCCAACTCGAACCTAGAACGATTGCAGGTCCCAACAGGATGGGATCCTAAGAGGCTATGCGGGATGATACGTAACCACCACAACTCACCAGGAGGACTAACGTAGTCAAGTCACTGCCAGTCTTCCACACAAAAGGGCTGACCAACAGGGATACTCCGTCCCTTTTGGGTACGAAGCGATATAGGGACACGCAGTGACTTCTCTACAGTTCCAGGCTCCCTACCAAAGAAGGCCATATTTTTTCACTACCTAGCACTGTCTTGTTCGGTGACAACCTCCCAATAGATATAGAACTCAAAATGGATTTAATGTAGCTACCTTGCGAGGCATTACAAGGATTACACACCGCCATGCTGCACGAGCTCCATCATCATGACCAGGCCGCGTAGCAACACATCAATGTGGTCAAACACCAGATAAACGATATCCCTCTTCTGGTGCAACTCAAGAAAGTGATTCATCGGCTCAATGCAGAGATCCCTAATGAATTTCCAGTGTCAACCCCGCTCCAGGCTACCCTATAAGACTTGGTCACAGTGCTTAGGGCATCTCAAACCAAAGTGCAGGCCCTTAAGACCCAAATGACTCGCCAATTCATAGCGTACCAGGCCCAAGCACAGCATACCATATCCCCAAGGTTTAGGCACAACGGGCTACGTTGATAACAGAAGCCACTGATGTTATTAAAGGATAGATTACTCTGGGTACCCAGTTGCTCGAAGCGGCAATGCAACTTTGGAAAAAAACCCAATTCAACCCGATGATTCAGTGTGTCAGAGAGGACTTATGCTAGAATGAAGTTTCTTTCGATCAGATCGAAGCTACCTTGCCTTCCCTCGGCCCTACGCAGCGTCTGGCACTCTTGAAAACTAGAAACGCCTTCCAGGACATGATTGTGGATCTCTAGCACACCGAGCATGCAATCAGAAAGTGTGTGAAGCCATGGGGTGATGCCGCCTTCCAGATATCTCAGGATTCTTACAAATCCATTGCATGACTCAACCAAATCTTGGGAACAGGTTACCACGGCCCCTAAAGGACCTACCTCCCCGAAGCTGGTCGATATCACACAGCGTGCTGCTGCCTAGAGTCACGAAGTGTTACCTCCGCTAATTGTCGCCTTCAATGCCTTACGTTCGCGGATAGAGACTGCACCACCATAGTGACTCAGGATGAGTCGCAAGATTGTGTTATGGGACTGTTGGAACAGGGTCTCCTACAAGCTGCCAAACTGGTCCGATTTTGTAGATTTTTTATTATAATTAGGCTAGCGCAGGGGTTTTGGGGTGGGTCAAAGTCCCGAAAGCATTGTAATGGGTCAAAGGGTAAATGAGGGGTCCGAAAACCATGGGTTGCGGACCATAGGAAAGCTTAGGCTACATTATTATAAATAGAGGAACATTTTGAATTGTAAGGAAGAAGAGAAATGGAGAGCTATTGATGCGACCTGTGTTTTAGTATATCTTTTTGGGTTTTTTGGGAACAGACTCCTACTAGCTGTGTGTGCAAAGATCCAGAGTCCTGCTGTGTGCAGACCTTGCTGTTGTGTGCATAGGTTGGGATGGGTATTGTAAGAGGGAATTGAGGAATTGATGAATAAAAATATTGTGTTGAGAACTAAATCTATGTGTAATGTTTGTGTGAATCATTTGTAATTGTTGTATTATGCGCATTCTGTATTCAAGCTGCGAAAGATCTATGTAAGTGTTTTTACTGTATCTGGATTTGTCTGTTCTTTTTTTATGCAATATTTTGCTACTATCATAGAAGTATACAATTATCAAACACTGTAGGCCTTACGCATGTGGATGCAAAATTAGACCTGTGAACCCTACGCAGAAAGAAACAATCTGGGCATCACGGGGCCAAACACAGCTCTACTTGCCTTACCTACCCTTTCTTAGCATGCGAAAACCTGATTCCAATACCCACCCATACTACTTCGGGTGAGACTTTGACCTGCGCAAGAGGGTCACTGCTGAAAGGGCCAGTAGTATCAAGGTTTGTTGGAAAACCTTGAACTCTGAACCTGGGTCAGGACCCCTTGAGCCAATAGAGGGAGATTTGATGTTGTGGCATTCGTCGCACAATGAATTACAATATTGACTAGATAGAAAGATCATTGAATTTTCACTGAAAGAGAATAGAAGCACTAAATTATCCAATGAATAGTGGGTACAAAAGTATATTTATACAAAAATGAATGAAATTTTCTTTTTTTCCTTTGCACATGAACTACAAGAGTGGTTTTCACGCTTATATGAATTCAATCGATGCATAAAATATGATGTAGTCATTGAGTGGACTCCTGAACTGATCCATCAAGTAGAGAAGTTTGATAATACAATCACTTGCACAGTAGATAATTGGATCGATTGCCTTCTAGCGGTATTTGTGACTAAATTTTTTGTTGATCAATTCGTGTCATATTATGAAGTAGAAAGAAGGTTTTTCAAAGGCCCTAGAGATAAGTTCTTGTGCTCATTGAAATTTTTACTGAAAATGCTATTCTATGAATAGGGTTGTCTGTGTGAACATACTACTTGAATGCATCAAAGAGGTTCAATTATGAAAAATGGAATAATTTACCATGAAGACTCTGAAAAGGTCATTTATAGTCCTTTGAAGCCTAGATCTAATAGTGACCCTGAACCAGACACTACTAGCTCAAGTGTCTCTGAAGGAGAAAGCTCATCATATCAGAAGCCCTTGAGTCTATTTCCCACTCCATCCACTCCACTTCTGAGCTCACATCATAGATCACCTACTCCACCACATAGTCCATCTCCACCTCCACCTCCACCCCCCCTGATGTAGATATGGTTTCTTCCATGAAGTTACCTAATTTCAGAGGCATTGGAAATGAGGACACTGATCACTTCTGGTTTGTAACTGAGGCTGTTTGGTAGGCTCAACAAGTGAAAAATATTGATATTAGAAAAGCGTAGCTGGCTACTGCATTTGAAGATCGCACACTAAACTGGTACATTATGTATGCGCAAGAAAACCCTAATGCTACCCTGGAAGAAATTAAAGCGTACCTAAAGAGAAATTCAAGAAACCTAAGTCATACGTGCAAATGGTGATAGAAATCAAGGATCTTTCTCAAGAGCCTAATGAATCTATATGGGAGGCCGATCAAAGGTTAAAGCGCATCATCAGATATGGTGGATTTGTAATTGATGATACTCAGCATAAAAAATGGTTTGTTGCTATGTTGCTTCCACATTTGCACGAGCCATTTGGGAAGTAAAATATTGTCACACAAGCTGAGGCTGTAGAAGTTGCAATGAAATTGGAGGCTACCCCAACACTTATTGTGCTGGGAACTCAACAGATTCAGAGTCAGCTGGAAGCAATGCATCTGTAAATTCAAATTCTGCACAAAGACAAAGGCAAGGAGGTTTGCACAGAGGTATGGTGTATCAAATGCAAGGCTTCTAGACATCATAAATACCAGTGTCCTGTTTTCAATAACGATCTGAATGTTGGAGGTCTTATTCCATTAAATAATTGTATATGGTATACTATCTGTCAAATTGCTAGACTACATGACACAGATTCCTACCCAAGGATTGGAAAATATCAGCCTAACTTGAAGCAGTTATTTTTAAAGTTATGTTCGTCATTAGGTAATGATGAGAAGAATTGTTGTACCTATTATACGATGTTGAATAAAATAGAGATATAAGAAATGTAGGTTGATCCTACATCACAAGAATCACCTTCTGGGCACGGAGGATTCCAAGTTAGAGCAAGAGTCTGAAAAGGTGGATCAGCTGGTCGAGGAAGAGGGAAAGTGATTTGATACAACTGTGGTGATGCTGGTCATTATGCACATGACTGTCTGAATCCAGTGTGATATTCCTACAGGTACTATAGACAATTTGATCATGTTATAGAGTATTGTCTTGTCTTGATTACTGAAATGCAAGAAAATAAGACCCCAATGCTTCATATGGTTCATGCAGAAACTCGTGAAGAAGATACTTGTGTGAATGTAGCTACCAATAGTGGTGTAGCTACCAATTAAGATAAAGGAAAACAACCTTCTACTGATGTATGGATACAGAAAGCACCTGAAAGCAAAGAAAGCTTTAATATTTAGTGTGCCAAAGAAACATTTATTGAAGAAAGGAAAGGCTTTGCAGAAGAAGGTACATCAAAAAATGGTAGAACACTAAAGGAAGTAGGAGGAGAAGAGAAGATTAAGCCATTTTTACAAGCATGCATAAAGCTATTGTGCAACAAGAAGGATGTTGAAAATTGACAAGTATTGATAGATAATTGTGTAGAAAAATAACAATCCATGGTAGAACAACAAGAATTCAATAAAATCTATACGAACAAGAAGAGAATGGGTAGAGAGATGCGTATGATTGCGCAGATTGGTGCTTATGAAATGGACCAAGTCATTCTAGATTTGGGATCAGATGCTAATGTTCTACCTAAACAAACTTGGCAGTGCATGGGAGAGCCCAAGCTGGAATGGTCTACTATCGAACTATGCAAGGCTAACCAGCAGAAGATCATTCCTTTGGGGAGGTTGTCAAGAGTTGTGGTCAATATAGAATGCGTTAAGGTGTTGTAAGACTTTGAAGTCATACATATTGTGGATGATATTGATCGATATCCTACACTTCTAGGATTGGATTGGGCCATTATCATGGATGGTGTTATCAATCCGAAGAGAAGGGGAATGGAATTTGAAAGAAATGGAGTTATTGTAATCATTTCTCTAGATCCTGTAAAAGGCCCAAGTTATTTTTAACCAGTGCATGCTAAGGATGAGATTGATCAAATCTATAAGCTAAATTTTCGTGGGGAAGACTGTATTAATCCAGCAACAGATAGGAATCTTAAATGGGAAAAGGATAGTTCTTACATTTCAAAATATTATGAAGAACTAGAGAAGAACTGATTGCATGAGGTGTCTGCATTGTGTTGTAATCATGTGACCTGCGCTCTACATTGTATAAAATATGAGGTACATGATTTCCCACATTATGATGGCTCAACTAATTTAAACATGTTCCTAGGAGAGATGGAAAGGATTTTTCCTATAGAAAAAATATTCCATGCTTTGGATCTTGGCTTGCACGCTACTCAAACAAGATGGTGGCAAACACATAAGGAGAATATGGGATATTGGGAGTAATGTGCACACATGATGAGGATGTGATTTGAATGAAAAATAATTAAAATGGAGGATTTATATTCTGGAAAAGGAGATCCATGTAGCCATTTGGACAAGTGGAATTAGGTATGGGGTGTTGAACCAAGACCTGAATGGGTTCATATGTTTATTCACACATTGGGAAAGGTGCCCACTAAATAGTACTTCAAAAAAGAGTTGCACAGAGGCACTAGTGAGTGGTCTACAGTGGTAGAAAATTTTATTCTTACCTTTAGCATTGAAAGTGGGTTTGATACAGTTCACCAGGCTTTGATCCTAGAAATCATTAATGCGCCAATAAGGGAGATTGTGCAATGTAGACAATTGGCACTTGTGGAAGTTAGGGAAATACATGCGCTCAAAGGAACCTTAATCCCCTTGAATGTCAAACAAGTGCACTCCATGCTGGACCTGGTGGGATATTACAGAAAGTGCATTCCTAAGTATGAAATGATAACTGCACCCATGACCATATTACTCAGAAGAGGTGCGACATTACATTGGGATGACGAATGTCAGAAAATTTTGTTGTTATTGAGGGATATAATAGAGACTACTCGATATGCTTTGAATCACCTGGTCAACAAGCCTGTGTTGGGGGGAATAGTCTATAGATGGTTATCCTTAGTTCTATATTATATGCACAACAAGGTGTGGCACACACGCAGTATCTATGCCAGGAGATTGACTAGTGTGCAAGAATGTCAAAAAATAGCCGTTGGAACAGTAAAACTAGATAAGAAAAAATTATTAACATTTTTAGGAGCATCCAAGATGCATTTAATAAAGGTATTTTTACATATTTGGGACCATTTTTTTAGAGATGGAGCCTAATTAATGCACAAGGAGTTGTTGCAGATGTGCCACAATTATAAATATGACTAATGGGTTTGCAAAAATTCCCTTTGCATTATAAGTTCTTTTTATGCTTTGAGCTCTATGTTTTTCATTGCATTTGTTGGGTCTATGTTAGGTTTGGATCCAGTGTTTGAGGACGCATTGCACCAAGATGGCTAGGGTACGTAATTCATAACAAGATGACAGCCACGAGATGAGGTGATTACCCTACTATGCTGGAAGTGCCCATTGTAGATACACCTGTGCCATCAAAACGAAGAAGGACCAAACATTTGGAACATGCATATCTCCTAGAGAAAAGACCCCAAGACCATGCCATTCAGAGGGAGAGAAAATGAATAAGCCTATCGCAAAAATTCTAGAGACTATTAAAGAAGGGGACGATGAATTTCGGGAAGTAGCCCCATTCTCATGTCTACCAAGTTATATTTCACTCCATGAGCCTACTCTAAAAGTGCCGAAGGATTTGGATAAGGTGTGCGCAGGTATCCAATTGCCTCTGATCTCGTAGGATGTCCCAATGGAAGGGGATATGCTTGCCAACATCCCACAACTACAGTTTGATGGCTGGGACATCGCAGATGTTGCGAATTTTCCTAAGCTCATGCCCAAGCTCTATCTATACCAAATTACCTATGAATTATATGTGGTGCTCCTTGAGCTAAAGAGGGGAATGATAGGTCTACACAAGGCAGGCCTGCTCAATCTATTGCAAATCCCTCATTTTGGGCATAGTCCCATTAATGATATCTATGTCAGGAAGTTGTTGGCATTGGTACATGATGATGCACTCTGGTTGGGAGAATGCAACCTAATTGATGCATATTTGATTCATCGAATAACAAGTCTGCCAAATAAGGGGGGAGATCCTATTGCAAAATTTGGAGGAAAGGTGTAAGAGAAAGTGATGGAAGAACATATTAAGAAGAAATATGAGGTCAATTGAAAGCCCCAGGGGTTCATTGTGGATGAGATCAATGATCCCATTGTACATTTTTCCATGCTCATCTTGGCTTGCAGGATGATGCACAAATGTAGGCCCAAGGAGGTGCCTGCACATGTGATTACGTTGGCTAGAAGATGTGAGAAGGGAGTCATATAAAATTGGTGCAGGTACTTGTGAAAGGAATTTCTTGAGAATGTGTGCAAGTTCAAGGAGGAAGGCAAGCACTTACATTATGCATGGCTCCTCTTACTTATTGCAGTTATTGGATGGAGAACCCCAGAAGAAATAGTTCCCTGAGCTTGAAGAGAGGATGTCCAAAGATGCGCACTACGCAACACTCTATAACTCGTCAAAACCCATGCGCGTGAAAGAGAATAAGATCTTTTGGGTCTTGTATGATGCAACATTAAATCAAGCGATGTATTCCAAGCCTCGACTGTCGCCCACTCTTTAAGGTCAATACAAAATGATACCCGACATTAATGGTACTTTTCATAACATCCACATCTGCGCCAAGGGTGCTATAGAGGATGTGTGGTATGAGCTAGCTTATTTAGTGACTGAATATGACCTTATTAGAGTTACATCAGAATGGCCACCAACCTAGTTGACTCCACCAACACAACCGCACACTCCGTTAGGAAAATCCATGGAAAAGGCTACTAAAATTTTTGTAGAAACAGTGACAACAATGGTTACAGAGAAACGTACTAAGAATTAACCGACCCCAACTATGGTTGGAGAAACCATTGACACCACCACAGTGCCAGAGAAGAATGGCTTTGTGCCTAAGGAGAACAGAGAGGTAGAAACATCAAAAGGCACAAAGCATGGCACTCAGGCTATGGGTGGATTGCACAAAAAGTAGAAAGGCTCTAAGAAAGCAGAACATAAAATCCTGCCACTCACGGAGGAAGATCTCAATGAGATCACAAACACCATTAAATTTGTGCAGGAAGATAGATGGATGAACATGGAGGTCCAATACAAATATGCGTTGGAGATTGTTCAAGTGGGGTTGCAATAATTAAAATTTCACGCAAGCCAGATCCAGGAGAGCATGATCCAGGCAAGCCATACTAGTACGTAGGTTACTAGTGTACAACTATTAGATGTTGCCTTAACAACATTAGGGGATGTTCAATTTGTCCACATCCCCCTTCCAACAATATAAATGGACACTAAATAATGTGTTGAATTTACGGGTATAGTTGATATTCATGTTAACCTTTCAGTGTTGCCTGCAGGTAAACTACATTTGCTGCATTCAGTGATTGCAGATGAACTTCAGTATTGAGAAGCAACCGCACAAACGAAGACTTTAGTGTTGTTGTTTTAAATACATTTTAAAACTTTTTATTATGATTTAAATCACATGATAGGAGTGGTATGCGGTTTGTCATGTTAAGCTTATGTCGTGGGTATACGTGTAGTGTCTAGGTGTCAATCTGCAGTAACACAACCAGTCATTGATCCTATCTCGCCTGTCAGCCGAGTTGGCTCAATTTCATGTAAAATTATGTGATTATTGATCTCAATAGATCGTAGATCTGCAGGTTTAATGTAATGACTGTTTGGTTGGTCACACATAGGCACTGCCAGAAATTTAGGCCAATAATCAACATATAGTGGAGGTGAATGCTAGTCATGGATCCTCTCATCTCCAGTCACATGTAGCATGCCATCTGAAGCTATGCAACCAATTGAAGACCATAATTTCTATCACATGGTGCATATTATGATCAAGGATACTTACCATAATTAAAATCTATTTCATGGGAGGGTGAACCAATGTAGTTGTTTTAAGTCACGGAGAAAGGAGGAAGACTATCAGTTGCGAGCTTAGATTTTGAAGAAAGATATTTTCTAGAGTGTAGCTTTAGGAAGGAGTCTTATATTTTAGATAGGATCTATAGTAAGACACAACAACACCTATTAGGTGAGCTCTTCTAGCTTTTCTACCTATCATATTTCAGCAGACAAACTTATTAATTACTAAATATGACTAAAAGAGGAGGAAAGCTAAAATGAATTGAACCACAAGGATTTGACCTAGTGGATGCAAATTTGAATGTGAGAAGGTTTTTTGTTAAATCCAGGTGGTATCCTCTTTTCTCAAGACTGGGAAGCTCTCACTTAGGAGAAAATCAGGAGTTTACAAATTCTTTCAATGGACATGAAGCAACCATCTATGGTCTTAAATTGTAGGTATCAGAAAATTCAATTGATGAGGCATACAACCTTCCACGAGAAGGATTAAGGTGGTTTAAAGGTCAAGTCATCACTCTCGGGGACCTCAACAGTTTCCTCAAAGATGGACACAGAGATCCTAACTAGGCCAAAGGAATTCTGAGAAAGTTTCTAAAAATTGAATGGGGAAAAGTTGTTAAACTCATGAAGATTTACCTCACTTGTGAAAGGAGGTATATTGTAGTGTTTCTTTATCATATGATATTTTTGTTTCATGTTGCAGGTATGAAGACCCTCAACTTTCCATAATTTTTGCTAAATATTCTGACAAAGATGTCACCCAGAATTAAAACTCACATTTGCTTCATAATATAGCTTGTATCATCAAGCTTGCGTTAAAGTATTAGTTGAATAAGAGCTAAGAAAAATAAATCAAACATGGGACAATTTCTTGTTTTACAAGACAGGCCAATCTGCACCTGCAACTCCATCCTCACAACAACACCCTCAGCCAGCAAAAAGAACAAATAGAAAGGATAAGAAGGAGAATATCCATAAGGCTAAGAGCAGAAAAGAAAATACTATTTTATTCAAGGTTGAGAGGCAGTTGGAGAAAGGAGAGAGCTCATTAATAAAAAAAGACTAAATCCATGAAAATGGTGCCTCCCATTTCTCATTTTCCTAATTTATATACCAGAGCTCGAAGAAGAAGGTATGCAACTGCAGGAAAATCTAAAAAACAGGTGCTACTAGAAAATATGGAAGCAGACATTCAACAAAAGATGCATAAATAATATCATTCAACAAAGTCTAATGAATAACTCCTCAAAGATGCAGGGTATGAGATCAGTAGCAAGAGAAAGAAAGAGGAGACCAAACCTATTGCTGGTACCAGAAAAAGACATACTAGAGACAACAACAAGTTCAGGCTCAAGTCTAAGGCTCTGCACAATACAAGTTTGTTGACCAAGGTCATTGATGTAGAAATAAAATCTGAAGGGTTAAAGACAAATTCGTCCAAGAAGAAAGATAAAAACAAAACCCCTTTAGAGCAGAAAACAGAACCCTCAAAAATAATAAAGATCCAAAAGGGTTCAAAGGAGGAAAATGTCACTGTCAAAGAAGTATCCAAAAGAACCACAAGATAAGGAACAACTTTTGGTAGAAAATCAAACTTGCATAAGATTGTGGAAGCTGCAACCCACATGGAAGAAAGGTAAAATGTTTCCTAGTCAAACATATTTTTGCTTATCAAGTGAAATTTTGAATAGAAACTCAAATATCAAATAGTATAAGTTTGCACAAGTTTTTCAGTGTTTTCTATGCATTTTTGAAAAAGAAATAGAGTGCTACTAGAAATTCCGGTAGCATTACAATTTTTTCTTAGTTAAAGGTTTTTACCAGAATTTCTAGTAGCACCTGTTTAAATGATTTTTGACACATGCCAGCAAAATTTCCAAGCCAGTTCAGGAAAGATAAGGACTCATAACCGAATGGAAATAACAAGTGATGGTGATAAGTGGTTATGAGGTTTTGGAGTTCATATTGAATGAATATACCTGGTTATTTAAGAACCAAAGACATAAGGAGACAAATCAGCAGAAAAAGGGGCAACATGTTATCATACTCAGTAGTTCAACCCAGATTATCTTCTCTTATTTCATCTACATCCATCCTTTCAGTTATATTTCGATGGGATAAGGTTTTAATGTCCTATTACACCTATGTAATGTTAGGAGTAGTGTTTCATTCTTTTTAGAAGATATGGATTTGGTGCCTCTCTTTCTATATATACCATTGGAAATACCATTTACAGCTTGGATGTTGGTTTACCTGAAGACTTAATATAATAAAGAAAATCATTTTTGCACTTTGTTGGCTTAAGGGGTCCTGACCCAGGTTCAGAGGTTAAGGTTTTCCAACAAACCCCTATACTACTGGCCCTTTCGGCAGTGACCTGCTTGCGCAGGCCAAAGTCTCACCTGAAGTAGTATGGGAGGGTGCTGGAACTAGGTTTCTGCACCCTGGGAGAGGGTAGGTAATTCAAGAAGAGCTATGTTCGACATCACAATTACTAGATCATATATCACAAAAACTAGATTTCTAGATCTCTTTGCATCCACATGCACAATACCAATTATAATCACAGTAACCAATAGATCATAAATTCACAGAACAATAACACAACTATCACAGATATTCTAGCATAAATTATAACAAAAAGATCCAGATCAGATGTCAATGCAACATAAGAAAATAACACAGTTACTTTCGTAGCTTAACAAAGAACCATGCATAACATACCATATATCATAGATTCGCATTAACAAATTTAGATATTCCAACAACCTTTCGCTTTCATTAATCCTTCAGATCCTTTTACAATACCCAAAACCCAACCTGCACACATAACAATAGGGTCCGCACATAGTAGGACTAAGGATCTCTATGCACACAGCCAACAGGAGTCCTTTCCCCCGATAACACAAATAGATCTACTGATTCGTAATTCGCACGAATCTTGATTCATGCCTCCCTATTGACCCAAAATGTCCTTATATTTATAACAATCTAGCCTAAAATTTTGTGTGGTCCGCAAACCATGGTTTTCGGACTCTAGGTATACCCTTTGACCCACCCAAAAACACCTACGCTAGACTAAAATATGGCAAAAATATACAAAAATACTCAAAATTGTCCCAATTCGTAGCCTTTGGATGACCATGTTCCAAAATTCCCCCAACACAATCTTGTGACTCATCCCGAGTCATTATGGTGGTGGGGTCTCCACCTGCGCGCACAGTTCATTGATGACTATGACCAATGGGGGCAGCACTTATTGACTTTTTTAGGTCTCTGTAATTTGCAAGATTGGAAAATACAAACAAAAAAGCCTACATATGAACCACTTTGTGATTCTAGGATCTAGCCCTCCTGAATCCAGAGAGGGATCTCTCTATAAGTGCAAATATTGATTTATCTTTCAAGGCTTTTGGTATGATATTAGGCTAGTTATGAAGAACAAGGGTGTTTTTTTGTTTGGTTGGTTAGGTATGATCTTTGATTGGATGGAATATCACAAAATGAAAGAGTTCAAAAGGTGAAGATGCAAGTATATTGAGAAGTATTCAGCAGATAGGACTAGCATGAAAAAACTTTAAACCATTGGGAAATGGAGTCATAAAAGGGTTTAATTGTGCAACAATTTCAAGAGTGGTCCAAGGGGCAAGAGATCTATATCAAAAGATCCTTTAGATTAAATGATGAAACAGAACATTAAATTGTTGTGAAGGTGGAAAAAGCCAACAATTTCAACAAGGATTTGTTAACTTTCCAAACAAGAAAAGCCTTTTTAAGCAATTGTTTGAAACCAGCAAAAGACAGGGCTAACCATAAAATTCTTTGGAAAAGCTTGTACTAAAGATAATTTATCAGATAAACAATCCAATAATCCACATGACTACTTTCAGAAGGGATTAAAATAGATAAGAAAAAAAAGTGCAGCTTAAGATCAAGTCAGATGCATTAAAATCTGGGCTTTCTTACAGCATACTCTTAGGGAAACTTTCAAAACAACCTTTGGAGATAAACTAGAAGACAGGGCAAACCATAAACTTCTCTAGTTCAAATCTACTTAGCATGTAATGAAAATATCATTCAAGAACTTCCGTTCAAGTTTTTCACATCAAGACATGGACTAATCAACATTCCTTGATAATGCTTACACTTAACTTAATTCATTCTTAAATACACAAAGGAGGAAAACATAGAGATAAAGCTTATCAGTGAGAGTAGGGTACCTTTAACAGTAAATCCTAGCTCTATATTTGTTGTTCTTTATGAGAGAAAGATGAAAAAAATGACATACATGAAAGGAAAACAATAACAGTAAGAGGTACTTCACCAATGATATAGACCAGGATCCCAAAAAACCAGCTTGTATATTGATTGTCAATCCAATTACACACTTCAAGTCCAATGTTTCATTACAACAACAACTTCTCTTCTCAGCCTAACTTCTTCAATAAATTAATAGAGCTTCAGAGCTTCAGAGTTTATTTACATTCAACAATGATTTGATACAACAACTATTACATCAGAAATCCAATAACCAACCCATATCTCATCTTCTTCAGAAGTATTTATAGAAGAAATGAGGAGGTGGGATGAAAGAAAAGATCTCTAAGTTCAATTATTACAAGTTAATGCTTCTCGGCCTTTGAGGGGCTCAATAGAGAATTTTTCTAATATTTCCTCCGTATTAATTGATTTTCATTAAGAATTAAGCATGTTGGGTAGATTTTGTTGACTTTAAACTCTTTTAGGCGGGTTGGCAATAACTCTCGTTGTCTTTAGGCAAAATATCACTGACTGAGGCAAATAACTCTGCCTTCTTCTGATTTATGGAAACATGCAAGTGGTACTTTGGTAGTTGGAGAGGATTAAATTAGCCTCTGATGTGGAAGTGGAGGCCCTTGAGACTGATATATCTCTTTGATTATTATTAAAACACTTTTAATCTGCTTTACTCTATGTTTTAGGCCTAATCAGGCCTTGATCTTTATTTCTCGTCTTTATTCTTTAAAAACTGTGGATTATGCCTTTGATTCTCGAATTGGTGCCTTAATCATTTTAAACTCTGTTTAAAATCATTAATATTCATTTTTTCTTTGATCCCATCCTTTAACAGTGATACTTTTCCTCTGTTTGATATTCACTATGTTTTTGTCGTTTTGCAGGCGTGCAGAGGTTTTGTGACTTCACAAATTCTCATGAGGCACAAGTGGAATCATAATTTGAATCCTGTGGATTCACCTTTTTCGTGAATAAATGGCTTGGGGATTGTCATCCCTGCATTTCGTTTCATTTTAAAACTGTGGACAAAACCTTAATAACCTACAAAAATGAACAAAAATTAAGAAAATCCGTGAAAAATAGGTTAAAAGGCTTCTTTGGAGATCTCAGGTGCGAGATTAAATCATGGCCGTTAGATAAAATCAACCAATGGTTGAGATCACATGATGGGGTCAATTGGGGAGGAAATTGGGTGAATGGTGGTCAGATTAAGTCTGGGTCGTTCAATCTAGATTGATCAATGACTGAGATTGATTGGGAGAATTGCTCGGGGAGAAAATGAAGAGAAATGATCTGGGGTTGAAATGTAATATGGACCGTCAGATTAAAACGATGGACAGTTAAGATATTATGATGGAGCGTTCGGGAGAAAAGGGGAAACGTGAATGATTTGGGATCGGGAAACAATCAGATCTTTTGGATTAAAACGATGGACGACAAAGATCCAATAAGAAAATGCATTGCGGAGGGTGGTGGTTTAGTAGAAAACCAGAATGTTTTTCCCATTTTGTTTGGGTGGTAAGCGGGTTTCACAAAAAAAAATGCGATATGGTTCATTAGATTACATGCGTCCTTTTCAAAACCACTTTTTTATGACTTTTTTCAGGCGTTAACGTGTTTTCTCATAAATTTTGCGAAATAGATTTATGGCCATCTAATGAATGGGCACAGATCCGACAGTGCAGATCACACGTGACGGGGAAAGTTGTAGGGTTGGGGAGATAGTGGGATACACGTGGCATCGCATGAGTTGATAGATGTTTTACGAGGTGGGAGGTAGGTCCCAAAGGAGTTGGGCCTATCAGATTGAATCTAGACCATTGGATTTTTTGAATGGATGGCTTAGATTTAATCTCAGGGTGGAGTTATTTTCCAAATGCGAAGTTTTGGGGTTATCGGGTTAGATCCCGGCCGTTGTATCTTTGTAATGAATAACTAGATTTGAATCGAGGCGATCACAAATCTAAGGAAGAAAGGGGGAGGCACTTAAGAATTTGCGCGATGCGACGGAGCGCTGTCCATCAGATCTGGGAGTCAAATTGACGGTTGAGACTAAATCGGAGGGGTAAAAAGAGAACAGTTATGGGTGGAGTGTGATGAAATATTAGCCATTGGTTCTTGTAGATTCGACGACTAAGATTCAATTGGGGACATCAGCATCAGAGGAGGAAAAGAGAAAGGCAAAGGGAATTTTGCAATGTCATGATATACTGACCGTCAGATCAGAAGGATGATCGATGGCTGAGGTTTGCTCTAAGGGATCGCATCGGAAATTTTTTGAAGGAAACGAAGAAAAGGAAGGACCCATGCGGACTTCTGATGCGATGAGCTAATGACCATTGATCAGTTTAGATTGACGATCGATATTCGTTGAAACTTTGAAATGTCAAGTTTTATTGAAATACAAAGGAAAGTCGGGTTTTACGAAAATACAAAGGAAAGTCGGGTTTGGGAAAGGGTTTTAAGTCCTTTAAGTGCTTGTTTGTGGGGCTTAAGGTCTTATGAGGAAAGGGGTTACAGGATTTAAGCCCTCGGGGGCTTAGGAAACCTTATATGCAGAAATGGTGTTTTTAGGCCTAAAAATAGGGTTTTTGAGGTAAATTGAGGGTTTTGATTGGGGAAATAGGATTTTTTAAACCAAATGAAAGGGGAACAAATGGTTTAAAATGGAATTTTGAATGATTTATAGGTTAGATGAAGGCTTATGGAGGGATTTTATGAAGGAAATGAGAATGAAAAATGGGATTTTTTTATGAGTGAAAGGAGAGGTAAAATGAAGGGGTAAATGGGCTTTTAAGCAGTCTTTCTTTTGGAAAAAAGTAGTTTCTTTAGGATAAAGAGGGAAACAATAGTGAATATTATTTCAAAGGATAAAGATCATCACAAGAATTCAAGAACTCACAATTTTGGACATGAATTGTTTCTTGAAGGCTAAAAAAATATTTTAGCCACCATTTGATATGACAAATTTTATAGGTGGCTAACAGCGGCGCCAACTTGGGATGGAAGCTCCTTGGAGGTGTCAAGAACCTCAAAAAAGCATTCTCTAGATGTATATCAATGGCTTTGTACCTTGACAACCTTTTCTTCTTTTCTGATCAGCTGCTTGAAAGATGAGCAGAACATTAGACATGTCAGCAGAAAAATTCTTTCCAAACAGCTACCTACACACCTACTTCCTAATATTTTTTCTTCAGAAGGTGAATTTGGACTTGCAAACCTTAAACATCAATCATTTTATTCTTTTATTGAAAACATAAAACTATTCTAATTCTACCCTTATTTCTCCATGAACTTAGATTAAACAGTTGATTTCATAAGCTTCTCTACCTAACTACAATCTGTCAGGATTAGACTGTCTGACAAACTTGTATTCTCGAAATTATAAAACAGAAATTTAAAAATAGCCAAGCCAAGATTGAGCATCCTAACTTGCTATGGGTCTATGGCATAAAAACAAGCTGCACATAGACTAAAATTTGTAGAAAATTTAAAACAAAATTGTGAATGTTTAAGATTTTAAAATCAAGAACATCCTTCATTATTTCTTCAACTCTGTTTTGAATTTGTTTGAGTTGGCTTTCTTTCTTTTCTGGTTCAAGTTTTGGGCATATTAGAACCAATTTTTTTCTACCTTTGGCTCGATATTTGATTTGATTAGAGAAATCCTTCTTTTGAATTTCATAGGTTCAGATTTTGAGCTTGTTTGAACCTTTGTTTTTCTATCCTAATCTACCTTATTGATAAGCCAAGATTGAGTTGTTTGGAAAATCTAATTCACTAACCTATCAACAGTAAATTGAAAAACTAATTAGTCATGATTAGGCTGTATGACTAACTAGAAGTGTGTTTCTTAGGAGTGGCATTTGATTTTGCACACTTTCAGACTTTGTTTCTCTTTTTGGTATGGGGCTATACGTTTATTATTTTCATTCTTCCCTCTTTCTATTTCTATTGTTTTTGTATTTTTTATTTTTCTAACTTTGAATGCAATGATGTATGTGATATTGATAATGAGGAAAAAATAAAAAATCTTGAAACTGGTACAGTCAAGAAAAATAATGTTTGAGCATCTTGCCATTGATAGGACCTCCAAAGATTTTAGTTCCATTGACTTCCTGCAAGAAATAAGCATTGTAACCAGCAGTAGAGTGAATGAGATAAGGGCCCATCCATAATTTATCAAATTTCCCATGTTTTCCCTTATCTTCTCTCCTGGAATCCCACTTTAAAACTTTTTCACCAACGTTGAAATTACTAGCTTTTGTCCTTCTATCAAACAACTTCTTGATGCTTTCTTGTCTTTGTAATGCTCTGTTGTAGACTTCCTCCTTGGTTTATTGAAGATGTATCGTCTGATTTATTCTTCTTGTCATATCATTATCCTCAGACTGTATTTCTTGGATCAACTTCATGACTGGCACTCCTAGACTGGTTGGAAAAATTGCATCGACTCCATAGAAAAGCTGGTAGGGTGACATTCCAATTGATTTCTTGAGTGTTAATCTATCAGCTCAAAGAGAATGTACTATATTTGTGTGCCATGATTTCTTATTGTCTTCCAACAACTTGTTGATTATATTTACCAAACTCTTATTTGAGGATTCTGCCAACCCATTACCTTGAGGGTAATAAGCAGTAGAATGACCCAATGTAATATGATATTTGTGATAGAATTCAACCATATTTTTGGATCCAAATGCAATAGCATTATCAGTGATAATCTTCCTAGGGCAGCCAAATATAGATAGGATATGATTTTCAAGGAATTTTATGATGGCAGAATCAGTGGCTCTCCTAGAAGGGATGGCTTCTATCCATTTGGTAAAAAATATGTTGCAGTGAGGATCCATCTATGTTGGGAAGATGAGGCTGGATGGATTTCCCCAATGAAGTCTAGACCCCACTGTTGAAAAGGATCTTCAACAATGATTGGATGCAAGGGTAAGGGAAGCAGTTTTCTTTTGCCTTTAAAGAGTTGGATTTTATGACAGGCAATAATCATTTTATGGACATCTTGAAAGAGGGTGGGCCAATAGTAACTAGCTCTAAGGATTTTAATGGAAGTTTTCTTCCAATAGAGGTGGCCTCCACATTATCCTTCATGAAATTCATGCTTGATATTATCTGCATCATTCTCAGGCAAACATTTAAGCAATAATCCACTAGCATTTTTCCAATATAGACATTTATCCAAAATGCAGTAATTTACATCTTTCAACTTTAAAAATCTTTCCTTTGTTTTAGAAAAACCAGGAGGTGTATTCAAATTGAGAAAAACATATAAAATATCTGCATACTAAGAGGAAAACAGAAAGTGATCTTCAAAATGGGAGTTGGCAACCCATCCTGTTCATCTAATGCATCTATCATGTTTATATCAAGAGCTTAAAAATTAGACTTAGCCATTAATCTTGCTAGTCCTTGGCATTTTATGAGCTTAGTGGGCTTGATTTCTAAATCATATTCAAGTATCATAGCTATCCACTTTCCTTTTTTTCCATCTAGATCCTGGGTTAAAATATCTTTCACAACTGAATTTGGCACAAATGCAATTATGGGGGAGTGTAAAATGTAAACTTTGAAGTCTTTTAAGGCTTTGACCAAATAAAATTCTTTCTTTTCCATGATGTTGTACTTCAGAGGTGAATCTCTCAATGCCTTACTAAAAAATGCAATTGGCTACTCTTGTCCCTTCAAGTTCTTCTGTAATAGGACAGCAACCACTGTGTGTTCTCATGCAAATGAAAAAATATTTTGAAAAATTGGGACTAATAAGAACTGGTGTTTTGGTTAATGCTTACTTTACCAGCTCAAATGACTTCTTTGCTTCTAAGGTCCATTTAACTCCTTGTTCCTTTTTCAACATGTTTGTTATGTTTCTAAGGAGTTCAACTATATTGGGTATGAAAATCTTCCCAATGAAAGATTGAAGTTCCTTGATGTTTCTTGGATGGTTAATTTGCAATATACCGTGAATCCTCCTTGGGTCTATCTTTATCCCCTCTCCTGATATGATGTGTCCAAGAAATTTTCCTTCTTTGAGACCAAACATTGTTTTCTTTGGATTTAAGGATAACCCATATTTTCTGCATTTCTCAAAGAATTTTTTCATGTGTTCTAGGTGTTCTTCATCTGTTTTGGAAAAAACAATGATATCATCAAAGTAAATAATGATTAAGTAGCCTAATTCTTCTGAGAATGCAATATCCATGGCTCTCTGAAATTTGGCACCAGCATTCATTAAACCAAAGGGCATTTTCACATACATGAAAGTACCCCAAGGTGTGGTAAAGGTTGTTTTTATTTGATCATCAGGATGCACTAAAATTTGGTTATAACCTGAGAATCCTTCTAGCAAAGAAATTCTTTTAGAAGCAACTACCCTTTGTAAAATGTGATCCATCTTGGGAAAAGGGTAGTTTTCCTTCAATGAGGCTCTGTTTAAGTTCTTAAAATCCATACAAAGCCTTATTTCTCCTGTCTTTTTCCTAACTGACACAAGATTAGATACCCAATCTGAATATCTAATAGGGATTATAATTCCAGCATCAAACATTTTCTTAATTTCCTTTTCAACGAGGGGTAATTGAACAAGGTTTATTCTGTGCAATTTTTGTCTATAAGGCTTCTTGTTTTTTTTTAGGGGTATCTTATGCTGAATTATCTTTGTGTCATAGGATTTTAGATCCTCATAACTCCATGCAAATACATCAAAAAATTCTTTAAACAACTCAATGTATTTCAACTTGATGTGAGCTGGAAAATTTTTAGACAGTTTGATATTTTTTGGTTTTTTTTCAGTGCCTATGTTACATTCCTCAATTTCAGTTTCAACGGGTTCCAGTTTTGGTTTTTTGGCAAAATCATTGAAATCAAAAAACTCCTCTAATGGGACCAGTCCTTTTGGAAATCTTTGAGTATTGTATTGAAATGTTTCTAAGTCTTTTTTTTCTAAATCTACACTAACTTCTGTGGTATGTTCAAGTTTATTAGCTAACAGATTTATGTCAGCAATCTCTAGAGAATTTTCTTCCTCATCAAGTGGGTTTTCTTCCATAGGACAGTATGGTTCATACTCTGAATCTGAACTTGGTAGCTCAAATTCATTTTTGGATTGTAAGAAGTCTTATATTTGTTTATCTCCATCAAACACTTGCCAGTATTTTTCATTGTCTAGGACAGCTAGTATAAATTTGATGTGGGTGGTGCATTGTTTGGTTTCATAAGGTGTTAGACAATTTCTAGCAGTAAAGGCTAAACCATTGGCAGATATATTTTGGTTTCTTGGGACAAAAATCAGTTGGGATTCATCAAATGTTTTTAATAATTTAATTACATCATTTCTATAGGCTCTAAGTTTGGGATGTTTGGCACTATATTCCCCATTCACTTGCCTAATAATCAACTCAAAATCACGAGGAACCTTTATCCTATTAGCCCCTAATTTCTTCAGTAAGTGTAGGCCTAAAAGGAGGACTTCATACTCAGCTATGTTATTTGAACATGGAAAATTTAATCTATAGGAATTCCCTTCAGTATGATTGTTCTCAGTGTTATGTATCCATATGCCTACTCCAGCATTATTCTTAGTGCAAGACCCATCAAAATTCATACTCCAAAGAGGATTAGTTTGAGATTTACTAGTTTTACTTGTATCCTCTTTATCTTGGGTGCTTTCGGATTGTTCTTGTAAATCAGCACCATGTTGAAATTGTTTTGGTTCCTCATGTTCTTCATCATGTTGAGGATTCTTATCTTGACTCTTAATATTGACAACCGATGGATGACTGTTTTGTAGCTCTTGACATGTGATTAGTTTGCAGTGATTTTCTATTTTGACAAATTGTTTTGACCCTTTCCACATGTCAATGGGTCAAGTGGTTTCCTCTGGCTGAATGGTGGTATAACACTTCCTTCCTTACTGCAACACAAATGAGCCATTTATGGAACTTTATGGATACCATCCACCATCCATCACATCATATTTAAGAGAAAATTCTAAGGTTCAAGCAATGGAAGATCACATCGAGCATCAACAACAAGTTCTCAAACTCTTAAAGGATAAACTCACTTATAAACTCACTTTGGCACATAATTTAATGAAACAATAGGTAGATCAACATCACAACAAAATAAGTTTTGATGTAGGCAACTGGGTATTTTTACTCCTACAACCATACAAACAAATGTTCCTTAAGCAAGCTAAGAAGGATAACAAATTATCACCTAAGTAATATGGTCCTTACAAGTTGTTGCAAAATATTGGTACTACGACATACAAATTGAAGCTTCCTGAATATTCTCATGTGCACTCAATTTTCCATGTTTCATGCTTAAATAAGGTTATAGGTGAAAATATCCCAGTTCAAACAATATTTCTGTTGGGTATGTGTTATATTCTTTCCACGACTAGCCCCACGCGCTGTATATTGCGCCGGGCGCAATAGGGGGGTCACAGGGGGGGCGGCAGCGCCACGGCGAATTTTTTTTTTGGTATGCGGTCCCACTCATATGTGGACCCACCCATGTTTTGTGCATGAGTTTGCACATGGTTTTGGGGTACGATGGTTTTCGACCCCTGGTATTTTGTAGATCCGGTCAAGGGAACTACGGTTATGTTCTAACTGTGGTTAATGGATTGGGGTTTATGGATGCTTCTAAGATGTATATATATGTGTTGTAACACTAAAAGGAATATAATGAAAAAACAAGCCGGTCGTCCCGATTTGGGATCCAGGGGAAAATCTCTCGTATTTATCTACTTTATGTTTTATGCTCGCCATTGTTTATTTTCTCGTTATTGGATTCGTGATAATTTCTGCCTGTGGTTAAAACCTACATTTGCACGATTTCGCATTCGACTTCAAGGGGACGCCTTGCTACTGAGTGGTTTTTGCTCTAGCCCGAGGCAGGACCCCGTTCAAAGGGGAGACTTCACGGATCGATTCTTGCGGTGAAAGAATATGGCGAGCGGCGGAAAGATAGAGATCGAGAAATTTAATGGTCAGAGTTTTGAGTTTTGGAAGCTCAAGATGGAGGATCTGCTAGTGGATAAAGATCATTGGATCGCGGTAGATCCAAGTACTAAACCAACGGCAATGTCAGATGAAGACTGGAAGAAACTGGATCGGAAGGCTAAGAGCACAATACGGTTGTGTGTCTCAGATTCAGTATTGTTGAATGTATCTCGGGAAGCTACAGCGAAGAATTTGTGGGAAAAACTTGGGACTTTGTACCAATCTAAGTCTCTGGTGAATAAGTTGTTCCTGCGGAAAAAGTTGTATAACCTGAGGATGAAGGATGGAGACTCGATGACAGAGCATCTGAATGCCTTCAATACCGTGGTAAGTCAGCTGTCGTCTGTTGATATTAAAATCTCAGATGAAGATAAGTGCATCAGTTTGTTGTGCTCTCTACCAGACTCGTGGGACAGTCTGGTTATTGCAATAGGTAGCAATACAACTACCTTGAATTTTGATGACATTGTCTCAGCCTTGCTGTCGGAGGAAATGAGACTGAGAAATATGGAGGGTC
Source organism: Pinus albicaulis (assembly GCA_034641835.2). NCBI lineage: Eukaryota > Viridiplantae > Streptophyta > Pinopsida > Pinales > Pinaceae > Pinus > Pinus albicaulis. The sequence goes on along the minus strand of CM076572.1, from coordinate 251,664,758 downwards.
AGAATGGAGATGCCTTATCTGTACGAGGAAGGTCCCAGAACAGAAACAAGAATAAGGTTTCGAGTGGGAGATCTAAATCTAGAGGGAGATCTAAATCTCCTGGAATGTTTGTAAAGGTGTGCTGGAAATGCGGAAAGGAAGGACACTACAAAAAGGAATGGAGATCTAAAGCTCCTGAGAAAGGAAAGGGATCCGATGAAGCTCCTTCTGCAGAGTTAAAAACCACCTCAGGTGGGGATGTGTATTTGGCTTCTTCTTCAAATACACATGTAGATCATGAGTCATGGTTGATTGACTCAGGTGCATCCTTTCACTTCACTCCCCATAGGGAGTGGTTCTGCGAGTATGAGAAATATGATGGTGGTGATGTCTTCCTAGGGGATGATAGGAAGGCTAGAATCGTCGGACGTGGAAAGGTCAAGCTGAAGCTGCAAGGTGGAAGGATTAGAACACTTCCTGGTGTTCTGCATATTCCTGCATTGGCCAGAAATCTGATTTGGAGCAAGATGGACATGTGTGTCAAATGGAAGAACAGAAAGATGCCTTGTAAGATGGTTCTGGGAGCACTCGGCATAATGCGGGAGTTCGACTAGAACTCACAGACAAGCTGCACACCGTTATTCATGGGTGTAAAGTTTTGTTCTAGAAGAGGTTGGTGAGAGCCTAGTCACTCGATAGCACTGCATGGCATCAAAGGCTTGGATATATTGGAGAGAAGGGCCTTCAGATACTGCACAGAAATGGTATGGTAGAAGGTATGTCTAATTGTTCTCTGGATTTCGATTTCTGTGAACATTGTGTATATGGGAAGCAGAATCGGGTGAGTTTTCCTTCTGGTGCTAAGAGGGCAAACAAGATATTAGAACTTGTGCACAGTGATGTGTTTGGACCCGTGTCAGTTCCATCACTGGGAAAGTCTGTGTACTATGTTTCATTCATAGATGACTTCTCAAGGAATACATGGATATATTTCTTGAGGAAGAAATCTGAAGTCTTTGATAGATTTAAAGAATTTAAGGCTCTGGTGGAAAACCAGACAGAGAAGAAGATAAAGGCGTTGAGGACAGATAATGGTGGGGAGTTCTGCAAGAAGGAATTTGAAGAGTTATGTAAGAAGTGTGGTATAGCATGGCAGAAGACTACTCCATACACACCTCAGCAAAATGGAGTTGCAGAAAGAATGAACAGAACACCGATGGAAAAGGCAAGAAGCATGCTCAGTGGTACCGGGTTAGGACAAGAATTCTGGGCAGAGGCAGTGGAGACTGCATGTTACTTAGTTAACAGATCACCTTCATTATCGTTGGAGGATAAGACTCCACATGAGGTATGGACTGGTAAGAAACCCTCTCTTTCACATCTAAGGGTATTTGGATGTGATGCATATGTATATGTTCCAAAGGAGAAAAGGACCAAGTTGGATAATAAATCTGAAAGGTGCATCTTTATTGGATATAAGGATGGTTTAAAGGGTTACAAGCTTTGGAACCCAGAAACAAGGAAGGTTGTGTACAGCCGAGATGTGGTGTTTAGAGAAGTGAAAGATGTTGTTAAACATGAAGTCCTACCAAAGGAACCCGAGAAGATAGAGTTTGAGCTAAAGGAGGATGAATCAGACTCTACAACAGAAGAAGACTCAGAAGATGAAGAGCCACAAACTCCAGCTTTGAGAAGATTAGTTCGGGAAAGAAGGCAACCAGAAAGGTATAGTCCATCTGCTTTCTGTTCAGGTTTTGCCTTAACTATAACTGATGATGAACCCAGAACTGTCAGGGAGGCAGTAGATTCAGAGGATGGAAAATTCTGGAAGGAGGCCATGGTTGATGAAATGGCATCCTTGCACAAAAATGAGGCATGGGATCTGGTGGAGTTGTCGGCTGGAAGGAAGCCCATTGGGAGAAAATGGGTGTTTAAGAAGAAGATGAATGTAGAAGGCAAGGTGGAGAAATACAAAGCTCGGTTGGTAGAAAAATGTTATTCCCAGGTGCCAGGAATTGATTTTGGTGATATTTTTTCTCCTGTTGCCAAAGTTACTTCTATTAGATTACTTTTATCTGTTGCTGCTGCATTTGATTTTGAGATAGAACAGATGGATGTGAAGACAGCATTTCTTCATGGGGATATAGAAGAGGAGATCTACATGAAGCAACCTGAAGGCTTTATGGTGAAGGGTAAGAAAGAACTGGTATGCAGGTTGAAGAAGTCTCTGTATGGGTTAAAACAGTCACCAACGATGTGGTATCAGAAATTTGATACCTATATACGGGGACTTGGCTTCACCAGAAGCAAGGAGGATCACTGTGTTTATTTTAAATTAATTGGTGACCGTGTTATTTATTTGGTGTTGTATGTGGATGATATGTTGTTGATTGGAAATGACAAAGAAATTATCCAAGATTTGAAGACCCAACTGTTCTCCAAATTCGACATGAAGGATCTTGGTGCTGCAAACTATATTTTGGGCATGGAAATTAAGAGAGATCGGGCAAAGAAGAAGCTCTAGTTAAACCAGAGGAAGTATTTCGAGACTATATTGCAGAGGTTTAATATGCAGGATAGTAAACCGGTGAATGTTCCCATTCCTGTAGGTGTAAAGTTGTCTTTTGAACAGTGTCCCAAGACACAAGAAGAAGAGGAGGATATGTCCCGTGTTCCATATGCAGGTGCAATGGGTAGCCTGATGTATGCAATGGTCTGTACTAGACCAGACATTGCACATGCAGTGGGAGTATTGAGCAGGTTTATGTCAAACCTAGGGAAGGAGCATTGGACAGCAGTGAAGCGGGTTTTCAGATATTTACGTGGCACTAGTGATTATGGCTTGTGCTACCAGGGAAGACCAAGATTGGAAAGAATGTTGGACATTCGTGGTTTTGTTGATGCAGACTGGGCTGGAGATCTGGACCAAAGAAGATCTACAAGTGGGTATGTGTTTAGCCTATTTGGAGGAGCAGTCAGTTGGATGAGTAAAAGACAGTCTGTAGTGGCTCTTTCAACTACAGAGGCAGAATACATAGCAGCCACTCATGCAAGCAAGGAAGCAGTTTGGTTGCAAAGATTGTGTTCAAGTATGGGGTTGGTACAGCAAGCTATAAGGATAGACTGTGATAGCCAAAGTGCAATTTTCTTGGCTAAGAACCCCGCTTATCATTCAAAGACAAAGCACATTGATGTTCAATATCACTTTGTTAGAGATATGGTTGAGGCTAAAAGGGTGTTGCTGGTAAAGGTGGACACTTTAAAGAATGTTGCAGATGCATTGACGAAGTCTGTGAGCACTCAGAAGTTCTCTTGGTGTAGAGAAACAATGGGTGTTGAAGAATTGGCCCAATGATTAAGCTCTCCTATGGCCCCCTGTGGAAAGAAAACAACAAGTGGGAGAATGTTGGGTATGTGTTATATTCTTTCCACGACTAGCTCCTATCACACAGACAGCACATCAAGGCAGTTAGGGGGAGGTGCGCCCGACGAAATTTTTTTTTTGCATGCGGTCCCACTCATATGCGGGACCACCCCCATGTTTTGTGCATGAGTTACATGGTTTTGGGGTACGATGGTTTTCGGACCCCTGGTATTTTGTAGATCCGGTCAAGGGAACTATTATGTTCTAAGCCAGGTTAATGGATTGGGTTTAGGTATGCTTCGTGGAAGGTATATATATGTTGTAACACTAAAATGAATATAATGAAAAATTAAGCTGGTCGTCCCGATTTGGGATCCAGGGGAAAATCTCTGTGTTTATCTATTTTATGCTTTATGTTTTATGCTCTCGCTATTGTTTATTTTCTGTTATAAATATTCGTTTGTATATAATTTCCTTGCCTGTGGTTAAAACTACAATTTATAGAACTTGACGAGAAGGAAAAATCATATTGGAACTCAAGCAATCACATAAACAAGAACTCGACAGCTAGGAAATCAATCAATTTCAGAATATATCATCAAGTGGAAGAACTTACCCGCTGAAGATTTGACATGGGAGGATGAGAATTTTATACAAAAGCATCCAAAACTACTCAAGCATTGAGGACAAGACTTGTTTGAAGGATAGGGGCATGTTAGGTCACCATAATACTAGTGTAACCCCTTATTATTGTTAGTGTAGCCCCATTATTGTTAT